>OW026361.1:110809525-111283542 GCA_932273835.1 Sarcophaga variegata
CCTGCAGGGTATGAAGCATTGAAGATGTGAACTAGATGAGCCATTGTGGATCAAAATTACTTCAGGGCCAAATATTGTGTTCTTTTGTTGTTTATTGGTGTTTAAGGGTGTTTTTTATAGAGGTATAGAACTTTAAGTTGGCATTACTTTTCAAGATGGCGACCGATTTAACAGCTGTCAAGTGATTTATTCTCAGTTTGGTTTGGCAATTCATCATGAATAGACTCACGCCTGAACAACGCTTGCAAATAGTGCAATGGGGCCAAAATGAGATTACCGTTGTTCCCGATTTTCATAAGCGAATTTTGTTTAGCGATGAAGCGCAATTCTGGTTGAATGGCTACGTCAACAAACAAAACTGCCGCATTTGGAGTGAAGGTAATCCTCAAGTGTATGTGGAAACACCGTTACATCCAGAAAAACTGTCTGTTTGGTGCGCTTTATGGGCTGGTGGAATCATTGGTCCGTACTTTTTGAAAAACGATGGTGGCCAGAACGTTACAGTCAATGGTGATCGGTATAGAGCCATGATTACTAACTTTTTCATTCCTGAATTGAATAACCATGATGTCCAGGAGATGTGGTTTCAACAACACGGCGCAACATGTAACACAGCTCGTGCCACAATAGATTTATTGAAAGACACGTTTGGTGACCGCCTATTTTCACGTTTTGGACCTGTGAATTGACCTACAAGATCTTGTGATTTAACACCGCTAGACTACTTTCTGTGGTGCTATGTAAAGTCATTGGTCTATGCGGTAAAGCCACAAACGCTTGACCATTTGGAAGACAACATTCGCCGTATTATTGCCGATATACGACCACAAATGTTGGAAAAAGTCATCGAGAATTGGACGTCCAGATTGGACTACATCCGCGCCAGCCGTGGCGGTCATATTTAAAATGTAATGCCACAAGATTATCTTTCGGATAAATAAAATGCATGTCAATCGAATAATCCATCGTTATTTTATTGCAACTTAAAGTTCTATACCTCTATAAAAAACACCCTTTATAACTATGATGAAGAAATAAATTAAAGCGTGTGCTTAGGTTAGGTTACTGCCGTTTGTGCAAAGTAAACTTTAAGCTGGCAAACCAGGCTTTTTTTTAATAGTAAATCATAATTGCAATGATTTTATGCTCTGTTTCCAAAAGAAATGTACTTGTACCGTATACAAACGCAAATAGTAGAACAATACACAATAAAAGACAGACTTTAAAGTATTGTTATCAAGAAAATTATTTTAAAGAATATTTTTTTTTTCAATTTTTTTGCAACCTGATATTAGAATACAAGCAATACGTTGACAAACTTTCGTTGGCAACAACATAAATATCATAAGAATACATACATACACATATACTTTTTTTATTTCATTTAATTTTTACTACGTCTGGCCATCTCTGGTTTTTGCAGACATAAAAGTATTCCTTACAAAAATACATATTTTTTTCAAATGGATTTTTTTTTTTGCAAAATTAACAAAAAAAAAATTGCATACACTGCACGGCAGGGTGCAGCATAAAGTACTACACTCAATGGTTTAATAATACTAAAAATAAAACCAAAAAAAAAATGTAAAATGCTTGTGGTTTTTTTCTGTTTATCAGACAACAATTTTTTCGATTGGGGCAGTCACAATTTTGCACTGCCATCGAATTTTTTCCTTAAAACAAAAATTATAAAAAAAAAGTAAAATTTAAATTATTTTCAAGTGTCAAGTTCAAGGAAATTTGGTAATAATGCTTGCCAGGCAGGTACGTACTGTGGTGTACTGCTACTACGATTAATAAAAATATTTTATTTTTTTTTTTTTTATTTTTTTTAGTATTTTTGTACATACCAGTAGTAAAACGAAATGTTATTGAAATTATAACATGCGAGTAAAATTACTTTAAATTTGTTTATGTTTAGCTCAGCTTATTTTTGTTAAGAGTTCCCATAAGAATCGACGATTTTTTGTAACAAAAAAAAAAAAAGAAATAAGAAATTTAATAAATATTTAAAAACATTAAGTAATTAGGTCAGGGTAGATCGTTTTTCTTGTTATCAATTGCTTTAATTTCTCTACCCTTCTAAACCCTCGAAAAAATGGAATACAATTATACGGCATAGTATTCTTACATCAAAGGCTCTAGTGTTCTTTAGTATTAAAGAATGTGTATTTGCTATTAAATTACGCTTGGTGATGTCAAAAACTAGAAAATTCGTTAACCATTTTGGTCATTACGACCCTTCAGCCAGGATTACGACCTAGCTTCACTCGACACACTTATGCTGTATGTGTTAATTGTATACATTAGTGGCGCTACCTACAGTTCATGACAGATTTTTGAGAAACTTTTCATGACAATTTTATTTACTCACAGAGTTTTTGCCTGAAATCTACTGAGAGGAAGTCACCGAAGAAATATTTTTTCATTTTTCGTTTTGTTTGTAGTTGTCTGAACTTGCATTTGAATCGAAATCTTACCTCTAATAAGCCAACGTACTGCCTACTACACTACGAGGACTACCATTTTGTAATTGGCTAGTAAAAGGACTTTCTTATTTTATATGCAACAAAGTTTCTTTCGGCTAAGAAAATGACCACCTACTGCTTAAGGTTTTAGGATGATAAAGCTGTTATCTGCCTTTGCTTGGAAAAAAATTCTTAGGAATCTTAATACTAAAAAGGCTAGTGGGCCGTATGCTATTCTAGCACTGATACATACATACATACATAATTGGTCATTACAACCCTTCAGTCAGGATTACGACCTAGTTTCTCACACCACTTATGTTGTGTGTGAAAATTTTATACATGAGTGGTGGGACCTACAGTTTAAAGTCGACTCCGAACGACAGATTTTTGAGAAACTTTTCATGGCAATTTTATTTACTCATAGAGTTTTTGCCAGAAATCTGCTGAGAGGAAGTCGCCGCAGAAATACTTTTTGTATTTTGTTTTGATGTCTGGCCTGGCTTTACGTCTAATAATCCAACATACTACCTACTAGACTACGGCGACTTCAAAATTGACTGAAAGTTACCTACACTTTCAAAATTTATGGCAAACCATCTGCCCGACCAGCACCAGGCAGTGCGTTTTCCGTAAGGTGAACTATATTGGTGGTCTGTTGACTTTACTCCCAGAAAAAGTTCCATCATTTCACAATGTTGTGGCTTGAGACATTTTCAAAGCATTTCACAGAGTATGTTACAGTGTACTTTTATCGAAACTTATTGTTTTCAGTGTCGATAGGTAACTCTCTTGATTTATCACAGCTTATTGAGGAATTGTACTATACGGGTTGTTATAAATGGGATTCCATCAAATAAGTTCAGGCTAAATTATGACATACCGCAAGGTTCTGTTCTATCTCCATCTGTTTTTTTAATTTTTATTACTGATCTACTCCGTTTCTACAAAATGTGTCGTTCGGATCACACACACACATAACATGGGTGGTGTGAGAAGCTAGGTTGCAATTCTGACTAAAGGGTTGTAATGTTTAATTAAATAAATAAGTAAAATAGTGTCTATTAAAAAGAATCAAATTTCTTTTTAAATTATTTAGTAGCTTAAAAGCTTTCGTATTGTATCGTTAAGGTTACATAAGCTTGCCAATGATCCTGAACTGTGGAAATACTACAAAAAAATAAAAAGAATTGCTCAGTAATTAACCAACAGACAATAAAATATTCTTAAGTCAAGCATATATGCAAGCATACATGCTGCAAGATGTGACATTTAAATAAGATTTATGTATTTTATCTCATGCTCAAAACAAGCAACAATTAAGGAAAAAATGTATTGCTTTTTTCTTCTTTTCTTTTTGTAAAGACCCCCTAAAATAGAAAGAGAAAAGTGCGAAAGAATATGCACCACATTTGTTATGTTGAGTGAGGCATATAGAAAAAAGTACACAATAAAATGTATGTCAGTGTTACAATTATAAATGCATTTCCATATGCATTTCGCTTATACTCGCTTACATGTATAAATTTTTAACATATGTTATCAACCTCCCTAGCCAGCTAGCTAGTGCTTTCGCATTTACTATTTATGGAAGTTGCATTATACGTTTGTTATGCATCTTAAGAAAAGAAATATATGTATGTTGTATATTATATACATACATACACACATACAATATATTACAATAATATAAATATTTTTGTTTGATGACATTTGATATCATTGTCTTTAATAGTTTAAGGTCAAAATATTTTGCCTTCATTAAAAGAAAAAAAAATATTCTAAAGATTAAAAAAAGATCATCATTTTGCATACATTCAACTAAACTATGTTGTGATCATGATGTAAAAACAAAAAAGAAACAAAATCGTATATAATATATCCCAGATAGTATGTTAATCTGATACTGGATCATCATACAGTGGCCATATGTACGGGATACATACTATACAACGTTTTAAATATGTTTGCATGTGTTTCTTCTCTCGACTGACTGTATGTCAACAACGATAGTGAAATATTATCTACACTATCATAGGCATGATGTCACACACGCCCACTTTCATTACATATCTAGATTAAAAATAAAGCTTTTCATTGTTAAGTATTAACATTTCATATATACATACATATACATACATTTGCAAAATGCACTTTTATCCACAACAACAACTACAACAATAATGAATTCGAACAAAAAAAAAAATAAATCAGCTGTTGTAGATTTTATGGCTCATGGCATGTAACGAACGCACCCTATATAAAGAACAATTTGGGGACGCCTTTAATTTCGTATTTCTGATGTAATTTTCGATGAGTTTCTATATTTGCCAAAGAGGACTTTAAGCAAGATGTTAATAAAGAAAACTATTAAAGTCTTCCAGCTGTAGAAACTCTAACAAAAAAGTATTTGTAAGGCCCTACTGTGAAGTCGCCGTAGTCTAGTAGGTAGTGTGTTGGCTTATTAGACGTACCAGCCAGGGTTCGAGCCCCGGGCCAGCCATCAAGACAAAATACAAAAAGTATTACTTCGGCGACTTCCTCTCATCAAATTTCTGGCAAAAACTCTGAGAATAAATAAAATTGCCATGAAAAAGTTTCTCAAAAATCTGTCGTTCGGAGTCGACTTTAAACTGTAGGTCCCACCACTCATGCATAAAATTAACAAACACAACATAAGCGGTGTGAGAACCTAGGACGTTGTACAATGGGTCAATTCGACCTCCGGGTACTGTACTTGTCTTAATTGACAAGTACACGTCCTCTAACCTAATCTAACCTAAGGCCCTACTGTTTGTGTCAAATATCGTGGTATAAATAACCTTTAGATTGTACAAAATGTTAGGTTCGGTAGCCACCCAGCCCAGCCACCTATGCTTAAAAGGAAAGGTAAGGTCCAAGTCAGACCATTAAATAAATATCACATCCCTACTCCAAAATAAATTTTGCTATTGTCGCTATCCTTATACTATAAATTTTCGCAAAGAATAATAGAAAATTAACCTTCGCCTCTTTGTGGTAAGAGCCGGGCGTTGACGCATGAGTTGCAAGATAAGTATGCCGCCTCCTTAAAGTAACATCTCCTGCAGAAATCATTTGAGGAATGCCAAGTCTATCGAATAGACTTCCAATACAGCAGTGGCCTGTGAGAACGGTAATAGTGTGATAGACCGCCATGCGATTTACAAAACAACCCGGATGTTTCTAAGTCTTCCAAGTATTGCAGCAGGCCCATAGTCCGGGTTGTGACATGCGATTTACTTGCTTAGAGTCTTACTGTCACCAATTCAGTCCTCTACTTCAGTATAAGGTCACAAGGCGAGCCAACTAGGTATAGTAAATAATGCCTTAGTTGGAGTGGATAGTTGATGCCCAATAACGATCTTCAAACTAAAAGTAGGTATTGTATCGTCTGTTAAAAAGCATCACCCTGTTATAAGTTTTATGGCCTGGTTGTATCTAAAAGTGAGAGGAGTGTGCGGATGGTTAAATCTTCCGAATAGACCTTAAAACCACATCGTTACAGTTTCTTTCCACAAGTAATTTGCAACGATATTTTACTGCTTGGTTGGGATAAATCCATACTGTAGAGTTTCTCTATTCACTTCCCTTAACACGTAAGCCTCACCAGTGCAGTTAATAATGCCCCTTGTGGTCTAAAGTTCCGTTAAAATCTTCACAATAGTTACTGACTCCATTGTTTTCGTTTGACAAGAACCCTTAAAACAGTTTTCGAATGGATATTGTTGAAAGTGTCATCCAAGTCAATGATAGGTGCCAGTGAGTAGTGTATTTTTTTTTTTTTAAAGAAATTTCTCAATGTTCTCCCTAATAAATCCAGTACGGCCTCAGTGTAACCGTCCCTTGTGTAGGTGTGTTGAGCACTACTGGCAAGACACAATAATAAATATTAGCAAGACTAAGTGCGTAGTCTCGTAGGTAGCGTGTTGGCTTATTAGACGTAAAGCCAGGGTTCAGACCCCAGGCCAGACATCAAAACAAAATACAGAAAGTATTTCTTCGGCGACTTCCTCTCAGCTGATTTCTGGCAAAAACTCTGATGGTAAATAAAAAATTGCCATGAAAAGTTTCTCAAAAATCTGTCGTTCGAAGTCGACTTTAAACTGTAAGTCCCGCCACTCATGTATGAAATTAACACACACAACATAAGTGGTGTGAGAAACTAGGTCGTAATCCTGACTGAAGAGTTGTAATGACCAATTGTGTATGCATGTATGTCTGTAAGACTAAGTGCAGCAAGGCAGTGTTACACGTCAGACAAAATTGAAATTGGCATGTAGCAAACATGGTCCCTATTCCACTACATTTGAATGTAGGATTTCAGTACTAAGTACCCAAGTAGAGTTGAAGAACAGCATTGCTATTCTTCCTGTAAAGAGATTTGTTAACTTGAAAATAAATCCATTCAGTCGATAGGATTATGAGATTATGTTGGCAAAAACCAGGATCAATGGAACAATTCGATCGGCTATAGGGTGGTTGCCTATTTTCTGCAGTTTTCATAGAGCAACGTTGTAAAACTATTGTAATTTTCTAATTTAGATTTATACATACTCGTACCTATGTATTATAAAATAAGGAATACTAAAGCATAACGTTGTTGATATTGATACTAATTTCAAGTACAAATACAAGAACAAAAAGTGCATTAAATTTGATCAGACATCAGCATGAAAGTGATGATAAAATGCTTTATTTATTGTCACTATTTTCCTACTACGAACTATTATACTATTTACTATTATTCGTTTTTTATTGTTATTGTTATTGCTTATTTTTTGTATTTGTATTTATTTTTCTTAATAATTTTGCATATTTTAATAATTTCCTTAATTTTTGTTTTTCGGATTTTTTTTTGTTTGTTTTTTAATAAAAATTTAAATACAAACACGTGCTAGACGTTATAAGAAGTTTAATAAACCATTCAAACATACAATTTTAGAACCTGAAAGAATAATTTTCAAAAATTTTTTAACAAAATACCTTAAAAGGAAATTTATACGAAAAGAAACAAAAAAACATAAAAAATTCAGATTTAATTACAAGAATAAAAAAAATAAGTTATACATACATATGTACATACATATTGTATTTGAAAATTCATAATTTTATGTGACCACAATGTACGAGACACTAATAAAAACTGCCAATTTTGCATATTTCGTTATATTTTTGTGAATATTTAAAAAGTTAAAAATTCGTTTAGAAAATCATTTATTTTGGTAAACATTTAGAAGGGTTATTCACTTAAAGGTTTCAAAAATAAAGTTAAATAAAGCAATAGATTTTAATGGAACCTTTGTGCCATTATAATGTTTGGATCTTGTCAACTAAATGAACGCCTCTTAATTGATTGCAGTAGTCAGTACTTTTGAATTAATTTTCAACCGATATCGCGCCAGCCACTTGACGAATTGTGATTGTCAAATGCTTCAAACATAGGGAGTTATCGCTGTAAACACAGATTTGTCTGCACAAAGAAAAGTCTAAAGGAATACAATTTCAATTAAATCACTACCCAGCAGTCAATCATTTCGAATTTAATTTCGACCGGAATATCGCTAGGCATTTGACCAATTGTGGTTGTCAAATGCTACAAGGTTAAAAGGAAATTATCTGCCCAAATTATATCCCCACAAAAAAAAGACAAATGGAGTCAAATTACATGACCTTGGAAACCAATTAACTTTGCCAGAACATAAAACTACACTTTCTGGAAAGTTTACATACAATAAAGACAGAATTAATCGTGTTGAGTGGCTCGTGACATCCTCTTATATAAACCATATACCTTCCTTTACTAAATCTTTCCTTATTTACTTAATTGGTCATTACAATCCTTTAGTCAAGATTGCAACCTAGCTTCTCACACCACTTATATTGTGTGTGTTAGTTTTATACATGAGTGGCAGGACTTACAGTTTAAAACCAATTCTGAAATATAGATTCTTGAGAAACTTGAGAAACCAGAAATCTGCCCAAGAAATATTTGCTTCATATTTCGTTTTGTTGGAGATGCCTGGCCTGGGGTTTGAACCGAGGCCTTATGTCTAATAAGCCAACATACTAGCTACTAGCCTGCGGCGGCATCAGGGAGGGGGTGCAAAATACAAAAAATGTTATGACAAGCCATCTGAGAGACCCAATTGCTGAGAAGGCCGTGAACTAGACCATTTCCGCTGACCGGCCACACTTTCTCTAACACTAGTAGGTAACAAAAGCTATATTTTCGGTTCTTCATAAATTGAGATTATGTACGGATCCAGTTCCTTTAGGTTAGGTTATGTTAGGTTAGAGGACGTGTACTTGTCAATTAAGACAAGTACAGTACCCGGAGGTCGAATTGACCCATTGTACAACGTCCTAGTTTCTCACACCACTTATGTTGTGGGTGTTAATTTTATACATGAGTGGTGGGACCTACAGTTTAAAGTCGACTCCGAACGACAGGTTTTTATTTATTGAGAAACTTTTCATGGCAATTTTTATTTACTCTCGGAGTTTTTGCCAGAAATCTACTGAGAGGAAGTCGCCGAAAAAGTACTTTTTGTATTGTATTGTACTTCGATGCCTGGCCTGGGGCTCGAACCCAGGCTTTTGCGTCTAATAAGCCAACACACTACCTACTAGACCACGGCGACTTCAATCCAGTTCCTTTAAATTTCTTTATAATTTTGCCAATTCCTTATACAGTAGGGCAATTATTAAAATAATGATTCCCGTAAAGAGCCCTTGTAGTGAGTTTCAACTATTTTTACCTGTTCTACGATTACTGAACGGTTCATATTCGCTAAATAAATGACACTTCAAACAAAAGATACAAAGATGACAATCTTGACAGATCGGCGATATTGAAAGCACTAAATGTATAACCCGTTATATGTTCTCAGATCTTTTATTATGTCGTAGTAAATGTACATATGCCGTTTGCACATGTTATCAACATGTGTTGCCAATGTTTAAATAAATGTTTATTAAACGTTTTTAAATTTTCTTTAATATTTCTGTTTCTTTTTTAATTTTCTTATGTTTTTAATAACAACTACAATATGAATATGTCATCTTTCTATTTGGGGAAATCACCATATTTTAAATTAAAAACAAAAGAAAAAAATTACAAAATTTCTTTAATGATTAAATCATTATTTTTATATATGTATGCACGTAACAACTAATAATTATTTTTATATTAAAGGCTATTGCAATCATTAACCCTTCATTTTATAGTTTATCAATAAAATTTTTAATTCATTCATTAAAAAAAAAACTATAAAAAAAAATTATTTTAAAATGCAAGCTTTTTTTTAAATCAATACAATATGGAAGCTCAAGTTATGTACTTACAAAACTACAACAGTTGTAGATGAAATAATAGGGACAAATCTAATAAGATTTCATATTCTGTGTTAAACTTCTCGAGAGGTTTCTAAAGGTTTCTAAAAATAGTCGTTGATTATCTGCAAAGGCAGTATGGTTTCAAAACGAGTTTTTTGGAGAGGTAATTGAAGATGAATTTAAGAGAAAAGTCAGAAAAACTAAGACAATATTGAATATTTGCTCGGTACCTCTGATGTCCACTTTGAAAAATTTATTTTTTAAAGAAAGTTACATGCTTACATACATAATTGGCCATTACAGCCCTTTAGTCAGTAAGCTGTGTGCGATAATTTGATACATGAGTAACGGGATCTACAGTTTAAAGTCGACTCCGATGAACATATTTTTAAGAAGCTTTTCATGCATACATACATACATAATTGGTCCTTACAACCCTTTAGTCAGGATTACGTCCGAGCTTCTCATATCACTTATGCTGTATGTGATAATTTGATGCATGAGTGGCGGGATCTACAGTTTAAAGTCGACTCCGAACGACAGATTTTTAAGAAGCTTTTCATGGCAATTTTTTATTTACTCTGACAGTTATTCCCAGAAATCTGCTGAGAGGGAGTCGCCAAAGAAATAGTTTTTCATATTTCGTTTAGTTGGATATGTCTGACCTGGGGTTTGAAACGTGACCTCACGTCGCTTTAGCACACCCACTATCTACTAGACTATGGCGCCACAACAAAAGCATATCATATCAAAAGCAGTAGAGAATAATAATGAAAGATGTATGATAGAAAGAGCATGGCTTGCAGCTGTGAAGGCGCTCGTGCTGTGGTGTAATAGCACGTTCTCTTACGTTTAGTCTGGAACATACTAAAATGCGTAGATTATTTAACCGCATCTATATGCTGCAGGGTTCTTATAGAATGCATTTCATATCATTAGGGATATATCGCGTATTTATCAGTTCCATACATACATAACATACATAATTGGTCATTACAACCCTTCAGTCAGGATTACGACCTAGTTTCTCACACCACTTATGTTGTGTGTGTTAATTTTTTACATGAGTGGCGGGACCTACAGTTTAAAGTCGACTCCGAACGACAGATTTTTGAGAAACTTTTCATGGCAATTTTATTTACTCATAGAGTTTTTGCCAGAAATCTGCTGAGAGGAAGTTGCCGAAGAAATACTTTTTGTATTTTAATTAGATGTCTGGCCTGGGGCTTGAACCCTGGCTTTTCGTCTAATAAGCCAACACACTACCTACTAGACCACGGCGACTTCATTTGTCAGTTCCAATCAATCTTTATGTTCAGCTTCCTCAGTCAGGTCATTCGTCAATCATTGCAAATGCTGCCTCAGCATATACATATATTCGTACTGTTTCATATCGTACGCACTATTTTTATCGGCATATTGAGTTTAGTGTATTGCCTTATGACTGAAACTTAATAGAACCGGCCCATGTTATAATAAAATTTTAACAACAGACAACTGAATTTATGTGTATGAAATTAAAAAATTCAAAAAATAAATAAAAACACAGAAATAATAAATTAATTACCCGCATAAATATTATTTTATGAAATAGTTCTTCTTCTTCTTCATGTTTATTGTGGCATTTCGAAATATTAAATACTATGTACGCATTGAGGTGGTATTGTATGTACGTATGTATGTATGAAATAACAAATAAACATTATCCAGATGTTGAGTGCGAAAATATCATGATGAATGCATTCAGTTCTCCTGCATTTAAGATTTTTGTTTGCATTTTGCTTTAAGTGTTAAACACTAAAAAGAAAATGCATTTTGAAATGATTGTTTAAATTATTTCATTACGTTTAAGCAACAAAAATAAAAAATGTTTATGTTCTAAATAATTTTTGGTTAAAAATAAATTAGAATTGAACTTTTTTTGAGAAAATTAAATCATCTTTTGGAAATTATTGTATTTTATGAGATGTACGAGAAAAGTTCAAAGTTCAACAAGCCATCAAACTTAAAGTCCACCTCTCCACATTTGTTATTTGAATTTAAGAAAAAACTGGGTAGCACAAATAATCCATCCATAAAGCTTGGTGATTCCTGCTCCTTAAAAAGGATAACATAAGCCCTAAAGAGAAGGATCAGCAAAGAAAAACAATGTCATTTAAATGACCACCTCTGGATTGGTTGCAGCAATTGATACTTTCGTGGCGCAAAAATCTGGTCGAAAACTGGTTTTCAAATGCTGCAACTTTAGAGCATTGTCACCTTAGATACGAACTTTGATGTAGCGCGACAAGATAAGTCCACTAACGTCAAATCGCATGATCTAGGTGATCAAAACATGAAATAACTTTTTCTGGAAACTTCTCATGTAATAAAACTAAAGTTTTTGTGGGCTTGTGTTTCGTCTTATTTAAAGTAAACACCATCCAGTTCACAAATTTGAATTGCCTCCCAAAAGTGTTCGCCAATGATAATTCCAGACCATTATATTTGCTTTTTCTGAAAGCAAAAGCTTTTTCACAAACACTTCTAAGTGATACGAGTCCCATATGCGATAATTTTGTTTGTTGACGTAACCACTGAGTGAGAAATGATCTCCGCCGCTAAAGAAAATTTTATTCGTAAAGTCAGCCTTGAAAGCCACTGCGTTGAGAATGGTTTGCCGGCTTTATTTGTTATGAAGGCGCAAGCCTTAATAATTGGCAACGTAAAAATCGAATTATGCGGCGCTCTCTCTAACAGATGCGATATTTTTGGTAGTGCGTAGGACCAACCTGGTCATATCCGTAACATTTCTAATGTCTTCCTTTCATAGTAGGTCGATTAGGATGACTTTTATGATCATCATGACGAAATGATCAAAACGTCGCCGTAGTCTAGTAGGTACTGTGTTAGCTAATTAGACGTGAGGTCAGGGTTCAACCCCAGGTTAGACCTTTCCAACAAAACGAAATATGAAAAATTATTTCTGCATCGACTTCTCAGCTGATTTCTAGCAAAAAATCTGAGAGTAAAATAAAATTGCCATTAAAAGATCCTAAAAAATCTGTTGTTCGAAGTCGACTTTAAAATGTACATAAGTCCTGACTCTCGTGTATAAAATTAACACACACAACATAAGTGATGTGAGAAGCTAGGTTGCAATTCTGACTGAAGAGTTGTAATGACCAATTATGGATATATGTATGTATGTAATGCTCGTAAAACGATCGTAACTGAGAAACCTTTCACTAAATAAATGACACTTTAGATGAAAGATATTTAACAGCCTTTCCACGCTGGCGGTTTTAAATCCTCTAAATGGTTAACCTATTAGCTTAATGCTATAAAGAAAATTTATTTTCAAATAAAAATTTATAAAAAATTATTTGAAAATATGTGCCAAAAATAAATACGAAATCTCTTCGTATTACATCAGTGAGAGTGCATAAGCTTTGTTCAGGATCCTATTGGAATTGTGAATAATATTTTTATGTAAATATTTATGTATGTACGTGAGCAAAATTTTTTAAATTATTTATCAGTTTAAATTTATGCAATATAACTGAGAACTTAATTAAAATATGAGATTAAAAAAATATGTTCATGTAAATGTTTTATACTGAAAAAATGTTGGTGATTTTAAATAAATTTAAAAATAATAAATACGCTACAAAATATTACATTTGTTTTCTTAATGCATTTAATAAATACATCAAACATTTTAAACCAAAAAAAAAAACCAAAAGAAAAAAAAAAAAACAATTTTTTAAATCCTCTGTAATAAAATCCACAATACAATATTGCACTCGTATGTATTGCATTATTTTGTTGTTGTTGTTGATGTTATTGTATTACTAAAACAAATGGAAAAAAGTATAACTAATAAGAAGAAGAAGAACAACAACAATAACAGAAATAATAAAATTCTATATCAACTAAAAAAATTTCTGCTTTAATTGCACTATTTCCGTTTGCAACCAGATATTCGACGAGTGCGATTGAGTACATGAGATGATGATGATGATGATGATGATGATGATGATGATGATGGTGTTGGTGATGGTTGAAGAATTGTTTGCATTTAAATACTTGTATTATAAATAAAAAAATAAACAAAAAATAAAACATGCAGAATAAAAAAATTGTGTTAAATTGTTAGTTTACTGTTACTTTTTTTGTTTTTTTTTTGTTACTTCTTCTAAGTGTTCATAAATACAATATTATTTACATACTTATGTACATTTGTTTTCATTTAATGTTCATCTGTAAAGTTATAAAATTATTCAGCGAGTAGAACACAACAGCAGCATAATAATAATAAAACAAAAAAAGATTTTTTGCATTTAAACTACTTTTTTGTGTAAATAATAGCAGAATTTAAAAATTTATTTAAGCATAGATAAAGTGTATACGAAAATAAAAAATAATATAGTACGAGTATATGGCGCCAAACGAAATAGAGATCATAAATATTATTTAAACAATAAAAAACAAAAGCAAAAATAAAGCAAATTAAACATACTTGAAATGCAATACAATTTATCCTTTACGCATACGATATGCATAATAAATATAAAATAAAAAAATCATTCTCAAACAACTAAGCAGTTCAGTTTATATTCGATGCCTATGTCTATTTATCAATGGGCAATATAGGCTCTTGCAAAGTAATTTTCCTCTGAACACCTTTTCACCATCATTGTACATCATCATCTGCTAATAAACGTTGATTTTTTTCCGATTGCCAAAAAAAGTCAAATAAAATAACCAAAGAACCATGGATATCGATTAAAAGTTTATTCATTTTTTATGCTCGAACCTTGCCATTATGTATGAGACGTAATGTTCGATCGTTTTGGGACAGTTTCCGAACACTTGACAATTATTTAACGAATGTTGGTTACCAAATGCTCCAACGTTAAGGGATTATATGCATAGAAACACAGTCTAAAGGCATAAAATCATATGACCTTTGTGGCCAATTGACGTTGCCATAATACGAAATTACACTTCTTGGAAGCTTGTCATGTACTAAAGCCAAACATAATTGTACGGCTCATGGCACCATCTTGTTGAAACTACATACATACATACATAATTGGCCATTACAACCCTTCAGTCAGGATTACGGCCTAGCTTCTCACACCACTCATGTTGTGTGCGTTACTTTTATACATGAAAGGCGGGACCTACAGTTTAACGTCGATTCCGAACGACAGATTTTTGAGAAACTTTTCATGGCAATTTTATTTACTCTCAGAGTTTTTGCCAAAAATCTGCTGAGAGGAAGACGCCGAAGAAATACTTTTTGTATTTTATTTTGATGTCTGGCCTGGGACTCGAACCCTGGCTTTTCGTCTAATAAGCCAACACACTACCTACTAGACCACGGCGACTATATACCACCCAGTTTATCCAAGATCATTTTCGGAAAAAACTTTCAATGACTTTCATAAGATGCATCAAAGAAGTCAATGAATTTTTCGTTAAGCAATGACTTTTTAATAATCATTTCTTGCTTCTCCGAGCAACAAATTCGACAATTTTACTTCTAGGCGACGCTGTTAATGAGTATCGTGGACTTTATATGGACAAAGGTCCAAATATGTACGTAACTAAACTACGCCATAATGAGCACTAAGATATGCTAGTAAGGGCGTTTTATTGTTAGATGTGAGGTCGTGTTTCAAACTCTAACTCACATATCTCGAATAAAACGAAAAATTTGTCATTCGAAGTCGAATTTAAACAATAGGCTTCTGTACTTGTGGATGAAATTAAGAACCACAACATAGTTAGTGTGAGAAGCTAGGTGGTAATTTTTCATTACGTCCCTTTGGTCAGGATTTTAACCTAGCTTCCGACCCATGTTATGTGTGTGTGTTAATTTTATTCAGGAGTGGCGAAGCCTTCAATTTAAAGTCATTCCGAATAACAGATTTGAGGGTCTTTTAATGTCGATTTTATTTACTGCCAGAAGACTGTCGAGAAAAAATGGCCAAAAAAATTTTTTTTTCAAATTTTGTTCTGTTTGAGATGTTGAAGTCAAATGCATTGTCAAACTGTTAATTTCTATGATCTACAAGGGGTCACCTTTAAGTCTATGAGAGCTTAAAATTTCCCTATGGATTCCAATGACAAAGAAGACTTCTTTAGCTTTCTAGAATGGCGAGGAAAAAGTTGGCCTAGAGGCGATGTTAGTCTTATAGCTGTCGATTACAATATACAGATGGACTTGGAATACATCCCCTTATTAATGGGGTGAGAAACTCGACAAAAAAGGGGATATACTGAAAAAAAATGGTCACACTATCCCGGTTGTTTTCTTTTGGCATCTATTTATTGGCACTTATAGGCAAGAATCTATAGCGGATAATATCGATTGGGGGGGGGGGGGGTAAATTAATATGTTTTTGCCAATATTTTCTATTTTTTTGTTAAGTTCTACGACCAATAGACTATAGGAAGGAAGAAAGAGGGAGTAGTGCTCATAGACGTTACATTTGAATCGATTTAAATAATAAATAACATAAAATAGAGAGAGAGTTCCACATACGTGGTACACAGCGCTTGTAAAAAACGACTCCGACTCCGAACGGCTGTGTTCTACGTGACATAGACAACTCCCTTTATTTTTAGATATAATGTTAGGGGTTAGACTTGTAAACTGCGTTCATGTATTAAACTTTAATCTTTTGACATTAAAAACTTAAAACTAAAAAATATTTTTATTACAGGTTTATTTAGTCCGTTTTAGGAACTCAAAGTCCGACATCACATTACGTACGATCTGCACATCTTAGAATAGAATTTTGTGAAGCTGTGTATAACACTATAAGCTCTAATTTATAAACATTAAGCGATGACGTAATAATAATTATTGCTGAATATGTATACCCGTATGTTCATACATACATGATTTCTTAGCATCGTTCATTTTTCTTTCAAAAAAAAACTGTCGTTTTGAAATTTAAAAGCACACAAAAAAAACAAAAAAAAAAGACCAAACAATTAAATAAACAAATTGTTTATACACAAAATCATTGGCATAAAAATAATTTGTTCTGCTGTTTTTATTAAGAACAAAAAAAAAAGATTTTTTTTGAAATCTTTGACTCTCTATCCAACGACAAGACAAACTTCATACCCAACTGGCCATTTTATTGATTTTAATTAAAACGAGTGTCAACAATAATTTATCAATAACTCTCTCACATTCTCTCTCTCCCTCTCTCTCTCTCTCTTTTCTCTCAGTCCCATTCTTTTAATTTTAAAATATTTTTTAATTGACGTTCGCAGACACACACACACACACACACACGAACACTCTCTTTAATTCGATTTTTATTTTTCTGGTAAATTTCAGCAACCCGATGAAAAGTGTAACGGCGTAGTTTGTGATTGCAAAGGTTTAAAGGGTAGACCAGGTGATATTGGTTTGCCAGGGTTTCAAGGTTATGAAGGTCCTGCAGGTGATTTGGGTCCATTGGGTCCATCAGGTCGTCCTGGTGAATGGGGTGATCCCGGTGAATATGGCGGTCCAGGCGAAAAAGGTCATCGCGTAAGTATTTGCCATTATTTCAAATTAATGAGGAAAGATTGTTTTTAATCCCAGTATTATAACTTTAGGGTGATTCTGGCTTTTCCGGTGTACCTGGAGCGCCTGGTCCTCGTGTAAGTATTTGCGTTATTATGCTATTTGATAAGACAATTTTTAAGAAAATCTATTAATTTTAGGGTCGTCTTGGTGATGAAGGTCCCCAAGGTCCTCGTGGTATAGACGGCTGTGATGGTAAAACTGGTCAACAGGGTGTTCCTGGATTGCCTGGTCGTCATGGTGGTCGCGGTGAGATCGGTAAGCCTGGTCCTCCCGGTGCCACGGGTGATGCTGGTGAAGGTGGCATTAACTCTAAGGGCACTAAGGGCAGTCGTGGTGATCGTGGTTCCGATGGTTTTGATGGTCCACAAGGTTATCCCGGCATGAAGGGCTACAAAGGTGATACTGGTTTTCCCGGTGCAGAGGGCCCTAAAGGTGAAGAAGGTCCTAAGGGTTACAAGGGTGAAATGGCCGAATCTGTCGATCTAAAATTGCAAATACAAGGCGAACAGGGCGACAAAGGTGAACCTGGCGATGGCGAACAAAGCGAATTTAACCCGTCTATGTACTCAAAAGGTTACAAGGGTGACCACGGTTTCACTGGAGACAGAGGAACAGCAGGTACTCAAGGTGTAAAGGGTGAAGTAGGTCGACAAGGCTTACCTGGTGTACGAGGAGATACAGGCGAGGCTGGTGAGCGTGGCAAGCCCGGTAAACCCGGCGAATCTGGCAAGCCCGGTGCTAAAGGTGTTAAAGGTGCCCCTGGTTATAACGGTTTAGATGGTGAAGATGGTCCTGCTGGCGAAGTTGGTGATGATGGCTACGATGGCATACCTGGTGTACAAGGTCCTGCCGGTCCTCCAGGTATTTACGACCCGAACCTAGATATATCGTTCCCCGGACCTATTGGTCCTCAAGGTGATATTGGTGAAGTCGGTCCGCCTGGTTTGGCTGGTACACCTGGACGGCCCGGTCGTCGTGGTCAGCGTGGTCATACAGGCCCTCCAGGTGATGCCGGCTTAGATGGTTTTCCTGGTCGTCGTGGTGCCAGTATCAAAGGAGATGAAGGTGACTTTGGTTTCATGGGTCCTCCTGGCCCTATGGGGCCTCCTGGTATTCTCGGTCCTACTGGCCGTGCTGGAGAACGTGGAGAAATTGGTAAAAATGTACTTGGAGCTAAGGGTTTTGCTGGTCAGCCTGGTGTACCTGGTCTTCCTGGTTATCGTGGCGATCGCGGTGAATTGGGCTTACCTGGTGATAAAGGTGTTCCTGGACTGGGTGTCGATAAAGTTGGTCCCCCTGGTGCCGATGGTATGCCCGGTCCCAATGGTCAACCTGGTGTTGATGGTTTTCCTGGAAATCGTGGTTTTACCGGTGATAAAGGTATTCGAGGTGACGACTGCGGTTTTTGCCCTGCTGGTCCTAAAGGCATCCCCGGTATTCACGGTGATGCTGGTTTTCCCGGAGCTTACGGTGCTAGAGGTCCTCAAGGTATTACTGGCGAACGCGGTTTTAAGGGTTTGCCTGGACGTCCTGGCCTTACGGGTTTCAAAGGCGTACGCGGTATGGATGGAATTCCCGGTGAAACCGGTCAACATGGTTTGCCTGGTAGACCTGGACAAGTTGTGACTGTAGGCAATCAAGATAAGCCAGAAGTAGGAGATACAGGTGACTTCGGCGAACGCGGTTCGGCAGGTCAAAAAGGTGACAGCGGTGCCAATGGTCGCCCTGGTATGAGGGGTGCCAAGGGTGAGACTGGTGTACGTGGCGATTATGGTGATGCTGGTTATCCCGGCAGAGATGGTGCTCCGGGAAGAAACGGTAAAGATGGCAGACCTGGTCGCGATGCTTCTACCCCCAAAATATATCTTATTGGTGCGCCTGGTTACGATGGCATGAAGTAAGTAATTACGAAGACAATTATTACTACGAGAACCTTAATTTGTGAAATATTTTCAGAGGTGCAATGGGTGATCATGGTGATGTTGGCCCCAAAGGTGAAAAGGGTGAACCGAAACCTGGTGAAATTTACGATAACAAAGGAGAACGTGGTGACAAAGGTTATCCAGGTGAAGTTGGTCCACCAGGTCCCCAAGGCGAAGATGGCAGTGATGGCTTACCTGGTATTAGGGGTGATATTGGTTTCCAAGGACAAAGTATAGCCGGTCCTCTAGGTTTCAAAGGTTGGCCTGGTGTTATTGGTGACATTGGGTTGCATGGGTCTCCTGGTATTCCTGGTAGAAATGGCGCACCTGGCATTGACGGTCGTGGAGGTTCTAAAGGTATGCGTGGTAGTCCTGGTCCAAATATTTTGGCTGGCGAAAGAGGACCTGATGGCATACCTGGTCCCCTTGGTCTTCCTGGTGATGTTGGATTCCCTGGCTTCCCTGGTCCATCTGGTAAAATTGGCGTTAAGGGTGTCAAAGGTGTGAACGGTGATGATGGAGCACGGGGTATTCAAGGTTTGCCCGGTAACAAAGGTATACTCGGTGATTACATAGTAGGAAGGCCTGGTTTGGCTGGTGAGCCGGGTCGTGACGGTCGTGTAGCACCTCATGGTCGCAAGGGTCAAAAGGGTGTAACTGGTCCACCAGGTCCCGATGGGCCGCAAGGTGTCAAGGGTAATATCGGTTACCAAGGTCGTCGTGGTGGCGTTGGTGATAAAGGTTTCACTGGAGCTCCTGGCCTTATTGGAATGCAAGGTTTTGTCGGTATTCCTGGTGAGCAAGGAGATCGCGGTGAAGTAGGTGAAAATGGCCGTCATGGTGATATGGGTCCAAGAGGAACCCTAGGGCCTATTGGTCCTAAAGGTAAGTCCATAAATTATTCATTGGAATCTGTTTTTGTGTTGTATTGTTCTAAATTGATTCTCTTTGACAGGTCAAAGCGGAGAAATTGGCGGTTATGGACGGCCTGGTCGTGATGGAACTCTTGGACGTAAAGGAATAATGGGCGTGAAAGGTTTTATGGGTCTAGTAGGTCCTAAAGGTTTTTCTTCTCGCAGTGGTGTTAAAGGTGAATCTGGTATAATGGGCTACAGAGGTGCACGAGGTTTTGATGGTATGCCCGGTGTAAAAGGCGTTCAAGGTGCTCCTGGTGATCAGGCTTTTGGTGAAGATGGCGCACCAGGTAGAAAAGGTGAAACCGGAGCTCCCGGTATGCCAGGTTTAGATGGGTTAGATGGTCTGAAAGGTCAGCCTGGTGATTATGGTCTTACGGGTCTTACGGGAGAAATTGGTGATCGAGGTGATGAAGGTGTTGCTGGTTACCCAGGTAGACCAGGTGCTCCCGGTATTAAAGGTGCTGTTGGTGAAATCGGCTTGATTGGCGCAACTGGTATAATTGGTGAAAGAGGAGAAATGGGCTTTGCAGGTTATAATGGGCCACGTGGTGATCGTGGTGACACTGGTCTTCCAGGAGCATTTGGCGTTCAGGGCGAGCAAGGTGACGAAGGTTTGCCTGGTCGACCCGGTAAACTTTTGATAGCTTATGCCGAAAGAGGTCAAAAAGGTGAAGTTGGATTTAGAGGTGAAACAGGTCCAATGGGTGAGCAAGGTTTGGTTGGTGCAACTGGTTTCCGTGGCCGTCAAGGTGAACGAGGTGACTTAGGTTTGGCTGGTATACCAGGTGTTGATGGATATGCGGGCGCTAAAGGTGAACATGGCGATAAAGGTTTCCCTGGAGCTCCTGGCATAACTCCTAACTTTGCTGAACCAGGCGAAGAAGGTGATGCAGGTTACGATGGTCTTCCTGGTCGTCGCGGACCTGTAGGTCCCAAAGGCGCTCCTGGCGATATGGGTGAATACGGGTTGAATGGCGAAGTGGGTGAAATAGGTATGAGCGTCATGGGCGTCAAAGGTATTACAGGCGATGTTGGCTACCCAGGGCCAATGGGACGCAATGGCTTACATGGTATGGCTGGTCTGAAAGGTATGATGGGTGAAATGGGTCCAAGAGGTGAATATGGTGAGCCTGGCCCGGTTATACCTGGATTGCGAGGTGATAAGGGTGATACCGGTCCACAAGGTGCTCCTGGCAATGATGGTCGTAAAGGCGAATTAGGTATGCCCGGTAGTCCAGGTCGGACTGGTCCAGCCGGTATTAAAGGTCCTCGTGGTCCTACTGGTGAAGCTGGCTGGCATGGAGGCGACGGTTTAGACGGTCTTAAAGGTCCTACTGGCGAATCTGGTGTTACATTCCCCTATCACATGGCACGTAAAGGCGAACGCGGTGAACATGGCTACGACGGTTTCAAAGGTGCTCCGGGTGATATTGGAATTGCAGGTGAAATTGGCTTCCAAGGTACTCGAGGCTTAAAGGGTTACCGCGGTGATCAAGGTTTTGTGGGATTAGCTGGTGCTGATGGTCCTAAAGGTGAACGTGGTATGGATGGTTTACCAGGTTTAGCAGGCCTTCCAGGTACTCCAGGTCCGAAAGGTATTACTGGTGACCCTGCACCACCACCACCGCCCCCCAAGAGTCGCGGATTTATATTTGCTCGCCATTCACAAACCGTTTACGTACCTGAGTGCCCCGCCAACACAAACAAACTTTGGGAAGGTTACTCCATTGCCGGCAATATTGGCAACAGTCGAACCGTTGGTCAAGATTTGGGTAGAGCCGGTTCTTGCATTATGCGCTTCAGCATGATGCCTTATATGACATGCGACATTAACAATGTCTGCAACTATGCCCAAACCAACGATGACAGCTTATGGCTTGGTACAGCTGAACCAATGAATGTCGCTATGACTCCCATACAACCACATGAGATACAAAAGTATATTTCAAGGTAAGCTATAAAGAAACTCATCAAGATATTATAAAAACAAAATAACGCAAAAAACCGATTATTTCTGTTACAGATGTGTGGTCTGTGAAACTACCACTCGAGTCATAGCCTTGCACAGTCAAAGTATGAGCATTCCTGAATGTCCTGGCGGTTGGGAAGAAATGTGGACTGGTTACAGTTATTACATGGCAAGTAAAGATTAAATGAAATAGAAAACACTGTTCTAACTCTGATTCCGATTTTAATTTCAATAGACGACTACCGATAACACCGGAGGTTTTGGTCAAAATCTTGTTTCACCTGGTTCATGTCTGGAAGAATTCCGATCCCAACCGGTTCTTGAGTGCCACGGTCAAGGACGCTGCAACTATTACGATCCGGTATTCTCATTCTGGTTGGCTGTAATTGAGGAACATGAAATGTGGTCAATGCCAAGACAGCAAACCTTAAAGAAGGATCAAACAAGCAAAATCAGCAGGTGGGTATAACAAATACAAACTCTTACAACATTTAGCTTCTTTGTAAAATGCGGTTCAAACATATATTTTGTATAGAAATACATCATAATAATTTCATGCTATAAATATCGATTTGACTAAAGATTTCTTAATAAAAAAAATATACGGCTGTCGAAATCAGTATTGTTGTCAGACTTCATGTCAAGACAGGCTTGCATGTGAATAACTTCTCAGGATAAAGAAATAGAAGATCTTGTCTGGTGTTTTTGTGCTCCAACTATGAGAAAAATTTGCGTAAGGATGCTGGCTTTTATGCCTTTAAAGTACAGCACGTGCATTGTATTTTTGGACTCGTTTCAAACTGATCGAAGATGAGAAATTTAATCAAAGAATTGTATTTACTGGTGAAATTAAATGTTTTACTTTGTCTATAAGCAAAAATTTCAGTATTTGACGCAAACATAATTCTTACATCTTCTTATAAAATTGAATGTTTGCTGCGATACGCTGACACCATCATCGGACCACACATTTTGTGCTATAAAATCCCTTTTTTTTTGAGAAATTTGCGAAATTTTTCACAGAAAAAATTAACACAACATAACCAAATAAACTTGTTCTTGAAGAACTCTGCATGGGAACACTTTATCTAACATTCTATTTTCATTCTAATTGCAGATGTACTGTTTGTCGCCGTCGTAATGATTCTTTCATTAGACGTTTGCAACCTTTAGATTCAACGGCTCGTGAATTTAGACGTGGCCATGAACGCGTGATACCCGCTCCTGCTGCTGCCCCACCGCCACTTACCGCGCCGCGCCGTACATACAATTACAACAGAAGACCCATGCCTGGCTCACAGGGTTATGGTCGTGTCAACCGCTATCGGTATCCCAGAGCAGATACTACCGCTCCCTAGATTTTAGATTAAAAAATTTCAAATACAATTAAATGTGTCTTCTTTTATACTTTGCTAAACATTTTAAATCTATGTAATCTAAGTAGCCGTAAATTCATCAGATAACACAAAAACAAAAAACAAATCTTTAATAATCAAAACGTAATAATTTTCCTTGTAATTGTAATTTTAAGTTGTAACGAAACAAATCTGCCATTATTCTTTGAGTGTGCCATCTTTTATAAATAATTAAAGAATTTTTGTTTTATTTTTTGTTTTGTTTTTTTTTTTGATATTAAACTACAAACATACATACATAAATATGTAAACACAAAACTAAGCTTATGATAAAAAAATAAAAAAAAATAAAAAGAAACCTTAAATCTTAAATGAAATTAACAAAAGAAAGAAACTAAAAGCAAATAAAATCAAACAAACAAACAAACATATGTAATTAAGGATATTGAAGAGAATAAAAATTAATAATAATTATTCCTTAATTTTTTTTTTTATTTTATTTTAATCGTTTCCTTTGGTTTTTATACTGCCCCTAAATTGTTGTAAATAAAATACAATAAAAAAAATAACAAATAAAATAGAAAGAAAACTAACAATCTATTGTTTAATTTAATTAAAATCAAACAACACATACATACATACATAGTTTAAGTACGACAGAAAAAAATATCTTATGAACAATTTTAAACAAAATAAAATAAATTTAAGTTTAAATTTATAAAATTATCCTTTCCTACTCATTTTACATTTATTTCCTTAGTTACTTAACTCAATTGGTCATTACAACCCTTTAGTCAGGATTACGACCTAGCTTCTCACACCACCCATGTTGTCTGTGTTCATTTTAATACATGAATGACAGGAACTACAGTTTAAAGTCGACGCCGGACGCCAGATTTTTGAGAAACTTTTCAAGGCAATTTTTTATTTACTATCAGAGTTTTAGACAGAAGACTGCTGAGAGCAAGTCGGTTAAAAAATTATTTTTTTATATTTCATTTTGTTTGAAACGTCTGAGTTGGGATTTGAGCCACGGATTCGCGATTACAGCGAATAATAATTTAAGCATTTGCTTTCATACGATTTGAGAGTTAAAAATAGTTGTATATCTTATTCTCCTAAAGGGTGTTGAAATCGTCAAACAAGTATTACGACATGTCAAGTTTTTGTATAGAAGAGAGCGGATAGTGACGTGTAAACTCAATACGCTATAAGAGCTTACGACATTGAATTGAAATCGCAGTCGTTATCATTACACCAGCCATGCATTCAATTTACTTTGTTTGGAAATTTTGCGAATCATGTAAACTTAAAAAGAAATTGTCATATTTTAACACTACAGATTGAATTCTGTAATATTTGCTCTCTGACTTTACGTACTGAAACACTATTCGTGTAAATTAGCCTTTAATTGAGTTCCTCACAGTGTCCAAACAATATTACCAGACTTTCATATACAATTTAAAGAATTCTGTAAGCAAAACCTTACGATTTTACACTTACGAAAGTGGAATTGTTCTGGCCTGTCCTACAAATTGTAAACAATAAAGTGAGAAACGGTTGTAACGGAAAGAAGTGAATGCCGTTTTTTGACAGCATTTACTGCTGAAGTTGTGGTTGTATTCTCTTCTAGAATTTATAGTAATTCTTATAGAAACATATTTAAAAACAAGGTAAAATCAATCGTTTAAAATAAGTTTTCTTAAGTTTTAAAGGGATGGTATCCCATGCGAACAAACTCAATTTTTATTTGGTGAATAGAAACAGAAACTAAGAGAGAAACATCAAGCAAAAGCCGGTTATAATAATGAGGTTTGTTAATGAAAGAATAAATATTAAAATAAAAACGAAAATAATAATAAAACGAGAGAGTGCAAGAAACTTAAAATATATAGAAAATAAAACAACAACAACAACAAAAGCATAACTAAAGGAAACTAAACATATGGGGGTGAAAATTGAAAACGATAACAGCGATAACATAATATTTTTGTTTTGTTGTTAGTGTTGCTGTTGTTGTAGTTGTTATAGACGATAATAAGGGTAGATACGGATATGGATTGTGCAAAACAAATGAATGGAATGTATGCATAGCAAGTGGCGAACGAGGTGTTTGCCCTTCGTCTCAGCAGAAGTCAAATTGGAATAGAGAAAACCAGACGTGAATTACAACCAGACGTTTGGTTTACTTTGGTTTGGTTTGGTAATACAAGACGGATTTATGTGTATCGTATTTTACAATAATTTTTTTTGATTAAAAGTGTTTATATTTTATTTAAACTATTTTATATACAAATTTACATAAAATTTAAACAATATTAGTTAGCATGGCATACAATACCTTATGAATTAAATGGTGAAATTAAAATCCAATTGGAATTTGAGAAAAGTTGCAAATATTTTCACACTCACAAAAACAAAAAACAAAACGGAAAAACGGAAAAGAGTAAAGAAGCAGCATAAATATTGAAAAATCAAAGGCGGAATAGAAAAGAAAAGTTAAACAGTTATACACCACAATATAACGGCACTTACATGTTCATATTCAAATAAAAAGGAAAAAATATCAAATACGTGAACCACAACAACCTACAGCAACCCCTTCCCCATTTCAAAGTAAGGGAGCTGAAAGTGGGACAAAAAAAAAAGGAAAGAAAAATCAAAAAATTAAAATCTCTACAGCCATTACAGAGCCAAAGGAAAAGAAGAACGGAACAAAATTCTGTGAATTACAGCTGAATGATTATCGTTCTGTTATTATTTTTCAAATCAATCTGTCTCTTCTGTCAACGTTTAGTTTTGCACATACACGACCGATGGATAAATCCGAAAAATGTACGCCTTCTAAAGGAAGCTGCTGAGGCTAAAGGCTCCAAATTCCAATTGGACGAATATCATCAAGCGAAAAAAACCAAAAAAAGACGTTACGCCACTTCATCCTCGGCAACAACAAACGCTTTAGGCGAAAGTGAGGGTTGCCGTTTTTGTGCCAATACCCCACAGGGTTATTGTCGTCATCATTTTCACTTGCAAGAGCTGCATATACAAAAGCAACAAAGACAACAGAAATTTTGGTGTCCGCTATCCGGTGTGGTCAACAGGGACACTAACCGTTCCAAAGAATATCGTCAATTGCGTAAAATCAAGCGTGAACTTAAACAGAATATACAACAGCAGCAACAACTTAAAACAGCGAAAACTTCAAGCATTTTGCATGAGAACAGTAGTTCTAGCAATTTAACCACCTCCCAGCCGCCATCTTCAATACCCACCTTACGTACCAATAGCATAAATTCATCATTTGTTCTTAATGATTCCGGTTATCAAACCATTTCAGATGCTTCAGCCTGTACCGCCGCTACCTTAGGAAGTGAGGAAAATAACCATTCTTATGAATACATCGATATAGATTTACCCTCGCCTGCAGCATCTGTGGTTGAGACAACCTATAGTTTTGAAACCTGTTGCGAATCTACACGCAATACACCCTCACCCATACCAAAGACAATGTCATACAATAGTTTCATGTCGTGTGAATATACGGCACTATCAACAACCTATTTGTAGGATTGCTCCCGCTTTAGCTAGGTAAGTCATCATGGATAAATAGAATAAAATTCTATACAGAAATTTTTTAGTATGTCAGTATAAATGTCTGTCTATTGCCTGCACTGCTGAATATTACCATTCTAAACTCTATATCTGATCGTTTCTCGAATTTGTGGCATATTTAATGGAACTTTTCAGTTTTGAGAAGAAGAAAAACTCACAGGGACTCACCTCTCAACTCAGTTTCTTTTTTGCTTCTATTTTTGCTGCTCTTAGATGGATTTTTCTGGCTCACTTTAGACCTCATATTCACTTATAAATAATATTAATCTTCTATAAAAATGTCTTCCTTCTATAAGTACTAACTTTATAGGCGTATTATCCATTTAAAGTAAAATTTGGTTAACGACTTACTTCCATAAGGCTTACCATGTCATCATCTAAGTAGGAATTTATAGTCCTGTTTTAATTTTTCCATCTTTTAAATATGTTGGTCGTCCAGTTTATTACCACTCTATCTACATATGTCCATGCTATCTAGAGCAGTGGATATTCTTATGTCGTTGAAACCACATTGTAAATCCACAAAAATCACCGTAACATAGTATTCCAATCTGTGAACCACTTCATGTTGAGCTGTTTCAAGTGACTTACTCTTCCAGAGTGCGTGCTGTGTAATATAAAAATTTAAAGCTGAGAGGACGTCTCGAACTCGTAAATCGACCAACCTTTATAGAAGAGTTTAGTAAAAAATGATGAACTGTTGGTCTTGACCGCAATGTAATGTACATTTTAGGTTAAACTAGCAACCGCTTCCAAAAGCATAGTTTATGCCGTCATTCCACTATAACTCCTGGCTAGCATTTCTCTACGATCTCAAGAGCTAAATGAAGGTGTGAATTTTATCCAAATTATCTTTGGCTAGACACGCGCTATCAACAAATTCTCAGTACCCAAGAACTCTTGATCCCAATGGCAGATAAAATGTTCGGTGGTGTTCCTTTATTCTTTGTCACTACAGCTTCTGTGGTATTTCCAGCCATCAGGCGTGTATACCCAAAGGTTTCAAAGATGTGAAGATGGATTCAAATTTCACATTTTGTTCTGCATGTATCCAGGGTAGACAATATTTTTCTGGACCCTTATGCAATGGGGTTTCTGTCGCAAATGAGTAGAGTTTATTTAAGATCATCATCAATTCAATTGTTTCGAAATTTTTCACATTGAACTTTGCCGCAGACTGTGTCACTGCCAGAGAATACATGGGTGATGTTCTTTGGAAGGTTCTCATGATAGAATTTATCCAGTTGAATTTATCCAGCCGAAAGCGGCTTCAGGAATCGTGTAGACAATAGGGAGATCCGTGTAGGCAATAGGGATTAACTATATCTAAGATTTTGTCATGACCATAGCTTCCATACTACCATGCTTTTGAAGCGTTCACTTATTGTCATGATATCAACTGTTGTCATGATCGCCATCATTCTGATTATTGGCTCAAACTGTATTGGAAGAATTCTCTTCTTCAGAGCTAACCAATCGACCGCGGTTCATAGAATAGAGTTGATTCAGGCATATTGCTTTGTTGCAGCAATAAGTCATGATCATCTGGAGCATAATTATTTGCTGCCTTAGGAAAGAAGGTCTTCAGTCTTGGATATTGTAATTATTGGTTCTGATTTTTCATTCCTTCGGTATATAACCTGATTCCAATCGATATCTAAAATTTAACTTTTAATGACTCCTTTGAATAGATCCTTAGATCTGCTTCTTTTGCTAACATAATTTTGTTTGTATTTCTTTTCAGATCCTTATAATCAAAATCAATCCATAAAATACTTGAGAATAGCCATTAAAACAATTGCTGCACTTGAACAATCAATAGAAGCGAAACAATGCTTATGCATGTTTTACAAAGAAAAACACAATCTTGTAGATAACGAGGACACTTAGGGAAAGTACTCCAAAAATTGAAAAGAAAATTCCGCATGAAAAACAATAGTAAGAAAGAAACACAAAAACAAAAACGATAAATGAGAACATTCAAGCCATTAACGAGAAAATAAAATTGAAAAATTCAAAAATTGCATAAAAACAAAACTACACAGGACAACAAAAATGACATCAAGTGATAGTAGCAGCAGTGGCAGTGGCAGTAGTAGCAGTAGTAGTAGTAGCAGCAGTAGTAGTACAACCTCGCCAAATACTTCACCTCGTCAGAGAAAACGTTCGAATCGAACGAATAATACAACACTAACAGCAACAACAACAAAACGTCTGAATAACAATAAAAAATTAATTATACCCCTAGAACATGGTTGTGATGATAATTGGACTTGGAGCCGACACCATCGCTCTAAAGAGGTGGTACTGAGTGGCAACTGTGATCGTACCGTTCATTTCCATCCCAACTGGAGCAAAGGTACCGCTGGTGTACGCGGCAAAAGACCACTTAATAATGGTCTATTCTATTGGGAGCTACATGTATCGCAAAGAATATTCGGCACGAGCATAATGTTTGGCATTGGAACTCGCAAGGCACGTTTGCATGCCAATTTATTTTGTAATATTCTGGGCGAGAATGAGTACGGCTGGGGCCTATCGCATAAGGGTGTTTTGTGGCATAAAGGTGTGGCTCTACTGTACACGGATCGATTTAAAGAGAATCAAGCCACTGTTGTTGGCATTCTATTCAATGGTATAGAGGGTACATTGACGTATTATAAAGATGGTAAATGCTTAGGAGTAGCATTTCAAGGACTGGATAAGGTAAGTCGAAGCAATAGAAGTATATTAAGAGATTGTCTGATAACTTGGCTAATAATTAGGACCTGATGATAAACTCCCACTGATGTACAGTGGTGGCCTTATAAGTAGAAACGACTTAGCAATATGTATTTTTGTTAATTTGTTTTACAGTTTTCACTGTGTACCTGGGATCAAAGGCATTGTTTGGAGGACGTCTTACATACGTTTTTCCATTAGATTGGGACAAATTAAACTTAGATTCGTCACTCCAGAGAACTCTGTTCCAGAAACATCGTTTCTAATTATAAGGCCACCACTGTATGTATATACGAATTTTGGTTCCTACAAGATCCCGTAGTTATACCATTAGTACCTAATCAGTTATTTACCTATAACTCCCGGCTGGCATTTCTACACCGTTCATCCTGACAGTTTTATGTGAATTTTATCCAAATCATCCTTGGTAAGAGAAATTCCGGGTGCTCAAGTACCATTCGTCTCAGATTCCCAACTGCTGGACAATTCTTGCTTGTCACTACAGTCTTTATAGAAATCAAATGTCCTTGAAAATGTCTCGAGGTCTTCTCTTCTTCTTTGTCACTACAGTTTTTTAGAAATCATTGCAAGGTATTCCAGCCAGGGTTCAGTCTTCTATTATAACTTCTATGAAATTCCTAAAATAACGTCTTGGATTTAAGATTTAAATTTGATAACTTACTTCTGTGTATACAAACAATTGCTAATTATTCTCTTACAGGTCAAAGAACCCCTATATCCGATCGTTTGCTCAACTGCTGCTAAAACAGAAATGACTTTAAATAACACACGCAGTGATATTGGACATTTGCAAGATCGTTGCCGTGCCGAGGTTATGAAACATATTAAGTCACGTCAAGATCTGTTAAAACTAAAATTACCTTCGATAATAACGAACTACTTAAGTGAAGCCTTCAATGATAATGCGCCCCTGAGACAAGTGGATAACTATGACATGCTCTATGAATTTTAAAAAGGAGATGTTAAAAGCTTACAAAACACTAAAAATAGGTAATAATAGCATAAAAGAAATTCTAGTCCAAATATTAATACAAACGCAACTGAGTAAATAATGCATGTGAGTAAATAATAGTTCGAAAAAAAAGGTATAAAGGTACTACACACGTACTTGCAATTGTTAAATGAAATTTGCTTTTTTTAATTGTAAATCAAGAACCAATAATTCTGATTTTTTTTCCTTTTTTTCTTTTTCATTTTTTGTTTAACAAACATACTTAAACTTACTAAATTAAATTAATATTTTATAACGTTTGAAATATTGAAAAAAAGCCGTGAAGCTTACAGTGCCATTTTAGCTGCAATAGAATACAGAAAAAAAAACAAGAAAAAAATAGAAACTATTTTCATACTGCTTGATTTTAATTTATCTTGTGCTAAACAATATATAGAAACAAAATTAGAATTAAAAAAAATAGCAGATTAAATGAAAATAGCAAAGTCCTTTGCTTTGTTCTTTACTAAAACTTAAACCGCACCTCATATTACAAAAAATTTCAAGATTTGGACTCAGTTTACTGTAATGGACTTCGAATTTTTTTTTTTCGTTTGTTAACATAAGGCCTTTTGTATAACAAACATTTTCTTTTTAAAATTTTTTTTATTAAAACCATCGCATATTTACAGTGTTGGAAAAAATAATAGGTACATCAATAAATTTTTAATGTTTTCTTAAATCATAAATATTCTTAAATTTTAAATATTAAAAATTTCTTTACTTTCAAATTCTTTTTGTAATCGTTGCTTCATAAAACTCCCGAGAAATGGCTGCAAATATCCAAGAACTTTTAAACAGGACAAATAAATAAATTACTCAAGAAAAACATTCGAAAGGAAGAATATTCATAGTGGCAATTCATCCCTTTAATGCTCTAACCAAAATTAAACAAGACTGTTTGCCGATACTATTCGTCAATTTACTGGACACAATATTTAATAAAAAAAATTTCTTAAAGAGAGGTATCAATAATCAACACCTTGAAGAACTCGATTACAACCACATTGTTCTTCTTGCCTCCAGGCAGGAACACATGCAAAATTTACGATCTCCTCTCAGCAGTTTCAAAAATCAGTTTGCGCGTAAATATAAAGAAAAATCTGTACTAGTCTCCATACAACCGCCTCCTATCGAAAAACATTACAAATCATCAGGGTTAGCTGCGTTTTTAATCAGATATACAATGTCTGGAATTCCAACAAGCTCCTTCCAACAGCCTAGTTACACATACATAACGAAGGTTTTATATGTCGCTGATGAAAAAGAATAAAAAAATATGCTTGCCACGGCCAATGAACCCATTTCCTCGCTCAAAATTTAGATTGATTGTGCGTGGCGCACGAGCCAGATGGACCAGTGGTCACAAAACATCATCTACATCATCACAGAAGTCGCGGCGATCACTGGCAGTAATTTTCAGGAAGCTACTGGGATTGGTCAGTGCTGAATTATTTAATAGTCCAATAAGCACATGCTTGCCATTAAGTTTTTCCATGAGCTATACGGATATCGGATTGTTGCAGATCTGGTAGACATAGTATTCACAACAAACTACGATCATTTACTGGCTCGGAAATGTTCTGTTTTGACCATCGTGTTTAAAGTTTATCAAAAAGTCGTCTTGTTTTAAGTCGTCGCCTCTAAGTTTTTATTTTTGCGAAAAGTAAATCAACATCTCCCTATTATTTTTTCCCACACTGTATATTTATTTTGCATACTATGGATGGGTTAAAATTTTTTTTAATTGTATTTAAATTCTAGTCATTTTACAACAAAACTAAAGCAAACAACTCTAGTTAAATAATATTTTTTAAATTATTTTTTTTAATTAAAAATTAACTTTTAATGCAAAGAAAAAACAGGCCAGTTTGGTGCAATATTGTGATATATGTTCTAATTTCTTATTTTTTGTTATATTTTGTTAGTATTTTTTTAAATTTAAAAATTTTATTGATTTAATTTTGTGTCTTTTTAATTGAAATTAAAAGTATATAGAGAAATTGTTTTTAACACTATTTTTTTATTTCATAAATTTTATTAACAAAAATTCTATTTCATTTAATAAAAGAATTAATTATTTTTATACTTGTAAAAATTAAATAAAAATGAAATAAAAAAGACAAAATCCTGTTGCCTGTTATAAAAGTTAAAAAAAAACATATTACGGCAGCTTACAAGCTTTATAAAACAAAACTTTGTTTTTCTACAAATGTTTGTTTTAAAATGCTGTTAAAAGATTACAATTATTTTTATGTCGAGGGCAGAAAACTTATATAAAAACAAACTTCATTAGTTCTTAAATTATTTGTAAATGTTGGAAATTAAAATTTTAAATTCAAAATTTATAATAAAAGATGAGTGGTATCTAGTCATTTTTAGTTGTATAAGCTTATAATTAATAATAAAAAATATTAAAAAAGAAATCGATATACAACAACTATTTAAAATAAAATGAAGATGTACTATGAAATGAAATTTTTGTTCAAAATAAAATGCATGTAAACTTAATTATTTTTTTGTTTTCTTGTATTCTTCATGTTCTAAAAAAACATAAAACACTATTTATACTTGACCCTTATTTTGTTGCTAATTATTTTTCCTTAATCTTGGAACCATCTCGAACACATGAGAAATCCGCTGAGTTTCCCTTTGTATTCCACTGAAAGGTGAATGCATTCAACTCCATGCTAAAAGACCAGGTATTTCTTACCTCTGCCACAAATAGCCTGACACATATGAAGTAGGTGAAGAATTGTGTCCTCCTCTTCTCCGTCTCTGCATCTTAAACGTACCTTCAATGCCTTGTTTATAACGATCCGTAAAAAATCTCTGCGCCCCCATCATCCAGCTTTGGACAGATTTTGTGGCCACTATCCGAGCATGACGGGTGGGTATTGTCATTATAATCGTCCTACTGCATAGGTAACTAGCAAAATTATTAATAAATTTGAAGAAACTAGAGGCATTACAGATATGGTCAGGCCTGCGCATCATCCGAAAATATCACTACCGAAAATATTGTTTCTGTTAGTAAATAAGTGGCGGATAAGCCGATGTTGTAGATTCCAATCTTACGACGCATTATACTATACTTTGTATTCAAACTTGCACCTTCATCCATATAAAGTCCTATTTAAGTAAAATTTCAGCTGCCCATTCCCAAGCAAGAGTGTTTTAATGTAGATTTTTCGAACGTAATTTTTTTAGTGATGAAGCTCAATTCTCAGTGGGTTTCAACTGAGAAGTGTTTGTGAAAAAGTCATTGCATCCGAAAGAAGACAGATGTGGCGGTGTCCCTTGGTCGTACGTTTTTAAAAAATATTCTGGAAGAAAATTCATGGCACCATGGGAGTATATAACCGATTTTGTTGGTATGCAATTGAAGATTTTGAACCGGTCAGCGCGTGATTTCAACAAGACGGTGATGTTATTACATGAAAGGTTTAGAAGGACCGTAATTTCATGTTGTTGTTACCTCAATTACAATTCAGTTTTTTTAATTGAAAGAAATTTTCTAAAGAATTATTTGTAGAACTAAAATAAAAATTTAAATTCCTTGTTAGCATTAGCAACTAATTTCCATATTAATTGCAAACGAATTTAAAACCACAAATTAAAATTAGAGGGGTAGGTAGCATCGTTTTATTGTTAAACTGCAGCACACAGTTGTCGATAAACCATAGCGTAATAATTGTTAAAATCAAACACAACCTTTATACTTAATTTATTATTTTAATATTTGTTTTTTTTTAACTATTTTACAAAAGACGGGGTTTATTTATTTCGTTTACAAATACAAGGAACAACATGTTGTTGAGAGTTTCTATTATAAAGACAATCTAATGGGAAATGATGAAAGTAATAACTTTACATACGTTATTACATAAAATACCCAATTAAGAAGACTAGGGAGAAAAAAACCTTAAATAGAATACAATACGGAATTAAAATGAAACGAAAAAATAATAAAATGTAAGTAATTAAAGTGGAAAAGTTGTTTAAATTGTTTGAAAAGGTGTTGCGCTACAGCTTGTTAATTATTATTTAACGAATTCAGGATTTTCTTGGATTTTATCACCGAATTGTAGTTGATTGTCGATGATTTGGAATAGTTCTTGAGGTGCTGGTATACGTCCAGTTTGTAGTTTTGACCAAACAGGAACATCATTTAATGAAATTTCAAAGGCGCCAGAAGAAACCAACTGAAAACGAAAGTAAAAAAATTGAAGAAGCAATTATCGTGGTGGTTGTAATTGTTAAATAGTGTCTTCGATAAAATATTTCACTTAAGCATGTCCATATAATTTTCTTGAATTTTGGGGCATTACCAATCAAAATCAAACTTATTGAACACTTATTGTAACTCTGGCTGTGCGTAGTAATTTTCCTTTTGAAGTCTGAAACCTTTATTTAATGTTAGGAAGGTATTTGAAATACATTTAGTCGCTTAAACCAAACTCATTGACACACAAAAATAATATGCGAAAAGGGATGTGATCCAGGGAAAGCCTAATGGAATGCTTTCTTTACCATACTCGCGTCTCTTCGTGCCTCATACTTTTCACATTTTGGACTCTGTTCACCAAATGCAATCCATTCAAGCGGCGAATCTTTCGATTCTGATGTGAAATGGTGGAACAGCATCGAATACTGCTCAGATTCATTAATTTGTTATAGTAATAACTTTGCTGCTTGTTTGGAACTTGGAAAAATATGTCCAGTTAATGCAGATCTCTTTCCTCGATTGTAAACTCGCGCGACAGCACAGCTTTCATATACTCCAAACTCCACTTACTATATGACCTACTCATTCCTTTGACATCTTCAAAGTCTCAGCTTTCTCGATCAACTTCAGTTTGCGGTCAACCAAAACTATTTTGTATTCAGTCTCTTCGAGGTGTCTAAGCCTTGTTTAATCAGTTAACTTATCAGGTGCGTAGTCCAAATAATGTTGATCAAAACGAGTTTTTTTGTTTCAACAGTATTTTTTCGTCAAACAGTAATGCGCTATTAACACACAAAATTACATTTTGTCCACTTTCTTTAAACTAACAAAACTTGTTTTACACAAAATTCTTTATACCGGAACACTAATAGCCCGACAGCTGTATTACGATAATTTTCTACTACTTATTATCCCGCTGTTACATATTTATGATCAATTTGTTTACAAAATTTATTTTCTACTTGTTTTTGTTCAAAGCATGCCCCAAAAAATTAAATCTCCCTCAACTTAATTATCGTTATTCGTCCCCTAGTGGGTTAATATCATAATCAAGTATATACTTAAATACATATAGATAAGAGCGATCATTTAAAAGAAAAAAAATAATCCCTCGTCTAATGACAAACAGACACGACACTCACCTGACCCTCTAGCATATTGCCCACAAAGAATATCATCATGCAGGCATACAATTTATTGTCCAACAAATGACGCCACCAACTGGGAGTGGCCTGTCCAATGGCTCCGAATATATCAAAAGACGAAACTATCACAACAATCAGTAGAATTTTAGTAGCAAAAATCAACTTGGAAAAGTACATATTCATGCCGGGTGGATCATAATTGCCGCCTGTCACTGTAATCTGTGGATATTTCTCTGATAGTATGTTGGCATAATCTTCGAAAGCTTTACGATAGCCACAGGAGTAACTGCAAATACATGTTTGAAGATAATATTAAAGAAATTATTATAATTTGTATTCTTTTTTGAAGCTTTTATTAATTTACCAATAATAAAAAGTCATGGTGGGTCCCCCTACATTTTGTCCAAATTTTGTTGTCGGTATTTCTTTTTCGGCCTCAACATTGATGCTGCCAATTGAAACGAGTGCTATGCAGATGAAAAATGCCAGCGATATGCTACGTCCATTAAGAATACCCATTTTTTGGTTATTTGGTGCTTAAAAATTTCACCAACAAATGTTAAAAAGAAATTTATTAATCAATTACACCGAATCTTTCTCAAGTTTTCTCTTTATCTCTCTCTCTTTCTTACTCTTTCTTAAAAAATTTGACAGCGATGATTGTCAAGTTTTTTTCTTGTTTAATACTGTGTTGACAAGACAGCAGTTTTGCATTGAATTGGGCGTTTTTAATTTTGTTAATTTATTTCTACTTCTTTAATCTTAATAATCCATTATTGCCTATTATTGTATATAAAATATACCAAGGATAACGGTTTGTTTAAAAATCGTTAACAATAGCTCTTTAGCACACTAAATTGTATTTAATAAATTTTATTTTGACAAGGTAACAGCGCTCAATTCAAAAACAGAGATGTTCACAATAAGAGCAGAGTTTCAGTGACACGCGAAAATGTAATGGTAATTGGGGCCATTCGTAAAATTATGAAACAAAATCTATTTTAGCTTAAATGTGCTTAAATGATACCAAATTAAATTTTGTTAAGGTCATCTATTGTACTTACATTGTAACCAATGCGGCAATAAGACAATTTATAAAATATTTCGTTTTATTCCATTTTAATATTAAGCTTTTCTCCTTTTATATTTGTTTTATGTTTCCTTTGTTGTTGTTATTACAAAATTGTATTTAAATAAGTAAAATTTGTGAAAATAAAATCCACGGAAACCTTGTAGGTCTCAAAAATAAATGCAAAAAAATTTATTTGAAAACTATAGTATCCAACATAGCACCTAAACATTGTACGATATTATTCTGCATGACTTTATCAACCTTCTCTTCCAAATGACGTTTAGGATCTTGTTTGCCCACATTCTTAATGGCCAATTGTTCGGGGGTCATTTTTTCTTCATCCTCCAAGGCCTAAAAATCCAAATAAAACCAAGTTTATTAGAAACTTTTTCTCAAATCTATTCTGAAAAAATAGTTACTCACCTTATTATAATTCTTGGCCAATTCCAACATTTCTTGCACGGTATTCTCATTTATTGAACAATGTTCATTGTAATCATCCAGAGTGAGACCATCCTTCCAAGACTTTTTGTGCAGATTCAATAGCATTTTCTGTTCCAATTCATTTTTACGATAATTAATGCTTATTGAATAATAATGACGATTTAAACCATGTATTAAAGCCTGTACGGAGGGTTTTTGCAAATGGCCCAAGTTAGAGGTGGTCTGTCTGGGTTCCTGGCCCAAGACTAACATATTGGGATTAATTAAACGGAAGGCATCAATGACTACTTTACCCTTAACGGACTGTATGGGGTCTACCACCACAGCTACAGCTCTTTCGGATAAAGCCTCAAACGATTGTTGAGTGTTAATATCGACGCCGGATAACCAGCAACCAAAGCCAGGATGTGAATGGTACCAACCTACAACCATTTCTGGTCTGCCAGTCTGTTTAAGCATATCCAACATTTTTGCTTGGAAAACGGGATCAACAGCCTCTACCGAAACACCGGTACCAGTCTGAGGCATGGCGAAAACATCAATTACCAGCACTGTGTAATCATCGACAAATTCGCCCAACATTAAACCCATAACTTCCATGGGTACACCAGCACGACCGTGTTTTAACATTTTCAACAATGCCAAAGAGGAGATGTATACCTGTTCGGCAGTATCCACTACGGGAGCATCAGTTGGTGGTGGAGCCTGTGGCATAGCGCCGCCCAAACGTAATAAGCGATCCATAGCTGGAAATTCGGAAAGAATTTAGAGAATATCCTTTTATTTTCTAATTTATTGAAGATATTTACCTATCCGATGAAATTTATTGAAATAATTTAAATTGCTTTTTAATACTTTTATGAAATATTCACAAAATTAACTCTGATTATTCTTATTTGAAACACAGCACAGCAGAATTTTCCTCTTTTCGTTTCGCTTTGTTTTCTGACAGTTTGCAAATGTGCAAGTAATCAACACAATGACAACTCGCTGTGTAAACCCAAACCCAACATGAAATTGTCATTCGCCAGAGTTGTATTTTTAGTAAGAAATTTAAGTTTCTTATTTCATGTTGTGTGTAACGTATGTTAAACGTACTGTAATTAAAAAAGTAAATTGTTTTAGGCGCCTTTTATTAAAAAAAGGAAAGAACAAAGTGTATTGAAGAGTGTACTGCTTCAACTGAATGGAATTGAACTGGAGTTCTCCAAATTTCTTTCTGAATATTGTTGAATAGGAAAACAACTTGGAGGTGGTGAAGAAGAATCTCAATTCATGCTAAGCAGTCAGGAGTGCCACAGGTAAGTGATAAAGTCTTCGCCCAGGGGTGGTGTAGTCGGTCCATAACACAATGATGTTATTACTATTATCGTTGTCGTGAAGAGGTGGCAATGTATTGATGCCATACGATATAATGTACTCCCCTAAATCTATATTCAGTAACCCTAAAATGTCGCCTCCGAACCCTGTAGGATGCTGTTCGATTCAACAAGGGCAATTTACTTTCGAGCACCTGATATGCAACCTGGGGTCTTGTTCTGAGATGTAGTAATGTGTTCTGATGAATCATTCTCATCTACTTTAGAGTTCAAGACAATCACCATTTTGAACAAGTGTATTTTGTGGAAACAGTTCCGGTTAGAACACTGGTTACTAATATCAAATTATTTAAGGTTATGATGTTCTGACTGTCTTAAACCCATGTGGTTTGAAAAAGTTTTCGCTCCACTTCATCTTACCTTCTCAAACGTCTCTTCGTTTTTTTTAAGATCTGTTCTTGATCTATCCGTATGCCACGAAATGGTGGCTGTGTTAAAAGTAAAGCAGTAGCTCTCAGAATACTCCATTCTCTTTTGTCATTAATTCCCGTTGAAGAATTCCTGGATGTCTTAAGAGTCTACTGATTACGCCTAGGAAACAGTTAAGGAGGGTTATATATACTTGATGTACTCGATATACAGCGCACTAACAATGGTCTTGTTCACTGGCCCCATTGTTCGTATGATTTAATGCCTCTGGATTATTTTTCATTGGGCTATGTTAAGTTCTTGCTTTATATCGATAAATTAAAAACTCTTGAGGCTTTGAGAGTCAATATTCAAGCCACCATGAACGACATACGGTCAGATTTATTGGAGGGATCTAAAATTAGACAGATTTTTATAAATTATAAGGTGTTTAACCTTCAATCTAATGTTAAGGGCTAGGCAAAACCACGTTAAACAGCAAATTTATTTTCATATTTATTATAAAAGATCATCGCTTAACCGCATATATGCGTAAAACATTTGTAAAATAAGTCATTCGCATTGAACCTTTTTTAACGGTTTTAAAAAATGTTCCGAAACATTTTTCGAGTTAAGTTTTGATATCGAAACCTCAATTTGAACTGAAGCAAACAGAGTTCATGCTTAAGTAATTCAAATATTTTACCACAAACTTATTGGGTACAACCATAATGGTTTATTGTTAGCAGTGATTTCCAAATTTTTATTTTTTCTCTTCAGAATTTGAAGAATAGAGTTGAACAAAGGAAATTAGAGCAGTAGCAGAGTTATGTTGTGGTGACAACTAACGTCAAGACAGAAGAAGTCTGCTGCTTAAGGCGGTGTATCTCCCAAAGTTAAACTGAAGTTTGTATTGATAAAGAAGAGTAAAATGCAATAGTAAACGATCCCTCGCATATTGACAGTTTTTTATCCAATTTTAACAGAAAACTTTTGTAAATCACTGCCTGGCACAACATTTTCCTTTTCAAAAGGTAGACGATTTTCATGCTGATAATTTTCAACCTGAAGTGGGAGGAGTTCAGAAAAAGACAGACTTAGTATTTGCTTTGTAGTTATTGTTGTTGTAGTTTTTGTTGTAATATTAACATTTTTGAAAAGTATATTTATTTTTGCGGTTATTTTTTGTTTTGTTTTTTTCTTCTTATCAACGTTGTCTATAATTTCGAAAACTACACAATAACTGCACAATAAAACAAAAGCACCAACAATAACAATAATTAAAAGTTAAGTGAAGGGAAAAATATGTGTGATTTATTGGAAACAAATAACAAAAAAAAAATTAATTTTATTTCATTGTACTTATGAGCAATGTTAAGGAATGTTTGCTACATATACATATGAACTATAAACTTTTGATCTATTATAATAGTAGTAAACAATCCCATATATACAACCCTATTGCCCTCACAGACCTCTGGATAATGTTTGAGGCTACATTGAATAAATCCCTGGTTAGAACTTGATACGCTTTAGCATGTGTTTCCGTATGAGATGCATCAACGCTTAGGTTCCTAGTATATGTTTCGAAGAGCCATTCTGCCCTTAAAATATTCTACAATGACTCATCAAAAGGCCGGTTACTAAGGCCTAAATCTAATATTGTTTCATATAATTAAAGGAGCGATAGTGACTCCCAAATAAGTGATATCACCTGGTTATTTTTTGCTTTTTTTATTTCATAAAGTCGCCTTAGTCTAGTATGTAGCAAGTATCTGGGCAAGCAAGATATCTCGAAATATATTTCTTTCGGCGCCTTACTGTCGAAAGTCTTATGATAAAATTATGAGAGTAAGATAAAATTGTCATTAAATATGTGAAAAAGTATGAAGTAGAATCCTATTTTAACAGCATCGAGTCGGGCACATTATATGCGACATTGTAGGGCATACATAAAGGCAAGGATCGATAATTAAAATGAAATCATAACTTTAGCTGTGTTTTATTTTACTTTACTTTTGAAATCCGCAAAATGGACAAGCCTTTCATCGAATTTTTTTTTAATTATAAAAAAATATTAAAAATAATATTTAAAACAATATTTAGATTTACAGTAAAATATCATAATACAAATTAAATACTTTTTATATAATACTTCATTCTATTTGTTTAGTTGTTGTTTTTGTTTGATAGAAATACTCGTAATTGTTTTATAGGTCATTTACCACTTTATTTCACAAAGAGTTGTTATTTTTGTTGTTTTTTATTTTATTTTGTTGTATTGCTTTTGTGATTCTCTCTCACTTCTGCTTCTGGTTTTCATTTTTCTAAGTTTTGGGTTTTTAACGTGTTTTTAACATCATTTAGCCAACCAAGTCAAATTTCATTTAAGGACAGAGTTCACCAATCGCATGTGTTTTTTTTAAATTGTTTTCAGTTTCTCTTACAGTACCTAAGAGCGTTGTTGGGTGATGGTTTGATATTGAAGAGAGATGTAACCGACACGACTTTTATTATCCTAACCAAATAATTCATTATCTAATTCAAAAAGGATCACCTTTACGAGGTGAAGTTTTCGAAATATTGGATATTGCAGAACGTGTCCATATTAAGTGGGAATTGTCAGAGTTACTAAACTCATCTTGTTGGGTTTTCCAACACGGCGCAAAAATTCTGCAACAGTATGAGTCCCTAAACAGGTTATCTATTACTGGACTAGTTATTAACGAACATCACTGTCTCAAGGTCAGAGCGTATTCCATAAAGGAGTCTTCTCATGTTTCATAGCATTTTCAAAAGGAGTAAACCTCTGTGTGAGCCACCCTATATGTGTATTTAAGTTATAATTACCAAAAGTCACATTTTAATGATGATTTGTTGTTACAATTTTTGTTGTTATTCTTGTTGGTTTGACTAGCTGTTTCATAGGTTTGTAGTTGTTGTTGCGACAATTTCTAAGCTGATTTTGAAAAAAGAGAATTTCGAGTTTTTTTTTAGCTAATGATTGTTGTTAAATGTTAATGATTGTTTTATAAAGTAACCCTCTTATCCCTGCTCCACCCCCCTTTGGCTGTGTGTTATAACATTATTTTCAACAGACAGTTTCTTTCTAAAGTTGTTCGTTCGTTTTGCGTTTTTTTTAAGTTTTTTTTTTCTTCAAAAAGTTTCTACTTCTTGGCTTGTTGCGTTTTTCTGTTTCTTTTTCTTCTTGTTTTAGATATTGTTATTGTTGTTGTTGTTTTGAATGTTTTGCCGGTTTTGTGTATTTACTAACAATTTTTAATGTCTGATTGGTTGTTGTTGTTGTTGGTTTCATTTGTTGTATTTTTTTATAACGAATAAAACGCTTGAATTGTAAAAATGATTGCGACGAACATTCAGTTGCATTTTGTTACTTGCTGAAGTGTGTTGAATTGTATACAAAACAAATTACAAAAAAGAAAATAAAGAATTTTATTTTAAATTTTATTTTATTTTTCCTTATAGCGAATAATAAACTTTAAACATTTTCTGTTTATATCACAGTACAACATTTTATAACAGTTTGAAAAAGCAAAAATCAATTGACTCTTTGAATTCCCTGGCAAGAGGGTTTTTATTTTCTTTCAAACAAGAGACTCAAAATTAACTGTCAGTAAATTTTATTGATTAAATTTTGCATTTTTTTATTTAAAATTAACTAGTGTTTGTGTTTTCATATAAGAAATAATAGAAAAATTACCATTCGGAGACGTTTTTTAGTTTTAAAAAAAAATTTATTTTTATTTCGTTTTTAAAGGCCATTTTTAATGGATTTTAGTTTGTTTTTGAAAACAATAACAACAAGAACAACATTTTAAGTCATATAATATTAAATTTAAAAATTTTCAACGAAATTCAAGGTAAGAAACCACTGCAAATTTCAAAATTTTAATTCTTTTCAAAAACGGTTTTATTTTGTTGATCTGGTTGTATCCAGTCAACGTTTAGCGTTTGATTGTGAAATAAAAAAAAATGTTGTGTGTAAAATAAAACCAAATTTAAATATAAAACGTTTTTAAGCTGCGGACTGTTTCACATGCATGGTTAGCTGAGGCGGTTGGTAACCTTATGCTGCTGCAGTTGTTGCGTGATGCATACCGCAAAGATTGTTTATGAAATATTTCGAAATTGGATTTGAGAGTACGATTATGTACCGTATCGCCTAATCAAACTATATGTCTTATATATGCTATCCATGCTTTAAAAGCAATTGAGAAGTTGGCGTTAAAAAATAAACAAAATGTGGCGATTTTACAATCATTTTACGTATCAATATGCTTTTTGTGTTTGTAATTACTCGTTTGACTATTAAATATATAAAACTTCTGTGAAAGCAAATTCCGTAAGGGCTATAGTCAGTCGGGAGCCTCTATTTAGACTTTCCTGAGGTTTACCGAGATGTCTGCAGGGTATGCATTAATCTTTTCTTAACTAATCGCTTTTTTGTTTTTTATTTCACTTTACGATTTTCGGGCTGGAAACAATGGGTTCTGGTATTTGCCGCTATGATTATACACGTCCTCAACCCTACCTAACTCTTGCTCTATTGTATTCTACGTCCCATACATATATGCATGTACATAGAGAAGCACGCATTTGGCACAATAATCAAATACACTAATCATAGTATTTCTGAATATTACAGAAGACTTTCATAATGAATGAAGTGTATCAAAATGCGACTTCTTGCAATTCAGTGTTCCCTATTCGGATTTTTCCATTTTGTCTCTCGAGGTGCGTTTGCGATAGGAGGCAGATATCATCTGCTTACTCTAGACTTTCAAGTTGTTGGTTTAAAGCCTGATTGATGTCTCTGTTGGCTATACTATCTAGAACTGTATTTAATAGTAACTGAAACAAAACACAGCCCTAGAGAATACCCGTTTTGCTATCAAAACTGCTTTTCAAAGAATTATTGTCTAAATGTACGGTACATTAAAATTCAAATTTGTATGACTTTCGCTAATGTACTAAGTATTACGAAAAAATAAATAATTTTACAAACCACTGTATGTACCCTTCCATAATTCCAAATTTTTGAAGACTATAAATTTTGTCGGAATCTTTGATAAACAAATCATATGAACTTTTCTTCTTTACTTTGTTTTGTAAAAGTAAACTGTGTTTAAACAAATAATCCCAGATTTTGTGAAGATGTGAAATGAATTTTTAATTAAACTTTACAAAATACTGTGATATTTTTGCATTGAAATGAAAGCGAATATTAAAAGAAGCAAAAAAGACATACATTTATGTAAACATATTTGTTTACTCAACATACATAGGTCCATAATTTATATTCTGTGCCTATATATGTAGCGTGAGACGACGTTGGGTGAAAGATTTAAAACAAGTTTCTCTAAAATTAAAATTGAAGATTTTTATTTTCGTTTATTTTTCGTTATACTTATCATTGAATTTGTAGAATCATAATCTGTCAATCGCGGAACTCGTTTTCATTAAATTTAATGCTACATTATAATTCAGAGTTCACTAAATGAGTTTCCGACTTCGACAAAATATTTATAAACATTTAAGCGTAACCTGTTCAGTTAAATTAACAGTAAGACCGATAGGCTGACGATCTTATCGAGAATAAATCAGCATTCCAGGAAAATCATCATCAATCTCTAGAGATTTTAGATTCCTTTTCATACATTAAAGATCATAGGGCTGACACAAAACCCCTCCCCCAAGGTATTTAGAAGGTGTTTAGTGTAACAGATTCAAAAATGATAGAGTTATCACTTGTCGTTGCTTGGAAACTACTCCCTCTGTAAAAATGTATTAACTGTAGTGGTGAGAAACTTTATTTTATTGAGTTTTAATCTTTCCCCGTTCACTGATTTTTGTTGAAATTCTTCGTGAGTGGTAAGGACGCTTCTTCATTTCTTAATATTCGAACTATCCATGGTTACAAAAAATATCGCCTTTATTAGACCAAGACGAAGATTTGTTTTGATAGAAGGCAGTGGACAACAAATTTCATTTGTCGGTTTAGAATAGAACACTAGGGTTTATGATTGGTCAGTATTAGCCCTCTACACCAAAGCATGAGTTTTAAAGTCTTGGTTCATTGCATTTTTAATTGAATTTCTACATGAATACACATCATTATCGGCGTTTCATTACAATCGTAATTACTTTTACAGAATTTAAGAATAAAGAGCATATCAGACCTTATCGTACATTAATTTAATGAAGGTTCAGTCCTATGAAAAAGTGAAGTTCAGTCCTTGGAAATGGCTCTTAGCTGGGCACATAGTAATGGATTTCCACTCACTACAATTCCACTGAAGTTCTACGGAGAGATCCACTTAGATCCACCTATTAAGTATTACGTCAGGGGGACATCTTTTATCTCATTTCGTAACAGTTAAGTTCTTCCTGTATGCTTTGCGATTTCCTGAAATATTTGTCTGGCTAACTGTCAATGTCCTTGTTGCTGCGGCGCTCTGTATTCTCTTTCGATTCTAACGGGTCTCCTAAAGCTCGGACCTACAGATGAACGGCATTCCACTTGTTACTTGATTGGCACATCTGAGTAATTAAATTTTTAATAATTGGACAGCGGCCAAAAACCTTCTTTAATTCATACATTCTTCACTGAATCTTTTGTAGTGGAATGTTCCGGTTATTCGAGTTTGGACACATAGGACCCCTAGCTTAAGTCGACGTAGGTATTGTCGGGAGCTCCAACAATCTGACAGGGTCTGTGTGAGGCAATAATCTTGTAATCTACATTTTTACACAAATATGTCAACCTACAATTGTGATATATCGCCCACCTTTATTGTCGTCCTCTAATAGACTGTGAGTGCTCTTCTACTGTCTCACAGTAGGGTATTGACTGATTCTCTGCCTAGCTTTAAAATCACTATAAATGTTTTAAAAGTACCACAATGTCTTATCTGTCTGAATACGATTTTTATTAATTATTAAAAGGAATTTGAATGTTGACTAAGAAAGCAAATATTTCTTTGTGTTTTGCTACGTATGAATATGGAATACCTTGAACCTTATTTAACCCAAAGCTTAGAAATTTATTGACTTTTTAATTGAAAAATAAAAGCGTTCATTGACTGACCACTTTAATAGAAAGTAAATGTCAAAGTTTCAAATACTTAAAGAGGGTTATTTAGGCGATTTCAATTTGATTCCCAATTTTATTTGAAAAATCCATTATTTTTCCTTTATTGCGCCAATTTTTTTTTTTTTTTGGTTGATGTGTTCCCATGGCTTAACGAAAAGAGATTGTACATGACGGCTTTTAAACAATTGCTATTGTTATTATTATTATTTTTTTTTGTATTTTTTTTCTTTTGTTTTTGTGCATATAAAGTAATTTTTATTGAAAAGGTGTTTACAGCGGCGGAAATGTAACATAAAATTGGGTCAAGAATTGTGCAGCGTCGTTTTACTTTTGTTTAAAAATAAAGAAAAAACTGAAAGAGGTAATGCGATATAATATGGATAATCATCCACACATTTAGGGTTAAAAGTTTGAAAATTTTAAATGATTTTTTCCAAACACAATTTTCTTCAAGCCTCATTTAATATTCATAAATTTTTTAAAATTTGTTAAAAGTACCAAGAAAAATAAAATAAATTATTTTAATTACTAGAAACTCGCTGCTAATGATTGTATGGATATAATAACCAGACAATATAGACTAAAGCTAGCCGATAAAAAACATTAATGATGTGAAGATAATGACGATTTTTGCATATTTTCCATCATAAAACATAAAAAATAGTTTTTTTTTGTGGTTTTAATGACAGCTTATTTCTATGGAATATAAAAATTTCACTATTAAACGACAGACAGACAGGCTGTAGGTGCAGTCTGTTATAATTTCTTTAACGGCAATAATTTCTCAGATACAAATTTTTACATATGACCCACTCACTATACTTGCAAAATATGCAAATAAAAAAAATTTAAAAAAAAACGACTAAAATTCACTTCGAAAGTTAAAAAAAAATGTAAAACAAAGGAAAGGTGAAAAATCTCATTATGTAGGCGTTGGATGAATGAATGAATGAATATCTGTCTGTCTGTCTGCCTGCTTGTCTTTTTGTTTTAAATCAAGATGTTACATCGATGACTTTTATAACGAAAGAAGTCAAATGTTTAAGCCTCACAGTACATATAATGCATTCATCTTCATGGAAGAAAAAAAATTTAAATTAAAATTAAAAAAAATAGTTTTTATAAAAATAAATTACAGAAAAAGAAAGGTAAATTGCAATAATACTGAATGGGAAGTTTTTATTTTTGCCAAACAATACTGTTGTCTTACAATTGTTAATTATTCAACAAACATTCAGCGTTATTGCACCAAAAAATTGTAACTTTTGCAATAATTAGTTGCTGTTACTATTTCTTTTGTTAACTATTTCTCTTTTTTTATTTAATAACTCTATTGTAATAATTATATTGTTATAAAAAGAAAAAAAAAAGAATTAATTTGGTTTTTTTTTTTGTAAATTAATACACAAGTTTTGTAAATCACGTAACGCCTCATAAATTTTTAAGGGAATTGTAGAAAAAAATGTAAGAAATATTTGCATAAAATTATCAGCAACAATACCAGAAAAATGTAGTAAAAAAATGTTGCTTAAAGTATGTGATTGATGATGCGTTTGAATAGTTATAACTGTTACTATTAATCCTCTAAGAGCCAATCTAAATAATTAAACACAACACAGTTAACAGCTGAGAATAATAAGATTGTTACTCAATTCCGGTAGTATTCTCCAAGGGGAAACCGTATTCTCATGACGATTAAATGAGTAGAAAAGTATTCCTTGAGAACACACCGATAGACTCGGACACACAGGCTTCCATAAAGTCCCTTTAGAATGCAAAAGTTCTAAGAGAAAATAAAATTTCCATTAAAAGTTTCTCAAACCTTTATCGTTCGGAGTCGACTTTAAACTCATGGATAAAATTAACACATACAACCTGCGAGGCGTGAGAAGCTAAATCGTAATTCTGACTAAAAAGAGTTGTAATGAAGTAACTAATCGTTGTGGTATCCTTGGCCACTGTTAAATTAGAGAAGATAGGACCGGTTCGACTGCTGGCCGAATCTTAACACAGGTAGAACGAAACAGCTGATTTATCTCTCACGACTTGCCATTTATCATGTGGTCTTTGTTTTCTCGGGGTTTTGTCTAATAAGATGGTAAGTTCGTTGTCTTTGTGTCCTTTCGAGTGTTTTCTGCAGAAAGAGACCATTTGTCCTTTAAGGTATCACTGTCCAGCGCAAAACCATTCAAGAACACTGAGATATTTCTGACGTAACTGTCTGAATGTATGACAAAGGATATCGCCCGGTATGTAAATGAGTCGGTGAGTTAGTGTATGTCACTAGGAGGCTCTTCCTGTATGCATATGTATATTGTCGTCTTTTAAATTTAATGGAGAGTGGTAGCACAATGTATCTTGTATGATAGTATAAGTGGGACATACATACATAATTGGTCATTACAACCCTTCAGTCAGGATTACGACCTAGTTTCTCACACCACTTATGTTGTGTATGTTAATTTTATACATGAGTGGTGGGACCTACAATTTAAAGTCGACTCCGAACGACAGATTTTTGAGAAACTTTTCATGGCAATTTTATTTACTCAGAGTTTTTGTCAGAAATCTGCTGAGAGGAAGTTGCCGAAGAAATACTTTTTGTATTTTATTTTGATGTCTGGCCTGGGGCTCGAACCCTGGCTTTTCGTCTAATAAACCAACACACTACCTACTAGACCACAGCGACTTCAGTATAAGTGGGAACCTCACGTATTTTTATGTGCCACGACGTCATCTAACCTATCTTTGTTGTAGCATCGTTATCTCTACCTTGAAAATACTGCAGGGGTCATACATCCTATGCGAAACTCTAATGTCGGAACCCTTAATACATTTTCCACAACCTAAAATTATAAGAAACCAAAATGTTGAGCTTCCCAGTATTTCAACAACTCTAGGTTTAACTACCTTGAGACTTACTGCCATCATTTTCTGTGGAACAAAGTACATTGGGTATCAGGCGAACTGACTACCTGCGCATTCTGTCTACCAGCCTGCAGTGATATTGATATACACACGGAAAATTCAAGTAGGCTTCGCCACAGTCCGATAGAACCAGTACGTGATGGCATCTTGCTTACGACTTCTTTAGAGATGTAAAGTGGCTGGTTTAGAGAGTCCTGACATCGATATTTCAATAGGCCTTCAGACACATTATTGTGCAGATAATCAGAGAGCAGTGGCTTACTTTTACAGGTTTTGGTTTTGCACATGTTGATAAGCAATTGGCGGAAAGCAGTTATTATGACATAGGGTGTCCTATAGTCGAGTTTAATCAATTGCAACGCTATTGTGATTTTTTTTATCAAAAAATTGCTACAAATTGTCTCTTTTTGTTACTGTTTTTTTTAGTACTAAAAAGGTTTCTTATCATTTTCAAGTACCAAATGAATATGAGCGAAATATTTTTTTTTTTTTTTTATTGTTTTTGTTATTTTTATTGTTGCTGATAAGACAAACATATGGGTATTGTGTTTTGTTGTTAATTTATATATAAATTAACACCTTTTCTGAACAAAATAAAAGAAAACAAATTAAAAACAAAAAATTAAACGAAATAATATTGGAAAGAAGAGAAATGCTGAGAATACTCGTTCGTATAGACAAACCACAAAAATGACGGACGACAGTCTATAACGTTAGCTAAACTATAACGTGTCATTCGTTTTTGGTTTTGTCATATTTTTTAAATTATAATTTATTGTTAATAAATGCAAATATAAAGAAAGGGAATTTAAAAGTTTAATTGTTTATTTAAATATTTTGACGTGATTGTGATATATGATACCAAGACAAACCAAAGACAGCCACAAAATGAATCAAGTGAGCCTCCAATGTGAATATTTTATGTGCTATTATAGGCTTAATTTGATATTTCAATTACAATATGAGAACTTATTTGATAGTAATCTGACATTATCTTTTAAAAAAAATACGCGATTAAGTGGTTTTTCTCAGTAATAATAATAATAATAACAAGAATAAAAGCCTGAAATTTTATTTCAAATGTAATTCAATAGAATAAAAGAATATTCTATAACGTGTGTATAACAGTTTAAAATATTTTGAAGAAACTGATATTTCAATTACAACATATTTCCACGGTTTTTAATGAATCTTTTACACTGATGTGTATATAAAAAAAAATATTTTTTTCGATACGAATTCCATACTTAATATGACACATCAACTCATGCGAGTATTCCAAATTAAACATGTGTTATACAAAAATATATAAATAAAAACATACATATGTTAGTCGCCGTAGTCTGGTAGGTAGTGTGTCGGCTTTATTAGACGTAAGGCCACAGTTAAAATCCCAGGTCAGGCATCAAAACGAAAAAAAAAATAATATTTCTTTGCTGGCGAAAACTCTGAGAGTAAATAAAATTGCTATGAAGAGTATCTCAAAAATCTGTCGTTCGGAGTCGACTTTAAACTGTAGCTCCCGCCACTCATGTATAAAATTAACGCACACAATATAAGTGGTGTGAGAAGCTAGGTCGTAATCCTGACTGAAGCGTTGTAATGAGCAATTACGTACGTACGTATACAAAAATATTATGTATATTACAATGGTACTTTTCGTATAATGCTCTAATAGACGAAGCTAGTAGATGGGAGGGTTCCTAATCTCAAAAAGTTCTAAGATTAGTTGCCATAAAAAATCTTCTGCAATCTGTCTTACGGAGTCACTGTAGATTCCACTACTCATTAGTAAAATTAACACACACAACTTAAGGCTTGCGAGAAGCTAAACCTGTAATCCTAACTAAAGGATTGTCAAAACAACACTTTTGTATGAAAGCGAAACGGGGAATATATCATATGGAAACGTACACAAGGCCTTTATAAGCCGCAGTTTGACATAGGATTTGTTAATCGTTGAAGCTAACGATGAACTATACAGAAAGTGCAAGTAAATGACAATTGAAAAGGAATCCTCTAAATTATATATTAATCCCAGGCAAGCTTTAAACTGAACCTGAAAAAGAAGCGTTCTAGAACACATAAAAGTCTATTAAACGGCATAAAGCTGGAATTTTAGTTTTTTTTCCTTAGCCAGATTTTGCCAGCTAAACAAGAATTGTTATAATATAGTGGGTTTTAGGATGATAGAGTTACATACCATCTAGAAACAAAACCCCGTGAGAAAATGTTCGGACTATTTTATTAGATGTAGTTGTGAACTATGCTCATTTAATCCTCTTTGGAGGGTCAGAGATCAGGGAGTGTCCTGGAAAGATTTCTGAAGGAAAGTATGCTGCTCGGGCTTGTAGCCAAATACTTTAACCTCCACATCACAAATCAAGCCGAAGTCTGCTATGAAAGGCTATCAAACGGAAATTGAATAACGCAACTTGCATAAATTTTGACAAGAGCTAACTGACAGATGTTTGTTGTCAGAAGTCGTACTGCGCTTTTGTTAAGAGGCGGAAATGCAAAAAGCCACTGACTTCTTGACCTGGTCTTTAGCAACACCCTTGTAGAAACAACCGCCATTAAAAGTCTTAAAGCTGGTGACATATTTGGGAGGACTCTCCACATTTTAATGGTCAATAACCAGGCACCCCCTACTATTATCATTGATTTTAAAATTTCTGATGTATTTTATTCGACCCTAATTTTCCGCAAATTACCGTATTAGTTACCTTAGCTACAAATATAAACGTTTTCATTAGAGTTTTATTATTTTGTTTAAACCGGTTACTTAGTAACGAGTTAAAGCTTTACAACTTTACTTTTGTTGAATTTTATTTACGGTACTAATGAGCCAATAACAATAATAATAAAATTATAATTAATTTGGCATAAAAGCGTTACAAATTAAAGTGACGTTTGAAAAACACTCTGTTGTTCGTAAAGTTCGACATGTAATGGGAAAAAGTACACGAACTTTTACGTCATAGTTTACTGACATTACATACAAGCTGGTAAATAATTGTTTTGAAGAGTTTTTATGGCTTTAATGGTTAATTTAAATAAAAAAAAAATTCACTACGAATAACATCCGGTTTACACTTTTATTTTATGGTTTAAAATTATTGGCTAATTTTTGGTAAAATAAATAACAACAAACAATTTAGTGGTAATTAAAACCAGAATTTTTAACAAATGGGAAACCAAAAACAAAAAACAAAAAAGTAAACAAAATAATAAACAATGGGATGTTGGGAAGAATAATGTTAGCCATAGAAATTATGTCATAACAAAAATGGCCTTTCTAAGTCTCAAACTAAATAAAACATGGGTTATTCACATGTCTAACGAGGGTGTCTAACCGAGGGTTATAAACCCGGAGCGTCTTCCTGCAAGGACGAAAATGGAAACTTAGTAACAGATCAGCAGGGAGTACTGAGGTTATGGAGGAAACATTTCTCTACTCTGCTACAAGGCGATGACGACACCAATACCGCCTTTAGAGATGATGTTCCGAACCCGATCGATGATGACGGCGTGGAGATTCCGCCGCCTAGCCATGAAGAGGTCAAAGTCGCGATTACGCGCCTCATGGCCTCCCCGCTGAATTGTTTAAGACCGGATGTAATGAGTTGGTAGGGCGCATGCACCAGCTTATTTACAAAATATGGCTAGAGGAAATTATGCCCAACGATTGGAACCTCAGTGTCCTCTGTCCTGTCCTGAAAAAGGGAGACCCTACTATATGCGCCAACTATAGGGGTATAAGCCTTCTCCCTATCGCATATAAGGTTCTTACAGGCGTATTGTGTGAACGACTGAAGCCACTCGTCAAAACACTGATTGGACCTTATCAGTGCGGCTTCAGACCTGGTAAGTCCACCATCGACCAGATCTTCACACTACGCCAAATCCTGGAAAAGACCCACGAGAAACAAGTCGACACACACTATCTTTTTGTCGACTATAAGGCTGCCTTTGATAGCCCCATAAGGGATCGTGTTTTTGCCGCAATGTCTGAGCTCGGTATACCTGCGAAGCTGATAAGGCTATGCAGAATGACGTTGAGCAATTCCTGTAGCTCCGTCAAGGTAGGAATGGACCTCTCCGAGCCTTTTGATACCGTGCGAGGTTTCAGACAAGGCGATCCCTTATCATGCGACCTCTTCAACTTCGTCATGGAGAGTGTTCTGCGAAAGGCAGGAGTGCATCGCAGTGGCACTATTTTTCAAAAAAGTGTCCAGTTGCTTGCGTACGCTGACGACATTGACATCATAGGGCGTACGAAGCGAGATGTTACTGCTGCCTTTAGTGCTATTGAACGCGAGTCTACTAAGATGGGTTTGGCAGTAAATGAGGGCAAAACAAAGTATATGTTATCGACAAGTAGAGACGTGCGGCGTATTGATTCTCAGGTTACGGCCGATAACTATACTTTTGGAACAGTCAAGGAATTTATTTATCTTGGTTCCGCCGTTACCACCACAAATGATGTCAGTCTGGAGATCAAGCGCAGGATCACTCTTGCCAACAGGTGCTACTATGGTCTCAATGGGCAATTGAGTAGTAGAGACCTCTCTCGTACGACGAAGCTAACACTCTACAAGACGCTCATCCTACCCGTGCTTCTTTATGGCGCAGAGGCATGGACACTATTAAGTACTGATGCAGCAGCCTTGAGAGTGTTCGAGAGAAAAGTACTGCGTAAGATCTTCGGTCCAGTACGTGTTGGCGATGATTTCCGCATTCGATACAATAGTGAGCTGTATGAGCTCCTCAACGACATGGACGTTGTACAGCGTATTAATATCCAGCGGCTGCGCTGGCTCGGCCATGTCGTTCGAATGGAGGAGGATGCTCCAGCGAGACGGGTATTTGATGCGGGGATCTGCGGAAGTCGGCGAAGAGGACGACCTTGTATCCGTTGGAAGGACCAAATCGAGGGAGCCCTGTCATCGATTGGTGTGACCAACTGGCGTAGGCGCGCAAGAAGCAGAGGCGCCTGGAAGGATGTGTTGCGGCAGGCCGAAATCCGTTAATCGGGTTGTTATGACCAATTAAGTAAGTAAGTTATTCACATTAATGAAATAAAGCTAATGAACGATTTTTTTGCAATACGCACCAACTGGCTAAACGGCCCTGAACTAGTACTGCATACAACTTTTCGATTTTCAACAACAAAACCCAGTACTCGAATTAGTCGTCTCTTCTGCGCAGGAAGCTTGGCCAAGGAGTATAATTTTTTCCTTGTGCGTTGGTCACGTAGGATTTTCCAGTGTGGTAGACGTTGCTAAATATGTTTCTATGCTTAGGTACACAAATAATGGAGACATTAGAATAATCCACGATTTCCGGAGAAATAGGACGTCGGTATGATGTTCGAAACATGAAAACATTATACCAGTTTTAGCTCAGGAAATCTTCTGCTACTGAAACGCGATTTAATCGCCGAGAGCATAGTCTCGACTTCCGTTGTGAGCCTGTACGACTTCAAGTCCTTAATATATGCAAAACTCCACGTCTTCCCATTTAACTTTGAGCCATCGTTGTTTTACTGTACTGCATAAAACTCGTTCTTTATTTCTTCTAAAGTTGATGTAGAGCGAAAAAGTGTGAGCTATCTGAGGAACGGGCAATTTGAAATCAATACCAAATTTATTAGTATGGTGTAGGGTACCATTTAAGTGATGTTTGATTTTAATTTTTAACTCTGAAAATAATTATTAAATGAGCGTTAAATGCGGGAAATTGTTTGAAAATTAAAATAATTTCACTTTTAAATGAAACAATTCAATCATGTTTTATTATTTTTTTAATTTTATTTATTGCTCGTCGTCGTACTGTCTGTTATACGAAGAGGAGTGTATCGGAGCCAAATAAAAATGAAAGCCAATTATGTTTCTAACACGAACACCAACAACCAGCATGTTTATATTTCTTTCAGTCAATATTTTGCTAAAGATTTATAAGCTTAAAACCGATTTAAAAGAGAAAAGCCAGCCCATCCACATCCATTCGAATGCGAGCGTTATTGTTGTTTTTTTATTTATTGAATTATTTGCGGATTTTTAAATTGTTACACACATAATTGTTGTTTTTATTGTTATTGTTATTGTATTGTTAATAAACAATTAAATTGTTGTGCAGTGAATTGTAAACAATTTCTTGTTAATAATTTTAATTATTTTTAATAACTTTATGCTTCAGTCTGAAACAATACCAGCCTAAGCAGCCAGCCAAGTAGTCAGCTCTGACTCTGTGGCTGCATTTAAAGAAAAGAAAGTAAAATTTTTCATTTCCTCTGGCGTTGAAAAGAACATTAAGAGTGATTTTTTTAAATTACTTGCAGTCTACGAAGTGAGAAAAATACATTAAGGAAGATTTTCTTTTAAAATTCATCAAAAAAGAAAAAAATTAAATAAAAGGAAAATGTTTTGAAATCACTTTAAAGTTTTATCAGCTCTTTTCCTTTAATTATAACCCATTATAAGGCCATCTCTGGCCTCTTATGCATTTTGACAAGCGTATTTAAATTGCTATTAACTGGGTTTATAGCTGTTGTTATAGAGTTGTTGAATACAAAATATTTTGATGAATCTCTTCAATTGACTGTCAATTAAATGCACATACTGATATGAATACGTATATAAAAGGCATACAGTATGCTGCCGCTAAAAAGTGGACGAGTTCGTTCGAAATCTGAAAAAAACAATAATTTCAGTACAGATTGTATTGCATTTGCCTTTTTAGAATATCAAGCCAGTGAATCAAATGCATTACAGACAAAGAATTCCTTTTTCAGCCATTCTATTCGTATATGGATCGGTATTCATGCAATATCAAATCTAACGTCCGTAAAATTATTCTAGCTAAGCAGGTAATAAGGCTGCTATACCAGATTCTGCGATGCTAGGCTTGTCATCTGTCTTTGTCTAGAAATAAGTTTTAGTTTAGTTAGGTATAGAGGTGAGGAAATTTTATTAAGTTCCAGTTTTTCTCAAGGTCCTCCTCTGAAATTGTTGATATTATCCTCTCTAAGTGGTAAATCTTTTAAATTCGAAACTCACTACGAAAACGTCACTTTTTCCGTATTCGATTTCTCCTCTCATTCTTAGGGTAAATACTGTTTAAATCCGAAAAATTTCATTTAAGATCTTATATCTTAATCTCTTAAGGCCTGGGCCTAGTCAAGAATTTAAAGAAAAAAGCTCATTTGAAGGGATAAAAGGTAGAGATTCAAATTGAACGAAGTACCATTCTGTGGAATCCATGACTTTATTTTAACTTTTTTTTAATTGGGTCCGCAAAACTTGATACCTGACTACACATGCTAAAAGAATAAAGTTTCGAATCAAACCTTCGGAATATAATACAAACAGCTCATTAATATAGCACGGCCTTTCCTACCAGTCTCTGAGAAACTTGCTGAGATAAGTAAACGATATTGTCCCTTATTTTCAGCAGCATATTTGAAGGGCATCGTTGCATGCCTTGCCTATATTTGTCTGTAGAACTCATTTAATTTCGCCTAGTAGGCTATAAAGTGAACTGTCTTAAATAACTTTACCAGTGCAAATCATGTATAAATTTAAGTTTTTTTTGTCCTCCTTTTTTATTTTGAATGAATTTTCCATTTTCTTTACTTTGCAGTTACCAAATAACAGTCATTCAAAATGATGTCATCAACAACGTTGGTTACGGCATCGACACCATATTTTGCGACAGATCATCGAACTGTTCTAAAAAGCCTACAAAGTGAGAACTACATTCACAACAACAACGGTTTAACAAGCAAATATAAATCATTTAAAAACGCTACAATTGAACAAATCTTTAGCCCGACTAGTAATACATCAACAAGGACATACGTTTTAAGGCGGCCGAGAACAAAAATACCACATCCTTTGGCAACACTCTGGTCAAATCCGAAATCGTATAATTTCAAGCGTTCCTCTTCACTGCGCATGCGTGGTACGAAATCAAATTTACCACTCATTATGGAACCGACAATAAATGAAATACCAACAATGAATGCAACGACAGCTAATGGCAACAGTGGTAAGATAGACGAGACGTTGGTAAACGCAGAGGGAGAGATGGTGAAAAAATGCACAACAGCGAATAGAAAAACAAGCACCCACGAAACAACAACTACAGCCGGTGGCCTAATCAGTACACGACGAAAGCTGGCGCTGAATAACTCACAAACGGAATCTGATGCGGTAGACGGTTATACTACTGCGGCTACAACACTAACAACAGGAACATTAAAACGGTCACTCTCATTGCGTAGAGCAAATAAACTTTTAAATTATAACAACAGCAGCAACGGCAACACAAGTAATTCTTCTGTAACAGATAATAACAAAACGGATTTTTCAAAGGATAAATTATGCTCGGCAAAGATTATGTCAAAAAGCCCAACACAACATGATACGGTCAAAGCCAAAGATCAAGGAGATGGTCTTAAAACCTCTACAGCAGCTAAAGCAAATACAGGTCATGAATCAAAATCATCCAATGCGGATTTCGTAAAAGAATTTAACAAAATGGTAAGTTTTTCTTTCATATTTTTTATTATTTAATCCATATATGTACATATTCCTACGGTGACCGCATTAAAGTTATATAAACTTTTAAAACTATTGATTTTCCTTAAAACAAAACAAAAACAAAAACAAAACGGAAAAACAATAAATTATTCCTAGCGTTTTTTTGTTTTCCTGGCAAAAAGCTGGAAAAACATTTCGCAAATGGTCGTTTGTGTTATACTAACCGCTGTTGTTTAAAGTAGAACGCAGCGCAGCATATGGTTATTATCATTGTTGTTGTCGTTACGGGTAAACAACAAACACTCAACATCATTATCGTTATGGTATGGTTACGTTTATCATAATCCATAAGTGATGGCCCTTAAAACCTGTGTTTTCTTACGTGCCGTACAATAATTGTCTTGTTAATTTTCCATAATTTGCACTGACGTTGACGCTGACAATGTTGTTATACTGTTTTAGAATAAGTTTTTGGGTTTAAGGGGGGTGTTAAGAAAAAAGGGTACCCTCTGCTGTACATAATTGAAGAACTAAAACAATATTTTTAAAAATAAAACGTAAATACCGTAAAACAAAACAAAACAAAACAAAACATATCCCTGCAAAGTATTCGTAATTGGTTGTCAGAAAGTGTTACAATATATTGTAGATGATTTCAATGATCCGGAATAAGACAATTGTATGACGTTATTATCCAATTTCAATTTTAAAAATATTTAACATTTACATTTTTTCGTTGTGGGCCTATTTATTAATTCAAAACCAGCCGACTTAAATTTTTTCTTTTTTTAATTCTGAAATTCTAAAACAAAATGTTTTACAAATTTAATTAAAAAAATTTTTGGTTTCAAAAATAGTTCTTTTGGTCTGTTAGGGCCTATTTACTGGTTCAAAATCACTTTCTACATATCGCAGCCGTATCAAGCATTGATGTCTTAAAGTAAACAGAATTAAAATAAAAAATAAATGTTTTTAGTATGTTGAAAATACTATCGCAAATCCAGATCGTGGGCTTAAATTCAAGTCACTTAAGCTTTAAAGCCAAAAAGCAAGTAACTTTATTAAATGGAACATTTTTTGGTTCCAGTTCAAAATCATTGATAAAGTCGTAAGCTATGAAGCACACTTTTGAAGTACACTTAGAGGCTTTATGTCTCATGAGGTTACTTTTTATATAACAATCTCCTTATCCGAACCGCTCCGACAATGTTATATAGCGGCGCCATAGTACTGCTACCAATTGATCTATTGCACTGGCCTCAATCTGTGTGTATCCCTATAATTCCTCTACCAATCCTATTGCCCTGAATAGCTTTAGGGTGTTTACCTCAGTTTAGTACATAATAGGCAGAAAGACATTTCCTTCTGAGATGATTCCAAGTATATTTTCCAATGATTCATTATCCCCATCCATATCTCTTTTATACGGGTAATGTATAGGTTCCGGCATATGTCCCATCGTACAGTGCTAAGTAATTATTCCCGTTTGAAGTCTGATCGATGATATCTCTTAAGCTAGGCCGTCAGTATGAGCATTTTCTCACTTCGATCTTACTGCGTTAAAGTTGAGATCGATATGATTGACTACTTAAATATCTTTCAGACTTATTTCTTGAATACAACTCAAGTTTTGGTTTTTTAGGAACTCTTGACTGAAGTACTGCTTCTTATTAAGAAGAAACATATACGTTTTCAATAATCTCAGTCATTGTATGTCCTTACTAAGTTTTCTTTCGAAACTATCGAAAATTCCTGCACAATCAAAACAAAATTATGTTCTTGTTCTACTTTTTTATAACCTCTCTTGTTAAATAACTCCTTTTTTTCGCCCATAAATTAAAAGAAGTTACGTAAAGGAGCGATAAACTTCATGCAAAACAAGTCCGTCCTTGTACAGTTGGAGAAAGTAAGACAAATGGAAAACCGTTCCATTCCACATGTACTAAAATTCTCTTTTATCATTTTGAAACAAAATGGAATTATTTTTACAACTCAAATGACATTTAAAAAGAAATTATAAAATGAGAGTAAGAGAAAGAAAGAAGGGAGGGAGACAGAGGGAGAGTACAAATAAATTAAAACCTTAAACAGTCGAATCTCAATGATTTCATTTCTAAATAGAAATTAATCCCTTTAAACGGATTAATGAGAAATGCAGAGATTTGTTGATAAATCTTAGAATTCATAAAATAAAGTTTTAAAAATTCCAAATAGAGGTGTCTTCTTAATACTTTACATTATTTTTTTCAGTTTCAAAGCAGTAAAACGGACTTGAATTAAACAAAAAAAAGGAATGAACAAAATAATTTTAGATTATAAGACAGGATGTCAAGTAAGTTTGTGACTTTCTTAATGAAACACGGCAAAAAATCACTTTTTGCAGTATTCAGTCTGCTTTTAAATTTATACACTTTGTTTTGTCTGACAAAGCCACTTTGGCCTAAAAGTTTTGTCATGCTCAAGTCATCGTTCCAATTTAAAACCACTAAGCTTTGTGAGATACTTAGGATTTCCACAATCTCTTGCAGTTAGTCAATATCACATCAGCTTTTTTTCTTATTGTGCCGGCTTAATCTTAACTGGTCATTCAATAATTCAAGTAAAACAATTTATTACCATTAAAATTCCTTGGAGCACACTGTGGACTGCAATCAAGAGATGATATTGACAGGAGTTGTGTCCCCCTTTCGGTTAAGTGGCTGGAAATTCAAAAAGTCCCGAACTTATTGGCCTACCTGTACAATTGAAATTTCATAGAAAGTCAATATTCGAACCTAATGATTTCATAGAACGGTTAATACCGTCCCAACTCCGGTTTGGTTACTTTAATTTCATTTAAAAAGCCGAAGACACAAATTGGAAAGTGATGCGTGTTTGCCTCGTTAACTATTTTGGTTATGAGGAACCTACGACACGTCTAGTTGTCAACAGCTAGGCATTGTGAAAGCCCCAAAGCGATAAATTCCGGAGGTTACGCTGTAAAACAATTAAAAAAGACCTGTGGGTTGAACTCATATTTAAATATCAGTATTTAAAAAGTCTATCGGTTTTCAAAAAATACTTGTTACTTAAGTATGCAGTGAACTTTCGATCAGTAAATATAGACCAGTTTTGCGGTTGCGAAAGGGAATATAGTGGTTGTAGTCTAGAGAAGTTTTATTAAAAACTATATCTCTTATCAAGGTTAAAGGTTTATTGGTTGTTTTTTGATTTTCTGTTGAATTCATTGTTTAGTTTTCTTTTTTTTTGTATAAAATCTACTTAGTTCCTTTGTAATTTAATATTATCCTCACTTTCCATTAAAAAAAGCTTAAAATTTTAATAAAAATATGGCATCTCTATGGAAACAACCACCCCAAAAGGTAGATAAAAAGTTTACATTGTCAGTTGTTCCACATGCATTAGCATACACTCTCATGTTTTTGTTTTTGATACCACAATGCATAATAATGTACAAACACATATCAAGCAACCCCCAGTTACGTAGAAATCGAAAAGGAGAAACAGCAAAAAGCAAAACACAAAATACCACAACTACAACAACAGCAGCAGCAACAGCAACGGTAACAATAACAAATTCAATAAACTGTGTTTCTTTTTTCATAACGTTGCATTTTTTCCAAAGAAAAACAAAAAACAACACAAATTAATCACACAAACATTGTGTTGGCAATCTATGAGTGGGGGGCCTCTCTTACTCTTTAACTTGCGCTCTCTTTTTCTCATTCTACCACATAGATAAGTAATATTGACAGAGATTTTTTTATTTTATTTTACCATAACAACACACAGACATTTGAAAATGCCAAAACCTTTATATGGGGAGCAAACAAACCAATAACAACTAACAAGCAAAGAGACTCTCAAACTTTGTTGTTGTTTCAAGTGAACATTAAAATATATACAGTGTTTGAAGAGGTGCATGCTTAGTACCAATCAGTTGATTTTTACAAGTTAAAGTGTTAAAAACGAAGGCAAAATTAAAATTTTTTTAACTGTAATAAATAAAAATAAAATAATAATATTAAAGAAGAAAAGAAACTACAAAAATAATAAAAAATTAAAATTAGAATCGAAACGAAAACGAAAACACGGAGTATTGAATAAGCAATTGCTTTAAAACTATAAATAAAACGACTGGAAATAATTTTAATTTTTTTATGCTCTCTTCTGTTTATTACTTGTCATATACATATGTCCTGTGCAGTCATGTTTAAAAGAAAATAATTGGAAGGAATTCTTTTTTTTTTTTTTTGGTGTAGAGTAAATGGTAATATTTTTTTATTGATTTAATAACGTTTAATAATAACCTTATTTGTTGCCTTGCAAGGTTATTAACCTTACTTTTCTTAAAACAATATTTGTGTGAAAAAAAAAAGAATCCACTGAGAATTATTATAATTTTTTATTGTACAATTGTTTGTTATTGACCAAGTTTTTGTTTCTGTTTTTGTTTGTATTCATAAGTTCTCAATTTTTTTTCTTTTCTATGCAATTTTTAAAAATTTTTTTCTGCCTGCTGTTTTACTTGTTTTTCTTTGGGGTTAAGTACGTATGAACATCATTTTGCCTTTGCATTGGCGTGTGTATGGGTATGTAAGAGAGTGTTGCACTAACACTTGCATAAACTCTTATTCTATTTAGCATGTGTTAGTAGGGTTTCCGGTTGCGATAGTTACTTAATATTAAATGACTTAAGCCAGTGATCAATTTTTCTCTTTTGACACTTTTTTTTTAAATTGTGCTCTAAGAGAGAAAAATATTTAATAGTTTTATAACAATTAATTATTGTACGTTGTATTGAAACAGGTTTTAAGTCCATATTTATATTTCAAAATTAAATTAAATTCCCAAAATCTGGCTAAATGGTGTCAATATGAGCTTCAATATTGACTTTTAATTTTTTAAAAAAAAAAAAAAAAAAAAAAAAAAAAAAAAAAAAAAAAAAAAAAAAAAATTAAAATCGCTGTTTCTCTTTCCTCTTCTTGAATCCACGCTCCATTATTCTTTTGGCTTCACAGGACTGTGTACTAAAGAGAACTGTATAACTGTACAACGTATGAGAGATATAATACGTTTCCTCTTTATCGTTCCTTTAAGGCGATACATTTGCGTCATTTGTGAAAATGTATTGTGTTGTTATATTAAGTTTGATGGTAAAAAAACCCTCCTATGATGTTGGCAGAGGTCAGAGGATGAATGATTGAAAGAGAAATTGAAACATTTTAATTTTCAAAATTCAAAACCCCGTAAAGAAAATGTATTCGCCTCGTGCCGGATTCGGATATTGATTACTTCACTTTGTAGTTGAGCAGTCATAATGATACATTATATCTGGCATATTGTCTTTTTACGTTTGTTGAAATTTCCTATAACATTTCGGCATAATTGTAGTTCTGATTGCTTCTCAAAACCACGTGGCAGATCTTCAATACCTAGAATCTTGCGATATTGTGATCCTTTGAATATCAATACATTTCCAACTGCATTTTGGGGAAGTAAAATGAAAATCTAATGATTATTCTACATGTGGACGAAATGTTCAAAAAGAAAGTTTAATTGTTAAAAAATTTAAAAATAAATAAATGAAATGCGTCTTATATATGAACTAATTCTAATAAAATATAATATCGAGGGTTTGTCAATCAGGTGTGGCAGACAGACTAGCCTATATTTTGAAAACAAAAATATGATTTTAACATATATTATATCGTCTCTTATTTAAATGATTCCAGAAATTTTCAATAAATAATACTATATTTTTGTGATATTTTTTATTGCCTAATAAAGGTAAACATTGTAACGAAGTTCCCCGATAAAAAAGTAAAGCAGCTGGCTTTTTGGTCTGGGATTTTGCTATTGTTTTAGATATTAAGTAGTTCGAAAATGGTGACAATTACGCGAAGTTTCACTAAATTGTCAGACCCAATTTCATATAGATAAGCAGATGACTGATTATTACATTCATTGCGACTACTGCTCTATTGGAAGGCATTTGGATAATTTAGAACTCTCTTGAATGACTTTAGCAGGTGCTATGGAGGTCACTATTTTTCACCTTCTGTGTCAGTCACTGGCTTTTGCCATGAAGAGGCAAAGATTTTTGAGTTTTAATTTTCTATCAGTTTTGACTGAGCTCTAGTAAGATTGTGTGCCCAGTTGTTATCGTGTAATCTTTTGTCCTATTGTAAGCTAAATTTTTATATTTGATGTTATTTCCTTAAATTAAAATTTTTTTTAAATTTTTTTAAAAAAATGTGGCAGGGTCAGTGCCATCTAAACACTCATTCTACTGTATTTATTCAGCTTAAAGGCAAGTTCCGTGCTAAAAGCCATTATTTTATTTCACTTTAATTTATTATTTTATTTTTTCTATAATTTTTTTTAATAAAAAAAGAATCTCTTTGATATGGAAAATATAAGTTTATCTTCCTGCAAACAATGAACGAAACTCTGGCAAATTTTTACTGTTGGCTTTTGGCCAAAACGAAATCAAACGTTATAACAAACTGAACATATAAATGAAAATAAAAATGTTAAAATTATACAAATTAAACAAAGTAAAAACAAAACAAAAAGAGAAAAAAAATATAAAATAAATTATTTGTTTGAAAGTATTTTAATTAGCGTCACTAAACAAATGGATTTCATTGATTTTTTTTGCTGTCATTTTGTTTAAGAAAGTAATTCCAAACATCAGTCACTCATTCACTCACTCGTTCTGTGGAATTTTAAATGAACTTGAAACATGTTTTTGTTTTTTTGTTTTTCTTTTCTTCAAGTAATTAATATTTAAATATAAAACCGTTAATGGTTTTTTATTACATATTTAAATTTAAATTTAAATTTTCTTTTTTTTTTTCTTTTTGATAAATTTTGTTTAAATTCAACAATCTTTTCATCATGGTTCAGAGAATGTGTTGTCTTTTAACCTTGATATACTATTTTTACTTTTTCAGTTTTTATTTTTTGAGCATATTCTTGGTCTTAGTTTTGCTCTCATTGTTGTTCTTGTTGGTATCTTTTTACCAAATATTTATTTTCGTTAAGAGCACATGAACAAAAAGTCGAAAGAAAAAAATCGTAAAAATTGCACTTCCAGTTACGAGAATAAAAAGCGTTACAACACACACAGTCATATGTATACATACATATATACTTTGTGCTTTCATATATTCACTTTTAAGTAGCAATGCTAACAAAAGTTTATACTTTTAGTAGATATTGCAAGTATTAGAAAATATTTGAATACCCTACATACATTTTTAAGCCTGGCCATCATCGTCTTTATATTGTTTCAGTTTTAATAAAACAGTTAAGGAAGGAACCTCTATACTGTAGCAGGTATTGGGATAATAGGGTTGCCAACTTGATATTTATGAAAAAGTATTTCAAGAAAAATAGCTACTTTTTCTCATCTCCCTTAGCAATTAATGGATTCCAAATCTATTCTAAGCTTTTACAACCATAGCTAGCCCTTGTGATTGTCTTCCAGGGTTGTAATTCCGAAACTTTATCCTTCCAAAAAACAGTCTAGTAAGGTCAAATCATATGATCTCCACTACTCATAGGGCTCATGACATTTCATGGTTCAGAGGTGATGCTGGATGCATCTTTAAGGGTACATTGGCAGCACTGGAACTGTCTCTGTTTAATTTTTACACTAAATTCGTTGTACTTATTAAAAGGGCTGTCATCTGCCGTTGCCTGGATACAACGCCCTCTTCGTGAAACAGTTGTTCCATAGAAGTAAGTTAGTGGTGAAGAAATTTGGTCTTTGGGTCTTTCACCTTGCGAGGATATTCGTTGTTGATATTGTCCTCTTTAAGAGGTCGGGAGTCTGGTAGGTTTCTGGATGGAATATTTATCTCTCCCTATGCTTGATGGAACTATACTACCAGGATAGCAAAAATTGTTTCAGTACTTGATTGTTTGGCTTCGATCTATTTAAAGAACCCTCTGTACTTGTTCAATTGTAAACCGGAGCTTTGTCAAACTGATCAACAGGTTCATTTTTGCTTGGATAGCAGTACGCTTACGACATACGCCTCGTCTCCTATAATTTTAGAAAGCAATGTGTGTGCAAATCTTTTGAATTATTTTTTTGTGGGCTGTTAATTCGATCACTATTTCATTAAGGGAAATAACAATCAAAAGCAGGAAGAGTGGTTAAACGTTTTTCACGCCAGCAATAATTATGAAAAGGTGGTTCAGAATCGCCTAATGTAATACGGCCAGTTCTGTTTATGGTACATAAATACATAGCTTTAATCTAAACAAGCCGTTAATTATTTTAGATTTGACACTAAATGTATACTCTTAACGAACTCATTGGAAATATTTGGTATAAAACGCTTCAAATCTCCGCACATTTGACTTTGAATGACTTTATAATCTCCTACGTCTACCTCAGCGTAGGCTTAAAATGCGTGTATACATGTGGATGTATTGTGCATGTTACTACTACTACTATTATTGTATCTATTACTACCACTACTACATTTACACTTTTATTTGTTTTGTTGTAATTGTAACAACAAATGTGCACAAGACCATAAAACAAAATACCACCTGTACAATTAAAACCCATGCGCTGCTTGGCTTTAAGGCCCCAAACGGGGTTTAATTGAATGAACTTTAATGGAAACGCAAAGACGCACAATAAAATAAAAACAAAAATAACAAGAAAATAAACACAGACTTACACATGGAAATTTATGTTTTTATTAAAAAAAAAGAAAAAAAAAATAGAAAAAGAAGGTGAAGGTATTGTGTATTGTTTACGATACTAAAATATTATATTTTTAATTATAGACATTGTTTCAGCCGTTAATTATGACTGAAAATTAATGACGCTACAAGAAAATTGGATTAAAAGAAATTTAAGAAGAAAACTACAAATAATTAATGAGAAAAACATATAATTTTTCAACATAAAACAAAATTTGAAACAAAATAAACATCACAAGTCTTGCATAGGAAAATGGTATATCATTCGTACAAACGGCAGTATTTGTTTTTTATTATCGTAGTTATCTAATGGGGTGCTTCAGTCTAAGGTAATAACTATAAATCTGGCTGGGTAACTGATACTGAGAAAAACGGGCCATTCGGCCCTCAGATCTCTTTCGGATGCAATCTTCAGGTAAATTGGTTGTTATAAGCAGCGATTCTCTAGATCGAAACTCTTTATAGTTTTGTCCCTGTCTAATCGCTGGTACAGCTGATAATTTTGCTAGAGCAGCCACCTTCCTATCGAGTAGGAATCCACACACGATTATAGGTAAACCTTTGTTAGGATGCCTATTAGGCACAGATATCACAGCAATGCAAATTTGGATTTATTTTTTATAAACCTCGACCGCCATATTGGATCCGCCATTTTGAATTTTTTAAATCTGAATGAAGATCTGTAATCAGTGACCCCAAAAACCCCTGAGTGACAATTTTCAAGTAAATCTGATTAATTTTTCTCGAAAATCTGACGTGATGGAAAGTTTTTGAACCCAGATTCGCGTTCAGTGCGCAAAATGCCTTCGGAAACACCTGGAGCCATCTTATTTGTAAAACCCATGCAGGGCTGTGTATTATTTGGCCGAAAAAACCTAGGCTAAGAAAATCGTACTTCGTTGCTGTTTTATTGTTGTGAAGAGGTGCCTTCGTACTGCGATCATACGATCTATTGTACACCCCTCCAACTTCAGACGGTGTCTCATTAATGTCGCCTCTAAGCCTATTTATCTGATACATTTCTGGATGCTGCTCGGTGTCAACAATGACTATTTCTTGCCTAGCACCTGTGTGCATCCATGTATTTCTTTCTGGGATGCATTAGAGTCCCACAGGCTTCAACTTTGTATGTGTTTCTATTATTAAATCTCATCGTCACAGAATCTACATTTTGGACCCGAATGAGACCTTATTCTGGATAAGTGTAACCTGAGTCTACAGAAGCCTGTCAAAAGATCGGTTATTCCTGGATAATCTGATGCACTTGTTCTATTAGCCTCAAACCCACTTGTTCTATTCAAACTGGATTGCAGGGAAAGATCTGCCACTGTATCTACTCTCATAAGTCACTGCTATAATGGGTAGGTAAGCAGAGTCTTCAGAGTCTTCCTGCAAAAGTCTTGTAAATCGGTTGAAGAGGAAGAGAGTTCACTTTATTTGTAAATGTTGGTCACAGACTCGACATATACTTTACGGTTCATTTTGTAGATTATTGTTTCATAATGTAGTAGGGTATTGGTGGGATATCTGCAGCATCTATTTGGCTGGAAACCTCTCAGGTTACCTCGTCCTCTAGTTTACCTTGTATTATAACTGTCAGTGTTTTGTAGATGGTGAGTAATTCCTCTGCAGTTGTTAAAAACTCTCAAGTCGCCAATTTTCGGCAACTTGAGGCATGACATGAGGCTTTGGATTCCAACTGAGTTTATGCTAGAATTTCAACTGATATTAGATATTCGCTTACTTCTTAATTTCCCGATGATTTAATCGCAGATGACTAGGAGGTTGGCGACATAATTCATTTGGTATTTTCTGCAGGGCTGTCGTTATTCATTTCGTAGTTGCTTGCAGCTTTTGTTGTATGTTTTCTTTAATGCTGAACTAAGATTGATTGAATATCGATTTTGAAGTCCAAAAGAAACGTTGAAGCTAACAATATTTTTCTATTACTTCCTTCCTGCTTACGAGCGGTTATAAACGGTCCTATTATTCGATTTTGATGAGATAACATTTAAAACTTTTTTTTACCAGATTGGATGACGGATGGATGGCTTCATTTACGGAAATAAAAAAATTATTTTTTTTTTAAGTTTTTTCCGTTTCTTTAAATTTTAATGAGTTTTTTCTCAAATATTTTAGAAATTTCTTGCTAAATTACTACAACAACTATTAACAAAAACAATATGAATAAATTGTTTTTGTTGTTGTCTGTGTGTAAACAAATTATTAGCCAACATAATTAACTTTCTTCTGGTTTTCTTTGTTGTCAACTTAATGGCTGTATTTTTATGCGGTTTTAACCATTGAATTAGCGCTTCATTAAGCATTTGTTTGTAATTTTTCTTAGTTTGTTGTGATTTTTGTTGTTGTTTTTATTTGTTTTTGTTTTTGTTTATTTTTTCACTTGACCAAATTCTCATAATTACTGTAATCACTGTACAAAGAATAGTCGCGCAGTAATTGAGCAAATATTTGTGGTTAACAGAGGCAGAAATATTTTTAAAAGAATGAGAAAAAAAACAGGAAGACTTTTTTCTTTAAAATTAATTGAACCTAAAACGGGTCAAAAAGAAAACTAAGGAAGGTTTATTAAAAAAAAATTTTAAGCATGAGAAAATCTATAAAGACATGAGATTTTTATGATATTCTTCGAAAGTCATAAAAACACGAAATGGAAAGAGAAAAACGTAACAAATAATAACAAAACAACAAAGAAATGACGAGATAATATGGATAAATAAAGATTGAAATCTCTAAAGGAAAGTTAAATAAAACACCCGTAAAGCTGTGATTGGGAAATTATTATTTAAAAGACCGCCTCCTCATTGATTGCTGCTGTCGATCCTATTTGAGGTAGTCTTCAGTCACTTTGAATATTAGTTTTCAAATACTCCAACATTAATGAATTATTTAAGTAGATACGGTGCCCAACAAAAGAAAACCAAACCATTTTAAAACCCACGATCTTGATGTCAAATTGCCGTCGTCAAAAATGATTCTCTCTGGATTTTTCTCAAGCAAAGAAGCCAAAATCGGTCGTGTAGTGTGGTTCGTGTTGCGGTTCTGTTAACACTACTTACTGTCCAGATCATAATTTTTAATTGCTGACCAAAAAACAAAATCTATTATTGCGGTCATAACCCTTTGAATAGACGGTGGCGGTTCTTCCAGGGTAATTTATGACAAAAATATGGCCCAATGACAGTTCCAGACCATTATGCCCATCAAACAGTTACCTTTTCGATATGCAATGACTTTCCATATTCACTTTTGAGTTCTACAAGCCTTTATTTATCACCCAAACAGCAAATCTACGGCAATTTGAGTGGTCAATGGATTTTAAACGTTTCATAAGTCGAATTTCATACGCCAATAATGACCTTTAAGATACACCAAATAGCATAGAACATCCTTACTTAATTTATTGGTCGCTATAACCCTTTAATCAGGACTACAACCTAACTTCTCACACCACCTATATTGTGAGTACTTATTTCATCCATGAGTTGTGGAATTTATAGCTTAACTTTGATTCCAAATTGCAGATTTGAGAACATTTTCATGGCAATTTTGTTAGCTCTTAGAGTTTTTGCCCGTAGATTGCTGAGAGGAAGTCACCGAAAGAAATATTTTTTTCATATTTTTGAGCTTGAACCACCGGCTCCGGTTTAATAAACTAACACACAACATAGACTACGGCGACTATATAGAATGCCATCGGTTAATTGGGATTATTTGCCACATTTTCTCTAACAAGCGATATTTTCTGCAGATATTTTCATGTCTGTACCTTTTTAAATCTATTTAATCTCTCATGTAAGGGCAGAGGCTTAAGGCTTCTATTTTGAGGCTACTCCATTGCATACAGGAGGTGGCTAATGTACTCATTTATACAAGTACTAATATTGTTTGATTGAACTATCGAAGCAATGTGACTTGCATTTCTTTATTTTATCACTACTTCAGCAGTACGCACTTGAGGAAAATAATTCCTTTCTTTAGAAATTTTGTCTCTCTTAACTTATAAACTTTTCACTACAACAGTAGATGCGATCGTAAGAAAAAAATTAATCGCCTGCTGAGGATGGAGCATATTTATACGATGGTTTTTTGGAGGCTTTAAGAAAATTATGGTATTTTCTTTGGTAATTCTTGAACTCCAAGCACTTGTAAAAACTATTCCTTTTATTTTTTTCATTTCATTTACTTCTCTACGCTTTTCGAACAATTTATTTCGACTGTGTATGCTTGAATGATTTTCAATTATCGGCATAATTTGTTTTTCAGTTTTTCTTTTCTTTTTTTCTCTTCATTTCACTCTACACCAGCCAACATGCGAATAATTTCGAAGTTTTATCCAATTTTTTTCATTTTTTTTATTAATTTTTTTTTGTTTGTTAAGTTTTGTTGAGTTTTATTAACTCTCATGCATTAAGTGATTGGGAAGTTATTACGTTATTACGAAAAGACGAAGAAAATATACGAAATTTTACGGTCATAGTATGGGGTATGGAGTATTTGTATGAGTACTTTATTGCTTAGTTGTTGTAACTAAACCACAACTAAATCTATTATACTTACGTACTTGTATTGTAGATACATTCACTAATTTATTTACCAAAATACATACTCACATATCTCACACACATATGTACTTATACTACGTTTAACCATCATTTGTCTTTAAGATTAAAACATTTTTGTGTCTTAAACAATAGTAAAAACGAAAAAAGAAAAATACCACAAACAAATATAATTAAATACGATGGTAAAAACAAAGAGAAACATTTCAAAAAAAAAAAAAAGAAAGAAAAATTAATTTATCATATTTTACAATACATACATACATGTATGTGCATATGTATGTATGTACGTATTTGTTTATGTTCTTCAAAAAATATTAATAATTTAATTTTAATGCCAGTTATTTTGTTTAAAAACAACGCACAGTGGTTGCAATGATGGTTTGAATTTCAAACTTCTCTCATTATCCTTGTGCAGTCAAACTAGTTTCCAACAGACAGAATTTCTGTATTTGTTTTGTGAGGTTAGCTTAGCTTAAATTGCAAATTCTCCTTGTAGACGAAGATCCCAGTTTTTTCCCATGCATATCAGTCAAGCATAGCCTCATAATATCGCACGTAGCTTCCTGCTGAAAAACGAACTTGAGTCTCTATGTAAAACGTGTGGAGAATATGAAGTTTAACTGAGGCAATCGCAATATATATACCCTGTAACACATTGTAACAGGTTGTGAGCTAGGTACCGATACTGACAATTCAATTTCGGTCTATAGGCCTTAGTCCTGAAACTCACATAAGAGTTGAGTTTGAATTATTCGAAATTTTAGTTAGATATCCCTGGCATCTATGGACTAGACTGGCTATTGAGATTAAGAACTTTTCAGGCAAAATCCCATCGTTTAATAAACATTGTGCCTGCCGCCTTTTTCATTACGGGCCATACAATCCAGGTGATGTGTCTTAAGTTATTCCATGAATAATGCGGCCTATAGTTGAACATCGGCTTCGAAGGATATATTTGAGCAGCTTTTTACTGGCAATTATCTTCTCCCACAGCTTTTGCCAGAAGACTACTGAGAGGAGGTATGTCTAGTAAGCGACCACACTACCTGTAAGACTACAGCGGCTTCTAAAGATACTCCATTAACCACAGTTATTTCAAAAGCCGTATTTAATCTCGGCAACCTCTCCCTTCTCCGATTAAAGTTGATTAGATAGATCACCTATACAAAGGATTTTCTTAAATCTAACATGCGCTCTAGTTCTGCCAAACATGCTAAGTTAACCGTAATATGCCACCACTGTCATCAGGGTAAGAACGAACAAATCTGAGATAAAAACCTATTATCCTTCTAATATCTGCCTTCAGTAATTTGTACAGCTTTTTTCCATAGGCGGAAGCCACCATCAATTGCTTGCTCTGTCGCAATCCTCTGGAAAACTTTCAATGTTCCTCTAACCAATTAATTCCAAATAAAAGCAAAGAGTCATGGACAAAAAAAGAAATTAAATTTCACATGTTGCAACAAACATATTCGTATTCGGTTTCTATTTAGAAATTGAAAATCATTTCTTAAAAACATAGGCGGTACCCTGTCCCTGTAATCCTGTAATTGAGTTTTTCTCTTCTGTTAAATATTTAAATTTCTTTGGTTTACTGTCTTAGAAAAATTCATTCCACTTAATTTTCTGTGCAAACCACTGTAAGTAACACTTTTTAAATGAAATAATTTGTTTATACAAATATAAGAGCGCAGCAGCATTTGTTTGTGGTTTTACATACACACTTACACAAGAAACAAACACACACTATCACACACATGCACACAATTTAAAAGAAAACATTGAACTGTGATTAAAAAGCGAGTAAATGACTGATGAAAACATTTACGCGAACATTTATATGCGTTCATCAGTCAAAAGCATTTGAAACGTTGCAAACGAACGAACGAAAAATACACAAAAAAAAAAAAAATTCAAAAATTTTTAAATTTAAAACGATTAAAATTTGCTTTCCTTTCATTGAATGGTTTTTAACTTTTTCTTTTTGGTTTCTTTTTTCATGGGAAATAGTCTTTAAATCATAACGGTATAACTACACAAAACGAAACGACAGGATCAGCAACAACAACAACGACAACAACTTCACAGCAAACACGACCATTAACACTGAACACCAACAATCCAACTGCAGCAGTAACAGCAATAAACACAGGATCCAAATCCCCAAAAACTCCTCACAATACGACTACCAATCACACACAAACCACACCAACTGTAGGACATCAACAACAACCACAACAACAACAACAACAACAACAAAAACAGCATCATAAGCATTCAACGCACTCAACGCACTCAACGCTTAACAAATCACTGTCACCAGGTGCCAAACTAACACCCAAGACACCACCAGTGACACCCGATTCACCCACAACCTATTTGGATGATGATTTAGATTCGCTTTTCTCATACGGTACCACAACGTCAGGACGTTCGACGATGTCTTGTGAACATCCCTATGTGGCCAGGTAAGTTTTTCAAACAACTTTCTCATAGAGATTCCGAATTTAATCCCGTTCTTCTTTTTCTCTTATCCTTTTTAGAAATGGCACCACATTTAGTGGTCGCAAAATGAAATATGTGGTCCACTGTTCCAGCTATGCTGGTCAGGTGGGTGCAGACTATTTAACACCCACCCAGAGGGCACAAAGACAATTGCGCCGCCTTAAAGAACTTCTGTGTGCTGCACGCCATGATTTGGAGCAAAAAGATTCGGAAATTTTACGTCTAACACGTGAAGTGGTCGAATTGCGTCTCTTCAAGGCCTCTTTAAGTTCGCCCGAAGAGCGTTCGGCTTCTAGTGATGCAGTTACGGTACGCGAAGCTGAACTTAAGACTTCACAAGATGTTTCGCCCATTGTCGATATGGTCGATGATGCCCAGAAAACATCTAGTCCACGTCATCATCATCATCATCATCATGTTCATACCCCTTCAGCTATGCTACATCAGCAACATTTGCCACAAAGCTCTCTTCACCAGCAGCAACACAACATGTTGCATCATCACTTGTCCTCGGACATGCAGAGTTCATTTGCCGACTCGGGCCACTTCGAAGACATGACCTCTTCTTCAGTTCATTCCAAAGACTCTTCGTACACGCCCTCACTCCACACTCATGATCAGGCCTGCGGCAGTGATGAAGCCTCGTTGTCGCCAAATAATCCTGCATCGGCTGCTACGGTCGAACAATACGAGCTGCAACGTCAAGAATTGATTCGCTTATATGAACAACGTATTGAGGATTTGATACGCAATCAGGATGCGGCCACCAGTGAGTTGAAACGTACGAATTGTGATCGTATTGAGGCCTTGTTGCAAAAGCTGGCCGAATGCAATACACGCTATGCGGACATTGTGCCCGACTACGAGCACGCCAAAGAGCGAATTCGTGAGTTGGAGAAGCAATTGGAAGAATTGCAACGCCGGCTAGCCGAACACGAAGAGAAGCAAAAGCAAATGTACTTGCATATGTACCAGAAGGGTCAAGAAGCCGAACGTATTGCTCGCGCTGATCAGGTAAATGAAATTCGAAGATTATAATTTTGAGATGATAACAGTAGTTTGGATAGTGAAAGAAATTTATTTATGAATTCGTTCCCATGATAATTAAACCCCGTCTTCAAAGGAATTCTTAGCCACTACATTCTCAGTATTTGTCTCAAGTATAATAATAAATGAATAAATTCGAAAGAGGGAATTACAGCAGATTTTTTCAAAGTCAAAACATAAAACATAGACTTCTAATATTTAATAAAATTAATGTGCCGCCTTACCTTAAGATTTAAAAATTCTTTTTTTTTCTTACAGGCTTTAGAATTGGCACACCGAGCACCACAAAACAAAGTATCGATCAATGAGTTGCTGCATCAATTGCAATCCACACAGGATGAATTGGAAAACATACGTGTAAGATTTTTTCAAATCTTTTTTATAACATTTACGATCTTATTTTGCGTATTGAATTTTGTTTGCATTGTGCCTTGAGTGGATAAGCAAAAGCGAAGAAATTTTTTTTGTCTTAAAAATTCAGAAAATCATCATTTACAACAACAACATTACTTAGTATATTTTTGCAATAATAATTTCGTTCGTTACGCTCTTTTTTTAAGTTTAATTTGTTCGTTTGTTCGTTATACTCGTATTCGTTCGTATCTGTGTCTTTCTGTCTATATCACTGGCTCATAAAAAATTTTCACCATTTTACGCGTAGACTTTCACTCATTTTGTTTTTCGAAATCCAGTATTTAACGAAACGCAAATTTCTGTGTGAATTTTGTTCTTTTTTAATTATTTAAGCAGTCCAGCACTTTTAAACATTTAAAAAAATTTTTAAAATTCAATATTTTTTTTATCGGCATTTACATTATTAACACTTAAAAACATTTTTTATTTGCTTTTTTATTAAAAAAAATTTATTTTTATATCGAGAAAAATTAATTTTTTGAAAAGCAAAATTTAAGAATGTTTTTTTTTACTTTTCATTTCTTTAAAAACCATACTTTGTAACTCTTATTTTTATTTAAATGTTTTCATTTCGCTGTATGTTTGTTTTAGCAAATAATTCTCATTTAGTTTAAGTTGAAAAAAAGAAAAGAAAAAAAAAACATGAAATATATATTTTTTAAATTGTTTTTAATTAACATTTTTTTTATACTTTAGAATTAATTTAACATTTTATATTAATTTTCATAATGATCATTAAATTAACAAAGTTTTTTTCACAATTAAAAAAAATTATTTTTTGAATATTATTTTCATTAATTAAAAAAAAAGAAAAAACATTTTTTAAAAATAGGATCGATATTAACATGATTAGGCAGGGCATTGAAGAAATAATGGTTTTAGACGTCTTGAAATAATGGTCGCATTGCGAAAGGCGTCTGAATGCAGATTTCTCCATAGAATTTCATGGGTAATTTAATGCTTTGTGACAGTCCTATTAATAAACTTTTATACGCCCTGTCAGCTAAACAACAAATTTACTGGACATTTCCAATCTGTTGCTGCGAAAAAGTGAAATTTTTGGTATTTCCGGTTTTAAAACTCATTGTCTTGATGCAATTCAACTTGCAATTCGCTTAGTTATTATTAAAGTTATGCGATAGCAGATGTATGTCGTTTAGCTTTTCGAAACCGCCATCCAAACACCAGATTATATGCTCTTTGCCTTTAGTGTAACTTTCGCAAAAAGTTGCCCTTGGCCACGTTGAACACCAAAGGCAAGAAGGAGCTGCTATGATTGACAGCGACTTTCACTTTCATTATATCCTTTTCCTTTGCTTATATCCTCGTCAGCAAAACGATAAATTTTATTATTAATACGGATTATAATGCAATACGGATTATACCTATAACTCCTGATGGTTTTATAAAAAAGCTCCTTATATATCCATAGCGGGTCAGATTTGGCTCGTGCTTTTCTTGGTAAACAAGTTAACGTGAGATTATTAGTTTGAGTCTCAATAAAAGAATGTCAACCTTATCAACTAGGTTTTGCTGTATCAGCCTTCAACGTCTTCGTGTTTACGAGGATAACCGTTGAATGTGTCATTATTTTCTTCAGGGACACTCAACATTCTGGGATAATCCTAAATCTGGCGCACATACAATCAATAGGGATATAATGGTCACTTCACTATCATTAAACAACGTGTACTTCTCTAATCGATGTATAGTGATTCGATGATTATACATCAGGCTGAGTAATTTTGTTTTAAATGTGATACGATATTGAATACTCTCCTAATATGGACTGAGAAAACTATAAGAATGCGAGTAGCTAAAGGAAAATAATCTTTTCAGTTTAACTACGCTTCGATTATATTTTTTTACATTTTTTTTTATCATTTTCAACACAAATTAGTCTTTTGTTTTGTTTTTATTTCATGTAATAGATTTTTTTAGTTTAAAAATTAGTTTTTGAAAGTAGTTTTTGTTGAAATATTAACCACAACTAATTAGGAGGGCATGGTTTTATTAGACTCAAAAAAGAAAAAAATTTAATTTGACTAACAAAACAACAAAACATAACAAAATCCAAAAAATTTAAAAAAAATTTAAAACTTACTTAATAATACTACAACTTATAAAATAAATACTGTTTTTTATACAAAAAATTTGCATGTATTTTTTGATAATAAGAAACAGCCAGTAGTTGTTGTTTTTTAACTCTCAATTATAATTTCAAATATTTACATATTTTGTGTTAAAATTGAAAAATTTTAATTTGCTGCATTTTATTAATCTACGCAATTATTTAATAATTTTAAGAAACAACAAAATATGCCGCCTCTCAAAGGCTATAAAAAATCATGAAAAATATAAACAATTTTATTTAATTTTTTTTTAACCTAATTTTTTAAAATTTATTTTTTTTTTGTTTAATTTTCCATTTTTTTTATATAAAAACCGTAAAAATTATACAAAAAAAAAAAACTGTGTAACCGAATATTTTATAGGCAGCAGAATGTAGAAATGAATGCGGCAATAATCATGCTCTCCTCACTGCAAAAGAGGCAATTTCTTTGTGGGTTCTCGGCGCGCGTAAGGTTTGTAAAAGTTCCACTCAAAACACACACTCAAATTAGATTTTTCTTCCTTTTTTTTTGTGATTTTAAAATTTTTTGTAAATCAGTTTTTCTTTCGGTTAATTTTGAATTAAATTCCAAAATTTTTGATTTCCAATTGGTTTTAGATTATTTTTTTTTTAAATTTTTCAAAATTTTTTAGTTTTTAATTCAAATGCGGTGTTGTGCTGTAACCAGTTTTATTTTTTAACACAGTAAATTTTCATTTCATTTGTTTTTGTACATTTTCTTTTTCGCTCATTAACTATTTGTCCATTTTTTTAATTCATCGGGTTTTATGGTAAAAAGAAAAACAACAGGATCAAATCATTTCATTCCATGGCAAGTGTGTTCGATTTCATTTGATGGGTTTCATTAACAGAAAATAAAAAAACATAAAAAATGGTGTTGTGGTGTTGTCATCTTGTCATTATTGTTATCATTAAGAAGTTGTACTAAAAACCGAGTTTATTACAACAGCTTTAAGGGGCTCCTTTAAGTTCAAGAGCTCTCTTCAGCAAACACAAAAGATAAGCATTAAAGGACAACGATTTTTACTCCCAAGTTGGGAAAGAAATAAATACAGGGAACAGTGTACATAAATAGGTCTAAAAAATTATATTTTTCGTGTATTTAAATTAAGACGGCCGGACCATTACAATGCGGAGTCTTAAGAGATATATTCCAAGTTTGATTTTTAAAAAAGAAGTATAACTACGGGTAGTTTTTTTATTTTTATAAAACTTCAGGCACAATAATACCAATTAAAATAAAAAGTCATTGAAAAACTGGAACTGTCTAAACTGCTCTGAATATAATCCATTTAAGGCATTAAAGTAATGTTCACTAGCATAGTTATTATTTGTAAAAACCCATAGGCCACAATATGTTTTAAGGACATGCTCCATTAAATACCAATAAATGTCTCTACAGAATCTATGATCAAGAAAAACAAAAATTTTATCGCAAAAGTAGTTTTAAGCGTCTTGAAGAAGTTGTAAAGGGTTATCCATTTTTAGATTTCAAAAAATATTTTATAAAATACACACTTAAAGCTATTATTTCAATGAAACTATTATTTCAATATATTGCTTCGATCTTGGCAATATATACGAAAGCATTATCATTTAAATTATCGCCTATGGTTTGATTACAGCAGTTGATCCTTTTGGGTAGTATTCGATAACTTGACGAATGTTGGTTTTCAAATGTTCGAACATTATGTTACACAGTCTAGCTCAACGCAAAATGTCTAATGACTTAAAATCAAATGGTCATGGCGACCAAGTGACGCTGGCAAAACGATGAAATTACTTTTTGTGAAATTTTCTTATGCAATAAGCCTATTATGGTTACATGTGTGGCTCATGACAAAGTCTTATTAAAACCATACGACGTCCAGTTTATAATCGGATGGTAGCAATTCCTCAATGATCCCTCCAGAACGTAATGTGCACTTTGAGCCTCATGTGTCGTAATTTTGCTTGCTTATGTAACCATCGGATGAAAATTAGATTTATCGCAGGGTGCACCAGTATTCTACTGTTCTAGTGGAAAGTGATGACGAAGTTATAACACTGGCCAATATATAACATACATAATTGGTCATTACAACGCTTCAGTCAGGATTACGACCTAGTTTCTCACACCACTTATGTTGTGTGTGTTAATTTAATACATGAGAGGCGGGACCTACAGTTTAAAGTCGACTCCGAACGACAGATTATTGAGAAACTTTTCATGGCAATTATATTTACTCTCAGAGTTTTTGCCAGAAATCTGTTGAGAGGAAGTCGCCGAAGAAATACTTTTTGTATTTTATTTTGATATCTGGCCTGGGGCTCGAACCCTGGCTTTTCGTCTAACAAGCCAACACACTACCTCCTAGACCACGGCGACTTCAATATATAAACACTACCCAACTCGGTGCACACTGCTCACTCCTTTTCTTTTTTCCGCAAACTCTAGCTTACTTACTTAGTTGGTCATTACAAACCTTTAAACGGGGATTATAACCTAGCTTCTCACACCACTCATGTTGTACGTGTTAATTTTACCCATGAGTGGCGGGGCTTATGTTTTAAAGTCGACCCCCAACAACAGATTTCAGACATTTTTCTTGGCACTTTTACTTTATTCTCAGAGTTATTACCAGAAGAGCACTCGGTGGGAGTTCCCGAAAGAGATATTTTTTCATATTCCCATTTTCAGACACCTCCTGACCTGGAATTTAATAAGCCCGCACTCTACCTACCAGACTACGGCGACTTACATAGGCAATATTAGATTTGCTGGTTATTAATAATAATTGATTCTGTGCACATAATATCGTTTAGCATCAATTTGTTGCTCATACTTGATGGTGTCTTTCATTTTAATTTGAAAAGATTTATGTCTATCAATATTGGAAAGCAGTGTTGAAAACTTCAGTACTTTAGTACGTTTTTCAGTACTTATTCATTTCAGAAATACCGCAGGACCCCCGCGACGCTTTCAGTACTTTTTTATTTATGAAATATTTTATGTCTTGCGCTTTTCAACTATTAATGCATTATCAACAGGTTTAACGTAATGCTAAAGGTAGAATTAGGTTTAGTTTCGGTTAGCCAAGCCTCTACGGAACGTACGTTCCTTTTTAGAATACGCATAGCGATGAAACGTTTGCCCAACTGTTATGTAATTTCGGTAAGCATTTGCATTGCTCTTCATAACGAACGTATGTTGCATTATGTTCCATCCACATTTGACAAAACATGGCTTGTATGTGAAGAACACGAAAAAGTCGTCAGTTTTCCTGTTCCGTGCCGTATGTGTACTAAAGAAAAATAAAATAAATATAGTGTGCTGGTTTACTAAATGTGAGCTCGCGGTTCAAACCCCATGTCAGACATCTCCATCAAAACGGGAAATGAAAAAATGTTTCTCCGGCGACTTCCTTCTGGCAAAAACTCTGAGAGTAAAGAAAATTGCCATGAAAAGTTTGTCAAAAAAATCTGTCGTTCAAGGTCGACTTTAAATAGTAGGGCCCGTCACTCATGTATAAGATTAACACACACAACATAAGGGGTGTGGGAAGTTAGGTCTAATCCTGATTGAAGACCAATTATGTATGACAGCATGTATTTTTTACAAAAGTACCATTTGATGCAAAAAGTACTCTTTCCTTTATAGTTCAGTAGCATTTTAAAATTTCAGTTTTGCAACACTGTTGGAAAGACTTTCGGTGGATTAACTTGGGCAATCCATAATTTTTGAGGGAAACGTGTGTATTATTTATTAAAATTTTTATTTTTTTTTATTTTTAACAACAACAACATAATTATTATATGGGTTTTGAAATCCGATAGTATACGAAAAAAGGCCAATCAATAATTGTACAATAAAGGTATGTAGAAAGTTGTATGTTATAAAAAATAAAGAAAAAAAAATAGGTTTCCAATGGGAAAAAAACCAAAAGAAAAAACATAATTTATACAAAAATTATCTCTTTTACAACAACTAAACCATACGCTATATACTACATATTGTAAATGAATTCAAACTCGGTTTATAAACAATATACAACAACAACATTTGTAAACATTTATTAGTGGTTTAATTTTTTTATTACAACAAAAATATATTAAAAAAACATTAAGAACAACAAGTAAATAAGCATGTTTAATTCCATAAAAAATTTAAATTGAAATTATTAATTAAAAATTATTAATTATTAACTAAAAGTATATACGATTTTTAATAAATAGTAATAATAAATGTTGACATATTTACTCTATACTCTCTATTATAAAGTTAATTTATAAACGTTTAAACATACATTCTTACCATACATATCTTACATTTAAACGTATTCGTATTTCATAAATAATTTTTATTAATTAGAAATTAATAAATCAATTAAAATAATAATACATAATTTGTTTAGAAGGTACCATTTTACATACATCCATACAAACAAATATACATAATTCATTACAATATCATTACCATTAAATATTATTTCATTTGTTTGTGTTTTTTTATTTCCATCATATTATAAATAAAAACATTTTTTAAATCATTTTTATATAAAACGTACATACATATATTTAATATTTGTTTTTGTTTTTTTATTTTAATATTTTATACTAATTATTATAATAAAGAAAGAGCACATTTCATTATTATTATTATTATTTCCCCATAAACATTAAATGTAAATAAAAAATAAAATTTTTTTATAATAAAATATCATTTTTTGGTGTGTTTTTAAATCATTTTTTCATTGTATTTATGATTACATTTTTTTTATTTTAATATATTTTATTTCTTTTTAATTTTAGAAAATAAAAAATATAACAAAAAATTTCTAATTTTTAAATCCTTCTTCATATTTTCCCCTTTTTATATCTCTTTTGTTTTTGCCAAATTATATTCCCCCTTTTCGTTAACGTCTCTGTAGACCATTTATCGCCGTTTATTGGAAGCGCAAAAGAATCGCACTCATGTGGATCCAGAGGTGACATTACAATTCCTAAAAAGTGCTGTCTATTATTTCCTAACCGACAAGGAAAACTCCCAGGGTCATTTACAGGCTATCGAAAGTATTTTGGAATTTAGCGAAGCCGAGAAACAAACCATTAATAAGGCAAGAGCAGCTAAATAATTTTGACTATATAAACTAAAGTTAATAATAAAAACAAAAACAATGAATAAGTGAAATATAATTATTACTTGATATTATTAATTAAACAAAAACAATACAGAAAGCAAAAAAAATAACCTAACCAGAAATAAGTTATAAAATAATTGTTAAGTATTTATTTAGTTATAAACGTTTAATTAATGATAATAATTATTTAATAATTAAATTAAATCGATTAATTAATTATTTGATTATTAATTAATTAATTAATCAAGACATGATGAATTTAACAATTTTAATAAATTAATCATTTCAATTAATTAAATAATTTTTTTTTTAATAATTATTAATTACTTTTATTATTGTTTAATTAGTCGTTCATTTTAAATTAAATAATGATGAATTAATTATTTATTGATTAATCATTATAAATAAAATGACAATTTTATTATTTATCGATTAATTAATTTAATTAAGACTCTTTGTTAATTATTTATTGATTAATATTTTTAATTACGTGATTTCAATTGATTATTAATTAATCATTTTAAAGTAACTAATTAATAACGAAAATGCTTAATTAGTTAAAAGGATTAGTTAATTGAAATTAATCGAATTGATTATTTAATAATTCTAATTAATTAATTAATTAATTTCAATTAATTATTTATTGTTTAAATGGTTAATAATTTTAATTGAAATAGTCAATTAAATATTGATTAATCAATTGAATTAAAATGATTTCTTTATTATTTAATCATTTAATTTTAATGCTTAATTAATGTTTCATTGATTAATCATGGCAACTTAATTATTAATTAATTGATGAAATAATTTAATTGAATTTATATGTTTATTATTTATTTTTTGATTAATCATTTAAAAGAAATGATTAAATAATTTAATTGAAATCATTTTAATTGAAATGATTAATTATTCTAATTAAAATTATTAATCATTTTAAAGTAACTAATTTGATTCATTATTTCCTTTAATTAATTGAAATGATTACGGCTGATATGAAATGAAAATTATAAAATTAATTGAAATGATTAAATTATTGTTTAAAATATTTTTATTAATTAACTGAAAGGATTAAATATTTATTCATCATTTTAATTAACTAGTTAATCACTTTAATTAATTATTAAAAATTTTAATTATTTTTTAATTAATATTAAATATTATTATTATATCTGCAATTATTGGTTGTATTTTAAGTTCTCTTGTGTATATTTTATTACTATATCTGTCTCAACTAAAAAAAACGAAGAAAAAATTATCGCCAGCTATTGGTTAAAACAATTTTATTTCAATTTTTATTTTTATTAATAAAATTTATTTAATAGAATTGTTTTATTTAACGTTTATTTTCCCCTCTTATATTTATATTTTTTAAAAATTTATTTAATAAACAAAAAGATAACAAAATTATATTTTTTTATGGAACATTATTATTTTTTTTATTTTTGACAGCAAACCCTCTGAAAGCAAATGCACCCAAGATTATTTTTATGAAAAAGTTCTAGAAACTATTTTATGGTTTACTCTTGTATTCGTTTACAGGCAACTGTAGTATGTAGTTGGTCGATCAGGCGTAGTATTATAGGCTTACTGATGTTGCCATAAAACAATAAAATATTCTTGTTAAAATTCCAGGGTGATTTTGAACTACTAATAGAGTATTTTTTATTTCGTTTTTGTAAATTTTATTTTTTTAATTTCTATTAATAGTCGTTAAAATCTATTTTAAAATCGTAGCTTTTAATACGTCCACTGTATATGTAGCGTAAATAAAAATCAGAATTTTTAAAGTATAAATAAATTTTAAAGAAAATTTTTAGTAAAATTCGGAAAAAGAAGAAATTGAAAAGAAATCTCAAACGAATAGGCCTTTTTTTATTAACCGAAATACTTTTTTTACACAAATTTTTAGAACCGTAGATAATTATTAAAATGTTATGTTTTTTCTAAAAGAATATTAGAAATTAGAAATAAATTCATGATTTTAAACTGGCGTTTAAAGAATTGTTCTACAAAATAAAAAAGAGATACTCGCAGCCTATAACGAAAGCAACAATAAAAAAGTTTTAATTTTTTTTAAATATTTAAAAGGTAATGTTTTAAATAAAATAGAGAAACAAAAAATAAAAACAACTATAGTTAAAATTTATATAAATTATACATGGAAATATATAAAAAACAAATATTATAATATTTTAAAATAATAAAACATAAATTAATGTTCCATATGGTAAAAAAAGTAGTAAAAAAGTGTAGAATTAAAATATAAAAACAAATATAATAAAAGAAAAGTGTTTCATTAAAAACTATGCTGTAATAAATTAAAAACAATTATCATACATTCTGACAGGAAGGAAATTTAAGGTATACAGCAGGGGCTGCAGGACAGATGTAATAGTAACTTTCTACTTCCTTTCAATGTGTGTACACGTAAAGATCTCAAGTAAATTTTATGAATTTTATTTTGTATATTCTAAAATTGTTTTTTAGCTCCAAACATGTTCCTCAGCAATATTCAATACCTTTGGCTGGTTGAGTGTGTTGGTTACTTACTTTTTAAGGATGGGATAATTGATTGGTCAGTCAGTCAGGTTTGAGAATAAAATATTTTTTTGTATGGTGAGTTCTTGGTGTAGTGAGTTTAGTTGGTGCGGTGAGTTTCTCATGTGGTGAATTAAAATGAAATGCACCCCTATACCGTTATTATAAAAAAATGCATAGCACTACCGACATGTAGGTCCTATCATTTTTCACTGTATTATAAACTGAGTGATTTGTGTCCATACTAATGTCAACTTATATCGGTTAGTGGAGTCATAAACAAAAAAGAAGTATCCTCAATGAACATAGTGTTGTCAGTGTAGAGTAAATTCTGTTTATAACGCATCTAAACAAATTTAAATTACAAAAATAATTTTTCTTACTTTTTTAAATTTTATTCAAAGACAGAGTTTGTGGATATAAATTCAAATTCTAAAGGAGCCTACTACTAACTAAAAGATTACAAATATTATTATTTTCCCTTTTTGGTGAATTCTTTTTCAGAAGTTGGTCATAAATTTTTTTATTTCTGGCAACATTGACGGTGTTGTCTACTTACTTTTTTAAGTGCTGCCAAGTTGACTAAAGCCGTATTTGTTTTTAGTGTCTGCACTTACTACTATTTTCCTGCAACTGTGTGTACTAATCCATCAACTATATGTTGAGTTGTCAAAATGCATGAAAGAAAAGATATTTTTTCCTTCTATCACTTCATATGTGTGTACGATACTTCATTTACGGTTCGTTGTTGCTGGTTTTTCGTTGCAAATGCGGCGGCGGTAGAGATAAAAAATTTACATGATTTTTTTTCTTCTTCAAACGATACAATAATTTTTATCAATAAAACAAAAACGTGCGTAAAGAATAACAAAAAGCAAGTGATTGAATGATAAATAAAGAAGTTTTTAATAAAAGAATGTTTTTTTTATTCGGGTTTTGTAAAAATAAAAAAATTGATGAAATGAAATTGTTGTTGCCTTGATTCCATCTTTCTCACCGTGTTTTCCATTTAACGTTTTCATTTACTTTCGTACTTTTGCCCGCTGCTGCTGCCATTGCTGTTGCTGTTGATTGTTGCCAATTAATAAAAAAAAAATAAATAATAAATATTACGGGCAACAGCAAATACAATAAGAACAACAACGACGACAACAACAACACCAACAACAAAAAATAATAAAAAGGCTCTGTGAGAAGAAGGAAACAAAACAAAAAAATTAATTCACCAGCATATAAAAAAAGAATTAAATTTTTATTAAAAAACAACAAAAAAAACAACAAATTTATTGTATAAAGAATATAAAAAAGAAATTGCGAAGAAAATACAAAAAAAGAGAAAATCGTTTTGCATAGAAGAGTAAAATTTTGTGTTACAATAAAGTAAAGTAAAGAGGCATCAACCAACAGAAAAAGAAAGCAATTGATAAAGAATTACAAAAAAAAATACCACAGTGTGTCTGTTGTTTTTGTTTAATAGTGAGTGAAATTTAAAAGAATTTACAACAAAAGCAAAAGCAAAAAAATAAAAAATTGTTTTCAATAAATAAGCTATGGATGGCTTTTAATTAAACCGTTAGTTATACCTGCTACGTGTGCTGTACATCAATTAGTTTTTTTTGTTGTTTTTCTTTTAAGGCCTTAAAGACTTTACATTGCATGTAATAACAACAAACACTACGTCTCCAAGAGAATGAGCGAAAGAGAGAGAGAGAGCGAGAGGTACAGCGTGTTGCATTGGTAAACAAGAGAGGGTGTTTGAAGTAATAGTAAAAGCAAACAAAAATACAATATTGGCAAAAAAAATTTCCTTCCCCTATACCTTACTCTCTCACTCATACACACTCTTCCTTTTGTCATTTACGAATTGTAAATCTTGCTGCCATTTTTATCTTTAATTGGAATTCTGTTGTTCTTGTATGTTACTTTTGGGATTTGTTGTTGTTTATTCAGTAACGACAACAACAAATTCTTATTAATTTTTATTGTTATTGTCTGTCACTATATTAAAAAACGATATAAATAAACATTTCAAGTTTCCTTTGGCGACCTTCTTTGTTTTGCTTCACTCTCTCTCACTGTTGCTCTATCTCTCGCTCTTTCTCCCTTAGTAAGGCTTTAAAAGAAAACAATTTCTCTCATTTTAATACTCGTCTCCAGTTAAAGGTAAGTTTTTTTTTGTGTATTTGCAATAGTGTGCCGTTTTTAGTTACATTTGCTACTTTTTTTTGTAATATTTTTAATACATATTTTATTATAAGCATCGATTTACGCAAGATTTCACTAAATAAGTAATAAGTAATGTAAATGGGTAGATTATAGGCGTGAGGGTCGTGGGTTTGTTTCCCACCAAAATTATTACGCTTGGTACGTTCAATAATAGTGTCGTTCCTTAGTGGGCTATTAAAGACTTCAGAAATGAGATTTTATATCCTGGGTTTTACATAGATTTAAGCTATCTTATTATTCCTTAGCTTATAGCAGTTTCGATATTTCACTGACAGGATTGCTGCGAGTTGTAATGCACATTATCGAACTCCTTTATATTGTGTCTGATCATGTGACCTGTATTGTTAAAAGAACAGTTACGTTAAACTGACGTGTATCGGTATTTGCTTGTGAATCCTTAGTTATCTTGATCAATGGTCAGCTTTCAATGGCCTACTGAAAATAATCCCAATAATCCGCAATGAAGCTAGTCTTCTAAAAATATAGGGTGCCATTATGCCGCGTCTACTCATGAGGCAATAACCACAGCAGCAACAAATGGCAGAAAGAAGTTATCGACAGTTACTTTTTCTAACAAAAATTGACCTATGACATCACTTGGGATAATTTAAAGTTTAACATGCTATTTTTGTAAAACGAACAATTTCATTAAATCGAAATTTAATATGAGAAACTACATAATTACTCTCAATTCAATTGTGTGCAATCTTGATTTTTCTAAAAACAGAGAAACTCAAGTAATTTTAATACCCTTTCATGATAAAAATCTGCAAACAACTTCGAACAACACTGGTTCATTTCGATCATTGTATCGTATTTAGCATACGTGTCATTATTTCTATATATTGCAACAATAATATTCGTAATCACCAAAAAATACCTTCTTCTACCTATTGTTGTTGTTGTTGTTGGTGTTTTTGTATTCTCCATTCAATAAAATGTAATTATAAATAAACGTCTCACCACTCGATCTTAAACCGGTTTCAGAAATTATTTTAAATGTTACTCATTTTAGCATTTTGTTGTTTTTATTCTTTAGGGCAAAATCCGCTCAATTGTGTTTCTATTATTTTCTAAGGCGTAATATTTTATTGGGGTGATCAGCTGTTTCTATGTAACTTATCTTCACAAAATTTGTATTCATATTGGTTGTGTGTTGAATAATTTTGTTATTGTAGAATACTTCGTTCGTTAAATGCTGTTTATTATTGTTCTTGTATTTGCGACAAGTGCCATACTTGCACCCAAACGAAATCTGTGTGTATGTGTATATGTATGAGGTTTTCGTAAGGTCGCAGAGTTTGTTGTCAACTTGCGTTCAAGGTTGCTTAATACATAGTTTTTGTAATAAATTGTTGTTGTTGCTGTGTTTTCTCTCTCTCTTATTAAATCATGTTTCATTTTTAAAGTTGTATCATTTAGTCATTCAGTGTTTTTGTTTTTTTTAATTGTTTATCATCTCTTTAAAGCAGTATGAGGTCGCTATACTGTTGTGTTCTTCTCTTGTGTTGCATATTTTTCTCCCTGTTTGGGCATGAGTATGTGTGAGTGTATAGGTTTAGTGTGGCTTTTAAATGTTTACTTGGGAAATGCCTTTTTAATCATCAACGTGCTTATCAATATTCCTATCGTTGTTTGTGGTTTTTTTTAAGAGGAGAACAGTGTTTCAGATCACTAGAAATTTTTTTTTCACAAATAGCCTTCAAAGGGTCAAAGTCATAGTAATGCTAGAATCGTATTATAATTGAGCTTGTAAAGAATTAATTCTCTTTCTATAAATTATTTGAAATGTAATTTATTTTAAATCAAATATATTGAAAATCTTTGAAAAAATAGTTTTCGAAATCATAAGGTGTAATAAAAAGAATTCCCCATAATTAAAAGACTTTTTCTCTTTAGTCCCCTAAAGAATCATAGGGTAGATATAGTTTTTTGTTGTGTTTTCAGTTTCATTACTCAAGTTTTTTAGAAGAGTTATTATCCAGGCTCGCGGCGATATATTATTGAAACTTAATATACTTCCTCCTCTAGAGGTCACAGTTGGACGTCTAAGGCCTATGGATGACATTATCTTTGAATCGTACCTATACAAAGCGAGTAATAGATTAATAATGCCATCCATGGCAATATAATGGTTTATTGATTTGCTAAACCCATAATAATATTGTGAATATTGGGGTTTGATTTTGATCTGTGCTATGCATATACCTGATATATTACACATACATATGCCTGATTATGTTCAAGGTTAACGTAGTATACTTAGCAAAATATCAATTTAATCAACCAGCACTTCAATTCTAGGAAATATGTCTTTGCTTAATGGATTATTTTTTATTTTTGCCGATAACACTATGAAGTCAAGTTCTTTATGAAGATTATTTTAACATGTATACATATTGTAGAATATTCGCACGAAGTTGTTATTAAAAAAACATATTTTTTTTTATGTTTATTTGTAGAGTATAAAAGATTAAGCTGTTTGCCTTTGTTTTTAGAGGATTGACATATTTATCTGTTTGCTTTTGTATACCACCAATCGTATTGTAAATATTTTTTTCTATTTTGTTTGACAAAATACAATATTTGTTACCTATACTACACTAATGCCCGTGTATACTAGCCAGACATTCGTTTTTCCCCCTTATTTGTAAAATATTTTCTGTTATCTCTTTCATATAGGCAAGCAGTAATATGAAGGAATGTATTAAATTTGCATTTAAATGTCAATAGCCCCATTAAATTAATAAAAACAAATTAAATAACAAAAAATCTTTGATGATACACTGCTTTGTGATTGAAACCGTTTTCGAAAATGAAATATTTGAAAAAGGTTACATTGTATTTGATTATATTGTATGAGTATATTTTAAAATTCCGTTTATAAGTTTCTTTTGAAAGTTTATTCGTATTTTAACTACTGTTTTATTAAAAAAAAAAATAAAAAAGAATTTTAATTTATGCAACTACACCTGATCGAAAATTCAGAGATGTTATCTTGTTATAAATTAACCGCATTCCTTTGTTACTGCCATGTATTTGCTTTCCCCTTAGGGATATATTCCATTTTAAAATACAATGGCAATCTTTATGAAATGCATTTCCATGTTAAAATTACTCACGCACGCATTCAGTTATTTTTTCACTAATCTTAGTGTTGTTAACTTTGCGATTTTTTCTTTGTTTCAGTGGTTGTACAATGCCAACCATACCTGCGAATTTGTTACTGGATTTTGAGCAACGGCTTACAGGAAGCGTTCTCATTTACAAGTCATCATTCTAAATTTATACCATTGAGCCATATGAGATATTAGTGACATTAGCAATTTTGCACTTTAAATCTCCAATCGGCCAACATCGTCATGAATGTCTATATGTAGTCTAGAATGTTCGGCATCTTATGTTCATTTGCAACCACAACGAAATTAGTTAATTCACTTATTTACCAATTGAAATTGATTGCGCAGAGTACCCATTAATATTTATCAAATTCGCCTTGATTTGATTGATGGTTTTTCCAGCAAATTCACATTTTTTCCATTTTATCTTCAAATTACACGGTAGACTGTTTTCAATGCCAGAGTTTATACAAATTTTGGCAAAAGTCAATTGGAAAATGCTTATTGACTGGAAAATTTTTGTCTTTTCAATTAATTTTCATATTACGTAAGTTCTATCCCGCAGTAAAATTTTTATTTCTGGATTGTTACTGAAATAAATGAGTTTTCGGCATTGCTGTTGGTCGCTTGACATTACCTCTTGCAACAACTGGTTCTTATGAGGTTACACCGACAAATCGTTATTTTACATTCGAAATATGATGATAGCGGAGAGGCCCTATTAATATATAATGATCATCTTCAATGTTTACTCTTTGAGCGTTAAACTTTTGAATTACAAGAAAGGAAGTGATCAGGGATCAGTGTAGCAGTGAATTTTAATTGTTTTCATAGGATATTTATCAAGTAAAATTGAATGCATTTTAGCAGATTATTGCCTGCTGTGATCTGACCAACTAAATGCTAAAATAAATCGTTGTTGATAAATACACTTGAACTGAAATGTAATTTTTTAGCGCTTTTTCAAATTTCTAAACTTGCCATCACTTAAAGCATTTACTCTCTCTATTTAAATTCAAACACACAAGCACACTTAACCATTTTTACGCAAAATAGACTTTCTTTACCTTTTTGCCTCTCTCTTTAACCTCTTTTATTATGTTTATATTTTTGTTTTTGTTGTATATGTTTTCAATTTTATTTCCATACAAATCTTTTGCCCTTTTTCAGTTTGCTGTTGTTGATTTGTTGTACCCAGAACGTGTGTTTGTTTTTACTTTTTCCATAGAATATGCGTATATATGCATCTGCGCTGTGTTTGTGTGTGCGTATGCTTGTGTGCATTTATAAAAAGGTTCTTCTCATTGTTTTGTTGTATTTTATTTTATAATGTTGTTTTCTTTTTTGTTCTCAACTCTCGCTTTTTCATTGTATCATACCCCCGGGTATTCTTGTTGTTGTTGTTGTGTGTAAATACATGCATATTGGCTTACTGAGACGTTTTAATATCCCCCTCCTTATTTAAAAATAATAAACACACTGTGAGATTGTTTGTCGTTTTGCCAGCGAGTCTCAATGGGTGGTCGATGATATTTAGAAAAAAATGGGATGGGCAGGCAAACTGCTGTTTTCTTGATTATTTCACTGTTCAAATTATTCCTGGCATAGTATGACATTAGGAGTAATAGGGACGCATCAATATTTCAATGTTTTCTTATGTTTTATTCATCTTGACTTTAAACTGTAGATCCCGGCACGTGTGGATATAAAGGGTGTTTTTTATAGAGGTATAGAACATTAAGTTGCAATAAAACAACGATGGATTATTCGATTGACATGAATTTTATTTATCCGAAAGATAATCTTGTGGCATTACATTTTAAATATGATTTCTGGCATATGACCGCCACGGCTGGCGCGGATGTAGTCCAATCTGGACGTCCAATTTTCGATGACATTTTCCAACATTTGTGGCCGTATATCGGCAATAATACGGCGAATGTTGTCTTCCAAATGGTCAAGCGTTTGTGGCTTTACCGCATAGACCAATGACTTTACATAGCCCCACAGAAAGTAGTCTAGCGGTGTTAAATCACAAGATCTTGGAGGCCAATTCAAAGGTCCAAAACGTAAAATTAGGCGGTCACCAAACGTGTCTTTCAATAAATCTATTGTGGCACGAGCTGTGTGACATGTTGCGCCGTCTTGTTGAAACCACATCTCCTGGACATCATGGTTATTCAATTCAGGAATGAAAAAGTTTGTAATCATGGCTCTATACCGATCACCATTGACTGTAACGTTCTGGCCACCATCGTTTTTGAAAAAGTACGGACCAATGATTCCACCAGCCCATAAAGTGCACCAAACAGTCAGTTTTTCTGGATGTAACGGTGTTTCCACATACACTTGAGGATTACCTTCACTCCAAATGCGGCAGTTTTGTTTGTTGACGTAGCCATTCAACCAGAAGTGCGCTTCATCGCTAAACAAAATTCGCTTATGAAAATCGGGAACAACGGTAATCTCGTTTTGGGCCCATTCGACGAATCTACGCCTTACTTGATGATCGTTTGGCTTCAAATCCTTCAATATTCTTCCAGAAAATCTTCCATAAAGTGAATGGACACAGATCCAATTCCTGTGCTCGATGGCGGATGGACTCATTCGGGTCTTCCTCAATGCTACGCTCTACAGCAGCAATAGCTTCTTCTGTACGCACCGTACAGCGTCTCTGGGGATGCGAGTTATCAATAAGAGTAAACGTGGTGCGAAAACGTTCCATGAGTCTATTCATGATGAATTGCCAAACCAAACTGAGAATAAATCACTTGACAGCTGTTAAATCGGTCGCCATCTTGAAAAGTAATGCCAACTTAAAGTTCTATACCTCTATAAAAACACCCTTTAGTTAACACACACAATATAAGTGGTGTGAGAAACTAGGTCGTAATCCTGACTAAATGGTTGTCATGTTCTATTAAGTAAGTAAGTAAGATATGTCTGTTAAAGATATTGCAGCTGTTATATCAAATAGTAACGTTATTCAGAAAAATGATTTTAACTTTGTAATCAGCTCCATGCCAGATTTCTGAGGTTCACAAACAAAGCTCAAACGCTTGATTTAAAATAGAAATGATTTGTACTTAAATTTCATTTCGAGTGTCTATGTTTAGTTGCCAAAAATTTACGATTTACTGCTACGGAGTCAGTTGATGTTAAGACTGCAGTTTCAGTTGCAATTGTAGTTACTGTTCCTAGTGTCATCCATCTGTCTGCCTATCCATTTATTTTTAGCTTTTTTTCGGTATTCCATTTCCTTTCCATTTCTGTGTTTCTTTTTGTAGTAATATTATAACTGTTGGGTACCTCTGCCTGGTTAAGACTATTTTGTAAATGTTTATTGTGTTCAATATAATAGCAACCACAACAAATTCATTGTTTTTTTTTCTGATCTTTTTTATACTTTTTTTATTATGATTGTTTAAGAAAATTGTTTTATTTTTATTCTACAACACAACTGACGATACAGCAGTAGGGCAGGGAGACGGGTTGGCGCTTAGTCATCGCTATTGTGTTTAATAAGAGGGTTAAAACGAGGGCAACAGTTGGTAACAGCTATTCATTTAAATACTGGTAAATACGTATACACTTATGTACATAAGTGTGCTTACACTGTTGCAAACAAGCATTTTGGAATTTATAATTCTTTTCATTGCATTTCATTTCATTTCACTTCATTTTGTTTTATTTTATTTGATTCTTTTATTTATTTTTGTTTTGTTTTGCTTGTAAATAACTTGTTCCACATTCTCTATAAAATTTAATTGAAAAAAATGCTATTGAAAATATGTTTGTAACAGAGTGTGTATGGGGATGTACATATGTATGTGTGTATGTAAGTGATTTGCAACAGGTTCAAAAAAAAATCGGATTAGATTTGATTTATATTTCCTTTGTGTGGTAAGTTATAGAACAAGATTTGAAATTTATGTGGTTTTTTTGCATTCTGTACAATATCTCTCGCTCTCTCTCTCCTCTCTCTGGTCCTCTTGGCCAACAAATATTGTTTTACATTCTAACTGCTGTTAGTGTTGCTGCTGTTGCTGTTGCTGTTGCTACATATGAGTACATATTTATTTATGCAATAAAAGAAACATTGACCACCATATATTACATACATACATGCATACATACATACATATATATATATAACATGTAATAGCATGTCATAATTGAATTTTAAATAACCAGAAACATTTTTTCTATGTTATTTGGTTTGTTTGTCTGTTTGTCTTGAGCAAAAACTTCATGTTCAAATAACTCTTGAGCACTTTTCCGCCTACAGTACGTGCGAAAATAACCTCAATATTGTATTTCAGAGCAATAAAAAGTACGTGTGTAGACCATTTTCCGGTTTTGCTAGCAAATAACGACAATAACAACCAGCAACAACAACAACCAGCAACAACTAGAACCAAAGCAACATTAGCAAAGAAAAGTAACATCGACAGAAAATTCTTTTTTCTTTTTTTGGAATTTTATTTTTATTTTTGTGTTACAGACAACTTTAGCTAGAGAGACAGCCAGCCAGATACCCAGTTACACACTTCACTTCCCCCATAATAACCGAAAACCATTTATTCCCTTCCTCATAATGCTGTTGTTAAACTAGAACGTGTTTTTAGTTCATTTTTTTTTGCTTCTCAACAAAGCAACATTAAAAATGGAAACAAAAAAAAAAGTACAGCATCAGAGAAGAAAAACAGAATGGGAAGAATGGGAAAAGAAGAAGAAAAAAAAAATTGACATTTTAGCTAAAAATAAATGCACGCCATGGATGTAGTCGAACGACACCAGACTGATTTTTAAATCCAGAGGATAAAAATTAATGGAAATAGAAATGGCAACAGAAACTGCAATTGCAACAGCCACTGCAACTGCTACTGCAGCAGTAAAACATAAAATTCCTGCAACTAAACTTTGACACTCGAAATGAAATCAAAGTACAAATCATTTCGCCTTCTATGGAGGCATTTAAGCTTCATTTGCAACATTTCAGGGCAACTGTTTATATGGATTTATGGAAATATAAAAGAGGGCACGAGAGAGTTGTCGATTAATTTTCCTGTGAAATGGAATAGACTACTGCAGTATTGCCTCTGAATAAGTTTCTCTTGACACTACAGAATCTCTTTATCCCTATTTCGAGCGAGTGTTCTTTAAGTCGCCAGTGCTCGGTCAATATGACGATTACTATCCTGAGGTTACTTTGTATAGTTTTATACATGAATTAAATCTCTTTCGATTGTAATTTTCCAATAAAAGTTTAGATTGTCGTCCTTTCCGTTCCTCTCTCTTCCTCTTCACAGCAAAGTTCTGTCTCTTTTACATACATACATACATACATACATAATTGGTCACTTCAATCCTTCAGTTAGGCCTAGCTTCTCACACCGACCTAGCTTCTTACATCACTTATGTCATGTTTGTTAACTTTATACATGAGTGGCGGGACCTACAGTTTAAAGTCGACTCCTAGCGACCGATATTTGAGAAACTTTTCATTGTAATTTTATATACTAACGAGAGTTTTTGGCAGAAATCAGCTAAGAGGAAGTTGCCGAAGAAATATTCTTATTTCGTTTTGTTGGAGATGTTTGACCTAGGGGTTGAACCGTGGTCTCCCTTCTAAGAGGCCACCGCACTACCTACTAGACTACGGCGAGTACAATTAGCGACGTGTCTGTATCAGAGGTCAGCAATGAGTATTCAAAACGATGAGTAGACTCGAATCATACTTATAATTTCTGATACTTATACGCATTCATACTTATTTTAATGTCATACTCATACTACTTATATTCAAAGTTTGAAATACTCATGGTACCCATACTTAACAATACGCACGATGTTATTGATTTCGACTCTCCATGACTCATCGCATACACGAATCACAAAATAAGTATGATTCGCGTACGAACACTACAATACTCACATGAAGGTTGTGTGTTTGCTCTCCTTGCTGTCTTTGTCTTTTTTGTTTGTGTCTTTTTTTTCTTTCTTTGTAAATGCAAAAGCAAGTAAGACTGCAAATTTTGACGAATGATTCGAATCACTCGAATCATTTATAAGTATTCTAAGTATTTTTCTAAGGTTATGAATCTGAATGAGTAGGCGTATGAATCAAACATAGTTCGAATGTTATGAGTTTGATGTCAACGTTGTACTCATACTCATTGCAACTTGTACTTATAAATCAATGGTGTAGTGAGTACAAATGAATCAGTGTTGTTGGATTTCACTACTGTTGACTCCCTCATACTCAAAATTTCATGAGTACTTATGAGTAGCGAAAAAGCGATTCATTGCTGATCTCTGGTCTGTATTAACGACGTGATGGCTCCACTCCGAGCAAGATCGTCTGCCTGTTTTTTGTCGTGAATTCCCACATAACATGGAATCCAGGATCATATTTCTACAGCTTAGTTGATTTAGTTTGCAAGATAGTCCCGTACTATATTCAACTTGACCTTATATGAGTTAAGGGTTCGGATGGCGACCTAACTAACAGATGTGTAGTGTTGTTATGTTCCGTCCTTTATAGTTAAATTGAATGGAACTGGGTCTGTATATTCATTTTATTTAATTTCACCTGAAAATATTTTAAATTCGTTTTGCTTGTTCAAATTACTTTAAACACGTCCCGTATACGATTTTCGTTCAAAAACCATACTCTATAGCCGCCCTGTATTTTAATTTCCACCTGTTTTTCTTTGAGTGTATTGGTTGATTATCAATGCTTTTTGAGAAGCACACCACAATGTGCTAACCACACACACACTGTGACTGGGACTGTGATTGTGTTGTGTTGAGTTCTCTGGTCCTCCATTAATGCAAATGCAAAATGATGTAAAACTGCAAGTTTTAACCACAACTAAAAATAATCCTAAGCCAGCCAGTTTGTATGTACTTTTGGTAAGGTTTGTCGTTTAAATGCACACATATACACACACATAAACACAGAAATATATATACTTTTAAATGAGGAATGGAAGAAGTTTTTGAACATCAAAGGAAATACTTTTTAGCCTCATAAAACAACGTGCAACAAGCTTTTAAATCTCAAAATATATACACACACACACACACACTCACATATGTATGTATGTACATGCATGTATGTTTCGTTTTTTTTTAATTTGTCTGTGGTTACCACAAACACACCCATCCAAACATATGATATAAACACACGCATACAAATCTACCACACATTCATATACAGACACAATTTACTGACTGGCTGACTGAGAATTTAACCATGAGATATTTATGGAGTTGCTTCAGCACCAACCAGCCAACCAAACGGCCAGCCAGCCAGCCAGCCACCTAGCCATTGGAGACAATTTCTATCTCCACACACAAAATGTTGATAAAAAAAATACTTGTTGTTGTACAGCATGTTAGTCGACAATCGAGGCTTTTAGGTAGCCCAAGCCCCAGCCATACTAAATAGCAGCTGCTGCATTAAGGAAGAGAGCAAGAGAGCAAGAGAGGTAGGAGAAGAATGGACAATTTAAAATCCGGAAATTACAGGAATTGTTTTTTAATCGAAAAGTTAAGCTTAAACAAAATGCAACTTTAAAGGAATTTAGAAGATTTACAAGGCAAACTACCAATTCAACAACAACAAAAACAAGAACATCATTAGCTAGAGCAACAGACTGTCAAAGTTTAAATTGTTTGTGAAAATATTTTTCATTACAAAAAAAAAAACCGAAATTATTTAAAAACCAAAAAGGAAAAAAATCAAATCTCCAGGTAAAATTGTTAAAAATTTTAATTGAAATCTTTGTTGTGAAATTGCCGGAGAGAACTTGAAACTGAATATTGATTTCATAGACAAGTTTACCATGGAAAGTTTGTGATTTAAACGGAAATTTAAAACATTTTTGCAAAGAAAAATAAACTCAAGAAATCTGTGGTCATTTATGGGATTTAATTTTTATAGACCAGAACTGCAAGCTATAGGTTCTCTCGCATGTTTTATTGGTTGCCCTCATGAAGCAATTATTCACCATTGCATAGTTGCTCGGTAAGATGAATTCAAATCTCCTGATCTGCTGTACAAAGCAGAACCGTAAAGAATGCAAAAAAAAACAAGTAAGGGCTGAGCTTTATTCAAACAATTTGTCTCAATTCTAAAAGGGCAGAAGACTCTACGATATCTCATTTTCATCTTGGTGGGTACGTTAATAAGCCTTATTTGGAGCTCAGAAAAACCACACATTTCTTCTTACCGAAGCCAATGCACTCATTACGAGTGACTGTTTGGTGAGGCTTGTGGAGCGTAGGCTATTTTCTGATACCATTGCTCTTAAGCGCCGTTCTTTATATAGTGATGAGTCACTCAAATTGTTGAAGTCGCCGTAGCCTTGGAGGTAGTACGTTGACTTATTAGAAGCGAGCCCGTGCTTCAAATCCCAGCTCAGACATTTCGAACAAAACGAAATCTGGAAAAAATATTTCTTTAGGCAACAACTATGTGAGTAAAATAAAAATTTCCATGAAAATTTTCTTAAATATTTATCGTTTGGACTCGACATTAAACTGTAGGTCCCTTCACTCATCGATAAAATAAATTAACTCCCACAACATGAGTGATGTAAGAAGCTAGGTTGTGATCCTGACTAAAGGACTGTAATGACCAATTAAGTAAGTAACGAAGACCGTTTGATCCGTGATTATGCGCCCACTGTCGATTGGAGTAATGCCACACTTACATATATACATAATTATTCATTACAACCCTTCAGTCAGGATTACGATCTAGTTTCTCACACTACTTATGTTGTGTGTGCTAATTTTTATACATGAGCGGCGGGACCTACAGTGTAAAGTCAACTCCGAACGACAGATTTTTGAGAAACTTTTCATGGCAATTTTATTTACTCTCAGAGTTTTTGCCAGAAGTCTGCTGAGAGGAAGTCGCCGAAGACATACTTTTTGTATTTGTTTTGATGTCTGGCCTGGGGTTTGAACCCTGGATTTTACGTCTAATAAGCCTACTAGACTACGGCGACTTCAAAAATGCCACAGTAACCTGGACAAACACCAGTCTGTTTACATTACATTAGTAACCACCTAGTGTACCAAACTAAGCAGAGCGTTGCCTAACCATTTTAAAATCTTTATTATTAGCACCTCTTTCAATTTGTGACTAACTTCACCCATTTGCGGTGATATTTCCCATTCCGAAAGTTTTGTTGTTCTTAAGATTCTTGATCGCAGTTTCGTTTTCGGGTAAAGTGGGATCTCCAATACTTATTTCCTGTCTATTTTTGTTTTGGGATACCAGATGCTAATGTCATAACAATTTTGTGCAGTATTCGCTGCACACGACTCCCCTGCTGTTCTTCGGTGATTTGATGGTAACGAATCTTTTCCTGTTCAATTACTTTGTAATTTTGTATAAAACGCGACATCTGTGTGCTTAGACTTTCCTGGTAGGCCCCTTAAACTCCGGTATCGTTTGTTATTTCTGGCAAACTCTAAACATGCGATTGCGCTTATCCTTTTCTGTTTCTTAGAAGCAGTTGGAGTAGAAGTATGGTCAGCCCAGAAATCTTAGTCTTTTCCTAGCAATAGTTGAGCACAGCATTATTAGATGTGCTATCGATTACTCGCTCTTTCCTCCATATTTCCTGCAGAAAGTATTTTTTGTTGGTTTTGCCAATACAATTTACTTGTTTATCTTGATTTCAGTATCCAGTGCAGGCTGTCATAGCTTTGGTGACACATTCTCTGGCTTGATTAATAAGGCTTTTAGTCTTGTTCTTGTCATTCCTCCTATGTCGGTGGTGTGGCGTATAAATATTTCTGTTTGCGAACTATTAATTGCGCGAAACGTAAGAATTATGTGAATGACGATGTGTGAATTACAAAATTTATGAGTAAACTTGAAGACAAGTGGTTATATGGTGCTGATGATGTGACAATCTGCTGTTAAACGTGGCGGTGACATGTAATCGCGCAAAGATGCTGTGCGCGGCAATATATTGATTAGACTGTGACTGTTTATATTTAATGTCTCCTTAATTTTTAATTACGATAGGCTGTCAATGAGTAATTTTCCGAAAACCTTCTTGAATATTCTTAATTATTTTAAACACAGTTCTCCTGATAAAAAAAATACTTGAAGACTTGAATTTGCGATACGATTTTATAATTTTCATTCACTAAACAATTCATCCATCGCATTACGGTTTCAAGTTGACTGTGATTAAATCTTAAATAATGTGTTAAAAAGCTTTTAACGATGAAACACACCACACAACAAAAAAAAAAAACTATGTGTGTTTGAAAATAACCGCTATGTGCAGCACTGCAGCATGTTGCATGATGTGGTGGCATTTAATATATTTTTTCTTTTTTTTTTATTATTTTTTCATTCATTTCTTTGCTTTTCTCACTAAACAATAACAACAACAACAATAATAAAAGACAACAAGAAGCATAATGACAATGTAAGAAAATTGTAACATTTCTTTCAAGTTGCAAGTAACATTGTGTTGTAAACGGGGGCATAAGTTGCAACTAGTAACAGCGCAGCGCAGTGCTGGCTATAGTTGTGGCAGTAAAGAAAGGAAAGGAAAAGAGGCAAAGAAATTATTAAATAATATTAAAAGATAATAATCAACAATGACACTGAACACTGATGTAGAAGAAAAAAAAAAGAAAAAATAGTCAGGAGAAAAAAGAAAAATACTTGAAAATATCAAGAAAATGTTGCGGTAAATGAAAGAAAATATTGTCTGTCTGTTTGTTTGTGTGTCTCTCTCTCTCTTATGTTGTACAAAATCATACATCATATTGTAGTATTTAAACAGTGGGTTATTAAAGTGGGCATGAATAAAGCATTTCTTATACTATGATTATACTAAAATGTTCACCACAAATATTGTCGATTGTATGTTAATGAGCACTTTACATGGGTATATCCATTTTAATTTTAACGGTAAACTTGTTTAATTATTCAAAAGTTTTAGAATTTTGAATGAGAACTCTTTAAATGGACTGTTTCTAGTATGTTTTTTGTTTATTTATTTAATTAATATAACAGTAGTTACTACTGTAAGTTAGTCATAGGTTAGACAAAAAGCTATGACTTTGGTTTTAATGCTGAGCATTAGAAAATGAAGTCGCCGTGGTGTAGTAGGTAGCGTGTTGGCTTATTAGACGAAAAGCCAGGTTTCGAGCCCCAGGCCAGACATCAAAATAAAATACAAAAAGTATTTCTTCGGCGACTTCCTCTCAGCAGATTTCTGGCAAAAACTCTGAGAGTAAATAAAATTGCCATGAAAAGTTTCTCAAAAATCTGTCGTTCGGAGTCGGCTTTAAAGTGTAGGTCCCGCCACTCGTGTATAAAATTAACACACACAACATAAGTGGTGTGAGAAACTAGGTCGTAATCCTGACTGAAGGGTTGTAATGACCAATTATGTATGTATTAGAAAATATGATTAGATAGGTTGTATAGCCACTTCTCACTATAGTCACTTCTCAGTAGACTGAATTTTTTATTTCAGTAAAACAATCTCCACTGCCTACCGATTCTCTTTTTCGAACAATCTATAACGTTTCATGTCTAAAATTCCCTCAATTAAATGATAGAAATACGATTGAGGATCATTCTAAATCACTGTCGACTGGGAGTAAACAAGAGTTCAAGCGTCCGGTTCTCCAAGCTGAATTTGTTGACTCAACCGGACTTCAAATTTGCAAATATTTTGTGAGTATTCCTCCATACATTCTAGAGATCAACAATGAATCGCTTTTTCGCTACTCATAAGTACTCATGAAATTTTGAGTATGAGTGAGTCAACAGTATTCAAATCCAACTACTCTGATTCATTCGTACCCAGTACACCATTGATTTATAAGTAGAAGTTGCAATGAGTATGAGTACAACGTTAACATCAAACTCATAGCATTCGAACTATGTTTGATTCATACGCCTATTCATTCAGATTCATAAATTTAGAAAAATACTTATAATACTTATAAATGATTCGAGTGATTCGAATCATTCATCAAAATTTACAGTCTTAGTTGTTGTTGCATTTACAAAGAAAGAAGAAAGACACATAAACAAAAAAGACAAAGACAGCAAGGAGAGCAAACACACAACCTTCTTGTGAGTATTGTAGTGTTCGTACGCGATTCATACTTATTTTGTGATTCGTGTATACGATGAGTCATGGAGAGTCGAGAGTTAAGTATGAGTACCATGAGTATTTCAAACTTTGAATATAAGTAGTATGAGTATGACATTAAAATAAGTATGAATGCGTATAAGTATCAGAAATTATAAGTATGATTCGAGTCTACTCATCGTTTTGAATACTCATTGCTGACCTCTGATACATACAAATTTGGCCACTAGAAGCCTTTAGACTGGTTCCCGTACCATCCACGCTGTTTGTATTGATTTTATTCATGTTTAATGGTACCTACTGTTTAAAGTCAATTGCGACTGATAGATTTGAGAAGCTTTTTCACGGCAATTACGTTTACTTTTACAGCGTTTGTCAGAATACTGAATATGTCACAGCTGAGGTTTGAACTCAAGAGCTCTGGACTAACAAGCCAACACACTACTTACTAGGCTAGGGCGAGTTGACGATTGTAATTTTCGAATTATTACGGATAGCTTAACTACCCTGATGTCTTTGAATGGAATTTATACATTCATCCTGGTTAGAAAACGCCAGAATCTATTAGTGAGATGGTGGAACATCTTCCTGTTTCATTTGCCTGGGTAAATGTGAAATTCCCGATTAGCTTAGCTTATAATTTTGCATCCGTTAGCGTCAGTAACCACTAAGTATGGATTCATTAGAATCTCAAAACGATTTGAAAGTCTTAAGAACATTCTGTAATAAATCACTGGAGTCTGAGTTAGCGCTGGTATAACTGGATCAGCTCCTACTCATGCTAATTACTGATGCCAAGAGGACCTGAAGTCTGAACTCAATATTTTCCACACGAATTGCATCTGTCTGGGACATTATCATCTCATTTGCGATGATAACAACGATGGATGAGTTTAGATTCTGAGGTGTAGGGCAGTATCTAATGCTCTACTCATACATTCAACACAGTAGCAGTGTACAGAATTGAGTTCAATTGTGTTTAGAGAATGTACTGCATAAGTAGGGGTCATACCCTGGATATTAGTCTTGTAAATGTAAATGTACACAAGTCATTGGTGAAGACAATGGTAAAGAAAAAACTACATCGTAATGATATTTTAATGATCAATAGTGCATCGAGTTTTTTCGCCAATTTGTAATCCTGAATGGAACATAGGTTCACAACAGAATCAATGTATTGATTGCATTGAGAGAAGACGAAAGGAAGGCGAAGACAGTTCTATTTGATTTTACTTTTCATATATAAAAAACAAATTATTTCCTTTGCATTTATTTTACAGGCATAAAAGTACCAACATTTTGTATTTTTCCCTTTTTTTTTTAAAGTACCACGTACATTATATATTTTTCCCTTTTTTTGCATTTTCAAACTTGGCAACTTACTTATTTTGGTTTTTTCAGCCTTAAGAAAAAGTACCAAAGAAGGTACCAAAAAAAAGGAAATCATTTTATTCCTTCCTTTTTTTATTTAATTTGAATTTGACAATTCCATTAAAAATAAACACAAGTGGCCTGATTTTATTTTAAAATTTCTTTTAAAAATTTCGTTGCAATTTTCTTACTTTTGTTCCACTGTTTATATTCTCAGCTGCCAGCGCCTATGAGTGATTAATATGGTTTTATCAACCGAGACATGAACATTTTAGTTTTGTTAGCAATTTTTTTTTTTGAACAAAGTATTAATAACAACAACAGCAATAACAACAATTTCTTCCCATGGTCTCGACAACCAAGCTGTATGTGTCTGTTTGTTCATCTTTTTTTATTTGTCAGTCTGGATATTGTCTTGACATCAAATCTTTTTAATTTCAAAAGCTATTTTGAAAAACAACCAAATTCTTGTTGAAATAGATTAATGATGTACAAGAACAACAACAATAACAACAGCAGTAACATCCTGTTAATGATATATTATTACAACAAGCACTTGGTAAACCAGAGCATCAGGTTTTCGTTTTTCAATTATGCCGTAAAGAAAATATCACAAAATTTTCCTGATAAATATTCGACACAGGAGATGTAAATTCAAGTGATAAATTTGAAGAAAAAAAAAACAAAATATTTCAAGTGCCACACAGAAAAGAAGCCCCGTTTCAATAGGCTAACAAGAGGTACAGCAGCAGAGTATAGAAATGTACTATGTTCTGTACCTGGCAGATATGACAGAAAACCCAAAAAAAAAAAAAAGAAGAAAACAAGAAAAGTAAGAAAAAAAAACCTTTAAGAAGATGACACAGAAAATAGACAAATTATCTAGGCTCACAAAGTGTGGTACAGTAACCCTTTGGTATTTTCTTTTAAAACACAAATTGCAACATCATCTTCACATGACTAGGGGGGGGGGGGGTTTCGTCGAAAGAATGAAAATATGACTTCAAAAAAAGAGGAAACTTTTTCGTTCACCAAAAGCAACTACAGTCAGTCAGTCAGTGTCATTGTGAAAAGATTTCCATTCTTTCCATACTTAATTTTCTAGAACAAAAAGACAAAAAAAAAACTTATCATCATGACCAGCTTCAGTACCACCACGCCAGTCAGCCAGTATGAACAATAGATTGCCAGTAGTTGCTGTACTTGCACGAATAGTAGTACTTGTACCAATTGAAGAAGAAGAAGAAAAAGAAGAGAAGTAGAGGAAGAAGCAGAAGAAGTCATTAGAATTTCATTTTCTCTTCTTTTCTTTTCTGCCAATTCATCTTGCATTGTTATACGCCTTGTCTTTCTTCTTTTCTTGTTCGTTTTTTTATTTTTATTTTTTTTTGTTTATGGAGGATTATGGGTCATCAAAAATATATCAAGTGTTCAAGCGTTTTAATGGAATTAAAGAAAAAAAATCATGAAAAGACACAGAGAGAGAGAGAAAGTTCCAATAAGTGTTACCACAATTCCCATGGTAATGCCATCACTTATGTGGTGCCATGTCAATACAATAATAGTGCGTTTAAAAAAGCATTAGAAATCACAAAGAAATCAAAGAATTTGTTTATTTCCTAATAAAAATTAGACAAGGTTTAATCAGTAATAAAAGTCACCGTAATCTAGAAGGTTGTGTGTTGGCTTATTAGACGCAAAAGCCAGGGTTCGAGCCCCAGGCCAGACATCAAAGACAAAATAAAAAAGTATTTTTCGGCGACTTCCTCTCAGCAGATTTCTGGCAAAAACTCTGAGTAAATAAAATTGCCATGAAAAAGTTTCTCAAAAATCTGTCGTTCGGAGGCGACTTTAAACTGTAGGTCCCACCACTCATGCATAAAATTAACACACATAACATAAGTGGGTTGAGAAACTAGGACGTTGTACAATGGGTCAATTCGACCTCCGGGTACTGTACTTGTCTTAATTGACAAGTACACGTCCTCTAACCTAACCTAACCTTAATCAGTAATTGTTTATTGTAAATAAAGTACTTTTTTTATTGACAAAAAGTACCTGAAAAGTACTTTTATACTAAAGGGTACTTAAGAAGTGTGATGAGTATCTATATTAATGCTAAAGTACCCTAAAATTCATAGATAACGACATGACAACGACACCGAATATATTCTAGGGCAGTTGGCTACTGACCATAATTTTCATCGAAAAATCATCACCAGCCAGATGAGACCCCATGTCTGTATGGGTACGTGTACAAATAAAATTGTCGAATTTGGGACTATACCAATACGCATGAGATCCAAGAGCAGCAAATGCATCCCAAAAAAGTCGCTATATGGTGTGGATTTTATTCCTTTGAGATAGACACTGTCCAGGCCACCAGTGCCAATAGTGAGCACTATAGGTCAATGGTTATCAGCTTATTTTGGCTTGAATTGAATGATCTAGACACCAAACATATGTGCCTCTAATAACACGGTGTTATGTGCCAATACAGGTCATGCCACACTGGATATTCTGCACTAGCGAGTTGAGTGCAATGTCATATCAAGGAGAGACCATTATTTTTTTTTTCACGCCGAGGAGGGGTAAATGTACCTAACCGCACCATAGAGAAAGTCGTCACGTCCTCCGTGTGTGGGGCCCTCATCCACTAAATCCCCCCCTCGTCTCGTGGACTTGTTGTGTCCACTCCGAAACTACGGTGGTATTACTTCGGAGTGGAGTCCCATTGGCCCCTGCGTGTTCATATCCGCGTCCGGACTGCGTGTCGAAAGTTCAAGAGACATCTAAGTGTCTCCACTATTCCTTTCGTCCAGGTCTCTGCCTCGAATTCCGCTTATCACGTGTGCCAGTTTCATCTATTCCGGCGTGCCCACATGTTCCGCAGCCTCAAGATCCCTCTTCTTCAGTCTTAGAATGCTCTCCACGTAATTCGCCACTAAGGTCCAATTTTCTCTGCTCGCGATCATAATTCCGACAATGTTACCGGCCGTGATCGTCCCAACTATCGACGTCAGTGCAGAGCGATAGGAGAGACCATGAGATCGTGTGATTTTACTCTGTTAGACTTTTTCTCGTAGAGTTTTCTTATGTCACATGCGTATGCGAACACCATAATCCATGCCATTAGTCAAATTCAGTTCGATTTATGCGCCAGTGCCATGGAAAATTGGACATATCATATGCGTACCACACAGAGATGCTATGGCAGACGTGTGAACGATATATTCCATAATAGTTGCAATAAGTCTTTAATTTCGAATGGTCTCATGTCACGAATTTTTGTTGGTTAGTGGTAATCACGCGACAAATTCCGTCTTATCATGCAAAGCTTAAGGAAACTCACTCAGTATTGATATCGGTTGTAGTAATAACTTACAATTCCGCTGCTTTTGGATAAAGTTTACCGCTTGTGGGCATTTCTGTCAACGCTAAACTCAGTAAAATCTTCCTGACTATCACAGTTTAGTAGCTTTTTTTTACCTTCCAAGAAAATTGTTATTCATTCTTTGGCGCTTTATTTTAATTTTACCCAGCTTGTGCTTTTTTTACTTACGGCACAATTTAATTTTAATTTTTTTTTCCAAATTGTATCATATTAACAGAAAAAAAAAATAAATTGTCATTAAAAATCAATTTTTTTTATTAACACATCAGGGTTTTTTCCACTTTATCGAAATTATTTTCGAAATAATTTTTTTTTCTACCGAAGAAATGTTTTAATTGCTCTTCTCATATTACATGAAACGGTTGAATAATTTTTAAATCCGCAATTTTTTTTCCTCTTCTGTCATACGAACCTTAAAAAATATTGCAAATTTGATTACAGACCCAGAGAACATGTTTTAAATTTATTATTATTCTGTATGAATAATTGGTGATTAACGCAATTAAAAGGTTTTAATGAAATTTTATGGCCTCCCCTCTGTCGTAATTATTAATGTCGACAGCATATGTTTATATTTGTATTCGGTTTGCACATTATTAAGAAACATACACTTAAAAAAAAAACAAAAATCTGTCATTTAAAATAAATTTATTTGTATGCCTTGAATCTGTTCAAATTGCGATGAAAAAGATTCTCAAATATATCGTAAAAAGTCGATGTTGAACTGTAGTCTCCACCAGCTTTAGATAAGGTCATGACTATTTTGAAAAGGGCGCAATGTTTGTCGTGTGGCAGGATTTCCTAACGAGCGTAAGTTCGACAGTTTTTCTGACAAATTTTCTTACAATTTTTCTGACATTACTGATGAGCTGGTCAGGACCGGTAATAAGTTTGGAATCTCTGACAAGTTACAGGGTGTTCCGATTATGTATATATATATATATATATATATACCTACATAATCGGTCACTACAACCCTTCAGTCAGGATTACGACCTAGGTTGTCACACCACTTATGTTATCTGTGTTAATTTTATAAAGGGTCCGCTAAATAACTTTTTTTTTTGAAAATGCTTTAAAAAAACTGCTGAATATTTTCTCAAATTTCTTTTTTTATTTGAAAGTACAAACCCTCCGGTTAATAATGGAAAATAATTTCATTCAAATGGCTGCCTCGGCTGGCCATGCAGTAGCCTACACCAGAAGATGCTGATTTTGGCAAAAAAATCATCTTTTCAGATGAAGCTCATTTTGATCACGTACGCATACATTGAAAAGCCGACGCACCCAAAACGAGTTACTGTTTGGTATGGATTTTGGTCCAGAGGCATAATTGGGCCATTTTTTCTTCGAAAATGAGCAAGGAGTGGCCGTTACAGTCAGTGGCGATCGTTATCGGGCCATATTGAATGAATTTTTGTTCACAAAAATTGAAGAGGTGGATATTGGCAACATTTGTTTTCCACAGGACGGCGCTACGTACCACACAGCCGAAGCTACACTCGATGTTTTGCGCCCTGTTTTTGAAGATCGCATTATCAGCCGCAGAGCTGATGTCGTTTGGCCACCTCGTAGCTGCGATTTGACTCCATTGTACTATTTTTTGTGGGGTGCCGTCAAAGATAAGTGTTACGCCGACAAGCCAGAGACAATTAACACTTTAAAGGACAATATTCGTGAAGCCATTAGTGAAATACAGCTGCACACAATCGATAATGTGCTTAATAATTGGACCGACCGTGTAGGCTACTGCATGGCCAGCCGAGGCAGCCATTTGAATGAAATTATTTTCCATTATTAACCGGAAGGATTGTACTTTCAAATAAAAGAAGAAATTTGAGAAAATATTCAGTAGTTTTTTTAAGCGTTTTAAAAAAAAGTTATTTGGCGGACCCTTTACATGAGTGGAGAGACCTTAAGTCGATTCAAAACGACAGATTTTTGCGAAACTTTTCATGACAATTTTATTAACATGCAGAGTTTTTTCCAGAAATCTGCTGAGAGGAAGTTGCCAATGAAATATTTTTTAATATTTTCGTTTTACGTCCGACTTGGGACGCCAAGTCAACACATTTACCAATCAACACATTACCTACTTGACCACGGCGCCTTTGATTTCCTCAGTTAATTTGGATATTATCCGCTCGTTTTAAAGGGAAGCTCAATCTTGTTGACAGCCAAAGCTTATGTGCAGTGTTAATAAACTCTGCTGGACATATATGGATAAGAAAAGGAACGACTCACGTCTGTCCTTAAATTCCATGGCTATTTATCACACTCATTTTTCAATCATGTTAACTTGATAGTCTCCGTTAACATAATATTCACTGTAAAGGAAAGAATATAACTTTCATAGCTAACTTCACACACATGCAATTCTCACGGTTCGCTGTACTTTTAAACGACATTCCGGCATATGACTCCTGCAGCAGTTGTGGGTCTGTAAAGTAGGACGAGGCTATCTTTCACCTCATATGCAAGTGCCCTGCTTTTAATATAAAACGATGGAGGTTTTTAACATTTTACTTGTTAAAGTCCCTGACCGAGCTCTCATATATAAAGACTGCTGCAATAGCAAGAGTAATTTTGGACTCAGGTTGGTTTGATACCCGAGTTGAATATGCATTGTGGTATTTTAATGGACCTAAATGCAGGTCTAAGTGGGACCTTCCTTTAAGGGAGGTCTGGTTGAACAACTCTCACAAACTTTTGATACGGACTGCATCGCCATTTTTTTTGTATTAAGCCTCCAAATAAAAATTAACTTCTCCCTGTAGCCAGCCCTTCTCGACCACATTTAAATTCAATTTATCCATTTACATACATATTTATTATTAAACAATTTTTAATAATCATTTAAATGAATTTCTAAATGAATTCCCATTTTAAAAAATATTTTTTTTTTCAAAAACCAATTCCTTTAAAAATGGCGTTTAGCATGGAAAGGATTTATTCGCGCTTTAAAACGTTTCTTGTTTAAGTTTTTATTTAATTTTTATGTTTTTTTCTTCTTCTTGTTGTTGTTGTTTTATTTTGTTGCAGGAACGCTTGAAAGCATTGGTGTTACAATGTGTTTCATATAGATTATAAATATATTTATAAAGACAGAGATTCGCAAACGTTTTTAATGGTTATGACAACAACTGCTTCGTAGATTTCTTATTCTGGTCATTGAAACTGAGTGACTGCGCGTCAGTGTCTATAGGGAAACAGAGGAAAACGTCAAAGAATTCCAATACAGTGGTGCAAAGATAATATTCTTCATTATGTTTAACTACGAGAAAATAGATGTTGGATTAAATACGGAAACTCGCATACGTTGGCGTGACAGGGGTAATAAGAATGTGCTCCACAGTTGAACTAGAGGCCTGTTTAAGTCCTTTGCATAGGCAATCTATTGGTGCTATGGTTAGGATAATGGGTGACAGGTCCAATACGAAGTTCATCAGGGGGCATCTTTACGTGATAGATTGAAGCTGATGAATCAGATGAAAGCTACCTTCTTAACTGTCGTCTGGACAGAACCACTAGAACCAAGTGAATGGAGCAGTTTCCAAACCATATACGCTTTCAAGAGTGGTACCCTGTGTGTTAAAGGCAGATAGTGGGGTGGCAGCGGGAGTGTCGTGTCCAAGAATAAAGTATTAGGAACCCTTGGGGAAACTCGAGGGCATATTTCAAGCGGAAATTCATACCTTTGGAATCTGTACTTATTGAACATGGATAGGAAGTTCAGAGGACGAGACAAAGCTGTTCTATCTGACTGTCAGACAGCCATTCGAGTACTCAGCTTTAATGAGGTTAACTCGAGATTAGTATCAGCTGGGCAAGAGAAATATACGTCCCGATTTACTGTATAGTCATGATGGATTTCAGGATTAGAGCAGACAGATGAGCTTGCTGGGAAGGGCAAGCTGATGAGAGTGGAAAAGCAGTTAGTTGGCGCGAGGCTAAAGCTTTTGGCACTATTTCAACATATGTTGGATGGTAAAGTAGGAAGAGATTTGAGTCTTATAATGTGCCTTCTGGCTGGGTAGAGAACATTTGTTTAGAAAAGGAAGGGCTTCAAACCCAATACTTAGATTTTGGGGTGAAGAAATCCAATCAGCAGAAGATAACACTTGGAGGCTTATTTGGTTCTAGGCGGGAAGTTATCCTGCCTGATACTAAAGTTCGTCAGAGAAACAAGGCTTGAGAGAGACATTGTATGGTAACTCTATTTGTAATAGGAGGCAGTACAACAGATTGTTTGGCTGCATAATTTTAGTACGTCTAAACAATACACACACATACATAACAATGGAACATTTTGAAAAAGCGAATTGCTATGAGCTTCTCAATTCGAATATGAAGGGCAGCAGCCGCTTAATGGGAATATTCTGTGCAGCAAGTATTATTGAATCTTGTTTCCTTACCATAGGCTGACTGATGGTGCACTGCTAAGAAATCCTGACGAATCCTTATTTGCTATTTAAGAACCACTGCTTAAAACAGCATATATTTCTGCACTGGTATTTGCACATGTTCTCTGCTGTATGAGGATGTGTTAATTTCATTTTATGTTTGAGTATATGTGTGTATGTGTGTGTGCTCATGTAGTATGTATGTGTGGTTTCATTCATACATTTAAACACGCTTTCCCCCCTTGCCCGCTGTACCTCTTTCCTTACTCTTTGGGGTTCATTTATGTGGAAAACTTGAAAATTATGCATGCCTCGTGTTATTTGTTGTCGTTGATGTTGGTGTTGTTGTTGATGTTGTATTTGTTGTTTAAGTTTCTGTTTAAATACACACACTCGCAGCAAAACATTTGTTGAAAGAGCCGAGAGTTATAAAGAAGAAGAATCTGTAAATAAATAAATAAAATTTTTATTACTAAAGTTATGGAAAGAAAAAAAAAGAGAGAAAGAAAAAACATGAAATAAAAATTAAAAATAAAAATGAAAAACAAACAACGAAATTAAATATACACCAGCCAGCCAACCAGCCAACCAGCCATCCAGTCAGCCTTGTCTGGAGAAGAGAAAAACAACCCGAAAAACAGTCCGAAATAAACGAAAAATAAAAAGAAAAACGAAAAACGAAACACGTTGTAATTTCCAAGCAAATGAATTTAGAACAGCCACTGGAAAGACGAAATTAACAAGACCATCATGATGATGATGGTGATGACGATGATGTTGACAATCTCTTAAGGAATTGGCACAAGAATGTACTCCAAAAAGCAGTCTTATGTTTTAAATGTATTTTCGGTACCAAAGAGAAGCTAGGAAAAATAATTTTTGAATGCAATTTTGTAGAGAATGTTTGTTTTTTTTTATACAGATTTTGTTGAAGTATTTGATTTGTTTTTGAAAAATTATTTCTATAGGGACCCATGGAAAGTGTTAAAATTGTGTCTCATGCTGTACTCACATGTATGCAACTGTTAATAATTAAAAACCACACGTTCAAGTGAAATACAAATTTAATAAAATTCTACACAGTGATTGTAAGGCTCTTAACTTTGTTCTCTATCTTTTGCCATAAACTTACAGAACTCCTGTGAAATCTTCACTGCTTTGATGGCAGAATTCACCCTTAGTCAGCAGGCATATAACAAATTATATCCGTAACTATAGGCACCGCCAAAGTTTTGTACCTTTGTGTGCACTTTCAACTCTTTTAGTTGCTGAATGAACCCCGTGGTTCTCTAAATTTTTAAACAATTTATTAAGTCCCGCATTAAATGTCAATAATAATTCTAACAACATTTAAACAACATCTCTTACAAATTGTAATTGTTGTTGTTGTTGCTGACTTCTCCTAATACCCATTTTGTGTGGAATGCGGCTTCTGTAAACGTTTTCTTTTGTTTCTTTTGGTCACGTTTTTTGCCTTTTCATCATCATTTCAAATACATTTTTCGGCATTTTGTTTTGAGCAGGTTTTGAATTATTGTTGTTGTTGTTGTTTAAATAATATTATACAGCAAACAACCAGCAACAATTGCTGAATACAGTCTAAATTATTTACGAAATTTCTTATTCCGATTTGTGATTTGTTTTCTTGCAAATATTCTCTTCGCCATTAATTTTAAAGTCGATTTTAATTGATGGCGCTGCATCAACAATTGCTTATACATACATAGGCATTCTTATGCTTACACACCGATGTTTACACAAATTGCTACAATTGTTTGCACTGACTACCACCTGTTTTTATACCCTACCACCTGTAATGGTGACAATTGCTGGTACTTAAGTTTTTGCTTCTCCTTTTAGGGGCATGTACACTTTTACACATGATTGTATGACATGAAGTAGGATTTGGGAGACAGTTCTTATATAAGTAAACCTCAAACATAGCGCTTCTTTAATTTGAATTCTTATATCAAATCGCCCCAATTGGGTCAAAAGAATGATTATCTCTTTCAGAAGCATAAAGCTGTCACAAAGCTGGCTTATTATTTTCTTTCAGCTTCATTAAACAAGTTTTTCCAGCAGCAGATCCTGGAATGATAGGGTTGCCATCTACCCTTATCTAAAAACAACGCCCTGCGTTAAAATATATAATAGAATGCCTAGGTTTGTAGTCCAGTACTTTAATTGCTAGGAAAGAGTGTTGACGGTGACTAGAAACATCGCCTCTGGTAGCCCTATCTGACCTTCTTGTTGTGTTCATTGCCCATCTTATTTTCTCTGATCTTTCTGTAATTGGAGGTGTCCTGGAATCATTATTTGAACTTATCTCTGGCTATGCCGACCGAAAACTCAAATTTCTTCTTCCAATATTATTGAACAACAAACGTTTAGATTATCTCAACTTCTTCTGGTTTGATAAGAGTTTCCGTCTGACTGTTTCTTCCCTTTCTAACAAGTATTACCTACTCAATCTGCCCTTACAAATCTTTAGTCAGGATTACAACTTAGCTTTTCACACCACCCATGTTGTGTGTGTGTGTTAATTTTACCCATGAATTGAGAAATTTTTCACGACAATTTTTTCACAACTTTCCGATTTTCAATGGCTGTGCTCGCCACTATCTGATTCAAAGACTTATAGTGCCGCTATAGGACAGGACTATATTGCCCCTGTTAGGTCCATCGTGAATGACAGTCTCCATATCTTATCCAGCACCAACTGAGTTATCCCGGGTTATGAGCAGAAATCTGTAACCACGGCCTATTACTGCCTTGTACCTCATTCAAAAGATACATGCATTCAAAAGGTGTTGTAGAGTACAACAGATAGTCGACTAGGAATGCCTGTAACTTTCTTTTACTCTTTTGTTGTTGTTGTTGTTGTTGCTATTTTGTTTATTTTGCGGTTCGTTTATTGTTCTCTAATATTGTTGTTTCTGCCTATTTTTTGTTATTTTTCTATTTTTATTATTGTCTCAGTTGTGTTGAATTTCAATTTGTTTTTGTGCCTATGTATGTACGTGTGTGTGTGTGTGTTTGTGTTCGTTGTCTGTTCAGTCTTATGATGGGCGGTGGCAACAAGGATGGTTAGTTTGTTGGGTATGGCGTGTTGAAATATTTTGAATATTTTAAATTAAAACCCGGTTAAAAACGTAAAACGGCAAAATGAAAAATGAAAAAACAAGAACAAGAATACGAACAATAACAGAACCATCCACGTTAAAACCAACAAATGAATGGCAAAATAAATAAATAATTTCGCTATTGACAGTTGTAGCGTTTTTTTTTTCTTTTTTTATGGAAAAACTGTTTCTCGATAAAAGAAATTTACAAATAAATGCCAACAACAACGAAATGAAATGAAAATGAAGAGAGAAACAAAAACTTTTCTGTCTCAATATTGAAATTTATTGTTTTAGATGACAATGACAAAAACGTGTACAAATGTTTCATATTTTTTTTTTTGTTTTTTTCTTTTTTCAGTCCAACAAGTATTTATTGCCACATTTTATTTGTTTAAATGCAAAAAAATGAAAAAAAACCAAAATAATTTTGTTTTATTATATTTCGACTGTCAGTTTTACAAATTGTTTCGATTAAAAGTATTTCGCATCTAAATTAAGAGTTTTTTTTTCCGTGCCATAATTTAATAGCGAATTTATCAGAGGCTTATTTTTAATAATGTGAACTGCATAGATAAGCTATGAATTATGAAACAACAGCAACAGCACTTAAATCAAGCGAATGCCACAATTTTGATTGCAAAATGTTTAATTAATAGAATACATTTGTAAAGGCAGTGTTTTGTGCAAATGGAAAAAAAATTACAAAATAAATAAAGATTTATGGTTTTTGTACGTCTTTTTTTTTTAAAGATGGAATTTAATCAAATTGTTAGCATGGTTTCAAGCATTGGAATCTAATGGGTGATTTTTTAAGAGCTATAGGAAAATTTTTCAAAAAAAAAAAGTACATAAAATTCAGAAAAATGTATGAAATCTTTATTTGAACCGATAGTACGGTCTATATAATTTAATGTTTGAAGATTATTTCATGCAAATGTTGACCGCGACTGCGCCTCAAATGGTCCAACATTTCGGCCGGTATCTCACAAATAAATGCTTCAATGCTGTCTACCAATGCGTCAATTGAAGCGGGCTTGTCTGTATAGACATGAGCTTTAACATAGCCCCACAAAAAATAGTCTAAAGGCGTTAAATCGCACGATCTAGGCGGCCAATTGACCGGTCCCTAACGTGAAATAAAATGTTCACCGAACTCGCCTCTCAATAAGTCCATTACAGCTGCGATATTTTCTTCAGTTCGCACTCCACGTAAGCGTGTTGGTGGTTTAATGTCCAACAATGTAAATTTGGTGCGAAATTTAGTCACAATAGCCCGAATAGCCGCTTCAGTGGATCGATTAAACTGACCATAAAATGGAAGAAGCGCGCGATGAACTTTCTGAACAGATCAGGCATTTTGATAATAAAATTCAATGATTTGCAAGCGTTGTTCGTTTGTAAAACGATTCATGGTTAAATTATAGACCAAACTGAAGATGTTTGACAGTGAAACAAAACATGAAACGTGCGTGAGCTGTATAAACCAGTGTTGCCAAAAAGATAATAGCAAAAAAAATCACCCGTTATATTTCGTTTGGTTAAATTAGGTAAAAAAAATAGATACAATTTTTTAATCCATGTTTATAGAATAACTTGTTTACCAAATTCATCTTTACGACCCTTTAGCCATGATTACAACCTAGCTTCTTACAACACCCAAGTTGTTTATTCATTTTCTCTGTAAGTGGCACGACTTACAGTTTAAACTTTTTATGAAAATTTTCTTTACTCGACAGTTTTTCACAGAATTCTTCTGAGAAGAAGACGCCGAAAGAAATATTTTTTCAGATTTCGTTTTGTACGAGATGTCTGAGCTAGCGTTTGAAATACTGCTCTCGTTTAATAAGCCACTACCTTACCTACCAGACTAATGCGACTTATAAGACAATAACTATGCTCCTTTGATTAAAAGGGTTCTTATCGATTTTAATATAATTAAGTCTTTCGCACCGTAGGTGGTATTTCTGTTTTGAAGCAGTTTTTTTATACTGTGCCGGTCCTTTTCCATCTTTCTGGAAGGCTGTTATGTTAGGTTAGGTTAGGTTAGGTTAGAGGACGTGTACTTGTCAATTAAGACAAGTACAGTACCCGGAGTTCGAATTGACCCATTTTACAACGTCCTAGTTTCTCACACCAGTTATATTGTGTGTGTTAATTTTATACATGAGTGGTGGGACCTACAGTTTAAAGTCGACTCCGAACGACAGATTTTTGAGAAATTTTTTCATGGCAATTTTATTTACTCTCAGAATTTTGCCAGAAATCTGCTGAGAGGAAGTCGCCGAAAAATACTTTTTGTATTTTGTCTTTGATGTCTGGCCTGGGGCTCGAACCCTGGCTTTGCGCCTAATAAGCCAACACACTACCTACTATACTACGGCGACTTCAAAAAAAGGTTGTTAATGTCATGCAATTTGTTAAAAAGAGTGAGGCCCATAAAACAGATGTATATTAAACCATCTTTCTTAGTTACTTAGTTACTTAGCTTTTCACACCACCCATGTTGTGTGTGTGCTTGTGTTTATATAAACTATGAATGACGCGACCTACTGTTTAACATTGACTCTGAACTACAGATTTAAGAAGTTTTTCGTAACAATTTTATTTACTCTCAGAATTTTCGCTACAAAACTGTGAAAGGAAGTCGCCGAAAGAGAAATTTGTTCGAGATATTTATGCTGATGTTTGGACGCGCATGATCGCATCTAGTAAGTCAGCACATATCCATTACACTAGGGCGATTTCATTTGTATAAAACTGATTCAACTGATGGCCTGTTGGCTCAGAAAAGGAGGAAGCAGTCTATCCAACAATTTTATGAAATCAACGTGAAGGTTCTTCAAACTTTCCATGTAATTGCCAGAACGTGGTTACGCAGGCTTTATATTATGGACACTAACTGGCGAATTACTCTCGTGAGGGTTTTCGAGTACTGCTAGCCCCATTTTTGTAACATTTTTGTGACTAAAATCTTATTTTGGCTGTTGACGTAATATGCTGTTGATGAAGTATTCATGGGTCTTTATGGGTTATAAGCCAGCATGTGAATTCCGTGATTAAGTGATAAAATTTATAATGAGCTCAGAAGATGGAAACCTTTCCAAAGGTTTTCCAGCTTCAATGAGTACACAGCAGCACATATCCTAAGCTATGGGTTCTGGGATGCGTTTAACCTTTTTTGAAGCATACTTTACCAGGGTCTGCGACACTTTATAACTTAAAACCTTTGAAAACTTCTTTCCATATTCTCTTTTCATTAAAAACTCATAATACATTTCCTTTAAATTTTTGTTGAATAAATCCTTTATCCACCTCGGCCATAATGTTAAATAATCCTTTAATTTATTATTGTTTTTGTTTTTTTCTGTTTTGTGCTTTTCTTGGAAATTCTTTAATAAGTTATTTCTCTTGTTTTCCTTTAAAAAAATAATCTCTTTTAATCTTACTGACTCTCTCTCTATGCGTGTGTGTGTGTATGTGTGTGTGTAATTTTCCTTAATAGTTTTGCAATAAAATGCATTCTACGACTTTTAACGCCTCCATACTTTATGGCAAAAACTTTTTCCCTCAACACATTAAAAGGCCTATTAGTATTAGTATTTGTATTTGTTGTTGGGGCATGTCTTGCTACTCTATATTTACCAGTTTTTTGCTTTCTTTCTTTTCCTGTATGTTTTTCATCTCTCATTTTAAAAAAAATCTTTTTAAACATCCTTTATTTTCATTATTTCTTCTCTCTCTCTCTCTTGTCCAAATAGTGTTACAATTTCATGTCCTCTACTCTTCTTGCCTGACTGCCGGCTTGTCTGCTGCCTGCCTATCTTTCAGTTCAGTTCAGTTTAGTTCTGTTCTGACACAGTTTGTTTCTTTAACTGGCATGGTTTTGTTGCCTCCTTTTTCCTTCCAATTTATTTTGTATGCTGTACTGTTGCAATTTTGTAACTTCGCTGCTGTACTCTTTCTTAATGCTATTTTCGTGTGTGTGTGTGTGTATTTTTGTATTTCCTTTTGTCCTTTTTTTCATGATTTTTTTTTTGAACCACTTTTTGACTTCCTTATTCCTGTAAACAATTTTCTATGCTCTAAAACTACTTTAACGTTAAGTACAGCCCGCATTGTAATGTTGAATTATGACAACATCCTTTGCTATCTTTTTTTTTTTTTACCAATTTCTACATAAAAATCTTCTCCTTCCTACATACAGAGAGAGAGAGAGAGAGAGAGAGAGAGAAAAATTTTATGTATCCTACTGTGTTTAGAGGAATGCATGTGTACTTGCAACAGCTGTAGTTAGTTCATTAGAAAGAATGAGCATGAAAACCTATTTAAATAATCCTTTTAGAAATTCTCTCAAAGTGGGGAAAAAAAGGACACAACATACCCAACATCCTTCAGACTATTATATTGAAAATGCTTGGCAAAGTTGCGGTAAAGGGTACTACTGCACCCTAGGCAACACGCCTATAAGGCAGGTAAATACTACTGAGACTGCTCTTTAAAATTTAGTGGGTACCATTTCGAAGTCATTGAAAACGAAGGTGGTAACACTCCCATTAGGTCATACAGAAAGGATGTAGGACCTACGATATTTTGATGGATGGATGAGGTCCCATACACTTAAACTGCTAAAACAAACTTAGGAAATGGCTTTCACCATTAATTTGCAGCCTAGTTGCGGATGAACTACCGAAAAAACTATCTGAGGCGTGTATTGATTGCCAATCGTATGCAGATGATAAAGTCATAATGGCTAAAGCCAAAATTTTAACAGACTCTCTGTGACATCATTTAAAAAGGTCTTGAGGTTGTAAGTCTTTGTCGATAGGGCCAGAACCCTTCTTTGGAGCGAAGACTTTTCCCAAAGCAAGTGAGTTTGATTCAATCCAAACTTTTTTTGAGAAATTGAGAGAAGATCTGACTCATGCAACATACTATCAAGAAATAACCTGAGGTCAATAACTGGTCATTTACAGGGGGCACTGTTGTCTCAGTGTAAACTTATTTGGAATGATTGCTGTCTCGATCCCAAAATGTCGCTTCTGTGACGTTGAGAACAAATCATCGCAACACATTTTTGGTATCTGTGGGCCGTTAATGCCCTAAAGCACTTCATCACAATAAATGATAAAAATAAGCCTCTTTTACCCCTGAAGAGGATAGCATCAATAGCGTACACTGTAGGAAAATCAGGCAAAGCCACTTCTTGAGCAAGAATATGACTTAATGAGCAAACATCTTCAACTCTAAAATACTACTACACAATACATTTTCACCGAGAGCGTTGGTTCAATGTAACAACAGATGGCAACCCTTTCATTCTAGGAAATGTTGCAGTGGACCAATTACCTGTTTAACTGGAAAACTTGGTTAATGATACAAAACGAAGGCAACGAAAAAGAAAAAGATGAAAATACTTAGGGACAATGCAATGGATTAAATGAATAAAGCCATATGAACTGTGAAACACTTTCAATACGTTCTGTTTATTTAGAAACTTGTTTACCCTCTTTTTATTTTAATATTGATTTCAACTTTTGACCTTTGGCGTACGAGTTTAAGGCTAAAAGTTTTTCAATTTAGAAAACTATTGTTTGAACCTATAAATTGCAGTTTGGCTATCAAATTCATTAAAATTAATTTTCAAAATTACTAAATAGCTGCACGCAACTGTATTTACTTAAAGATAAGAAGCACACACAGCTATGAAATTGTGCTGGAATTTTTTTAAATTTTATTTCCCTACCCATCTAAACGTAGGGGCCCACTTCGTTTAGTCTTCTTAAGCAAAATGGATGCACGAATACGGACAGATCAGTGCAGAAACCCGTAATGCTGCGAGCAACCAACCCACGAACAAACTAAGCAAGCAAGAATTACTATTTAATGTCCTTAAAAAAAAATTCTTCTTCTCGCTGGTGTTGGTGTGTGTCTTCGAGTGTGTTAGTGTGTTAGTGTAACAATTTTTTTTTTAGTATTTTCACCGGTAACTATAGTGAGGTGAGGTGAAGTGTGTGGGTTGGGGATAAAGTGCAGAGCCACAGTCTTAAAAAATGTTTCAACAGTCAGTAAGTACGTACAACGTTTTTACTGCTTCGTGCTGTCGTCTGTCAGTGCACTCTGACTGCTGTGGTGGGTCTTAAAAGTAATGTTCTGGCTTGGCGCTACTGCTGTGTAACCATATTTAGAAAGAAAAATTACATTTAATCCCCCGGATATTTTTTTCTGTTTTTTTCTGAGTTTTTTTTTCTATTTTTTATTTCTATTTTTCTATTCAATTTGTCATGAGCAACTTAAATACTTACAACAAAATAATGTTTAGAAAACATTGTTATTATGTATTACGATTATTACAACAATTATTACTTATTATTACTGTTGGCTATTGCCTGCTCCTCTATTACTACTGTTTTGGTTGCAAATGTTACAAGTGTTAGCTCGGCTGCAGGCCATAAATGATGACAATTGCAACAGGCGTTTATTTAGCAGCAACAGAGATAATAAATTGTTATTAAAAACTTTAAATAAAAACAAAAAAACAACAACAAAAAAGATGAAAAAGTTCTTCTCAACTTCTGTAGTTTTGTTATCCTGTCGCTGTAGAATTTTTTTATTTTCAGTTTTTATTACTTCTTTATGCCGGAAACTAATTATAACAATCGCTTTTGTGCTTAATTAAAATAATTTGAAATTATTGTTTTACTTTTATTACAAAACGAACGCAGGACGACAATACAATACATCCTTCGGAGTCCTTTTGTGTGTTTGTAATAAAATTATTTACAACAATGGAAAGGAAGAAGAGCATAAAATGTTTTTTTTATAATATATCGCTACAGCAGAGGGCAAACTATTTTTTTTATTGTCTTCATAAAAATTCATCCAGATGTCTCGCAGATTTCCTACAGAGGATGACACCAGCAATGAACAACACAGAAAATACTTGTAGCGCCACCTTTTGGAAAAGTTAGCTACTCATTGAGCACTCCTACACAAATATTTGAATTCAATACACCTTTAAAGAAGATGTACATTTGTCTAGGCAAAGACAACCCTATAATTCTAGAACCTGCATTAGCAGGTTAATCATCTGCTTAACTAGAAAGACTTTGTTAGAAAGACTTTATTAATGAAACCAAAAAAAGCTTCTGTTTCTTAAAGAAACTCTAGAATAATTTAATGCCAAATCCTTAAAGATGTAAAATAATGTGAACACTGGATGCCCTCTTGCTGGAGGACTTAACTTGTGATGGCATCTGCCATGCATATACATACACTGAGCCCCAAAAGTGAGTAAACACCACTGAAACAATTAATTTTCTTGGGATAGCGAGAAAAGTCGAATAAATTTCCAAATATAAAAACGTTTATTTATTACTTATAAAATGTTAAAACAAAAACAACAATTCATGATAAAGGAACTTTTTTTTACACTTAAGAACAAAACTGTTTTATACGTAAGAACAAAAGTGTTGACTCACTTCTGGCGCTCAGTGTATACGTATATCATTTCCAGTAAATTTTAGGCCTATTTAATGCCTAAAACCATTCTGTGACCCATAATTAATCTTATTTGAATCCTGCCAAGTCTAGAATTTTCTTTTTAGTAAAGGCTCTCTTTAGTTGAATGCTATTACACGTTTATGGACTTTGTTTTTATAAGTTTAACATCATAACCCTTATGGAACTATGTACACAAAGGCACTAATTTCCGTAATTAATCAGAAGGTGCCTGTATGGCGAATCTGCAGAGAAGATATCAGTCATCATCTCTCTAGTAATTTTCAAGTGCTTCATACACTGGGATTTTGTATATATGCTGAGTTCACTAAACAATCCTATTTGTAGAACAGTTTTACGGTTTATTAATGACCATGATTGAGCAGATAAAATCCCATCGAAGTTTTAGAAAATCACGAGGATTGAGCGCGGTGTTAAACCACATGGTCCTGGATAATATTTTGTTTGAAAGTTTTGTCATGAACGGCCATGTATATTCGTAGGTTTTTCCTAGATCGTGTAAGAATGTCAGACTTAAATTTTCAACGGTGTTTGTGTTACAAATTTCATTACCCATTAAGAAATTAGCAGCGCTTTCCAATGCCTGCCTGTTTGATTATAATACACCACCTGCAGTGCGGGTTAATACTATACGATTAGCGTCCAATTATCAATTGAAGTCGCCGTAGTCTAGAAGGTAGTGTATTGACTTATTAGACGAAAAGCCGTGATTCAAACCACAGCCCAGAAATCTAAAAAAAAACGAAATTTAAAGAAATATTACTTCTTCCTTACTTACTTCCTTTGCGAATATATGTCTGCTCCCAATAGTAGATCCATATTGCAGCATTTGAGATCCGAAGCAGGGATTTCGGACAAATCGAAATCAATTGTGTCTTTCAGTGAACAGGCGATCGGTAAGTTGCTCGACCACATAAGCATCAGTTTCCAAGTGAAATTCTGGGTCAATGGACGAACCCAAGGAAACCGAGCAGATTTTAGTAGAATTAGCTGCTGTTGCTCCATTCAGACCGAGTATTGTAGCAGCAGGGGCAGAGAATGTTGGAAGATCCAACTTTCTCTGAAGTCTCCTCCAGGCAAGGTAGCTTGAGACGCAGGGTCAATCAATGCTCTAGCAGAATATCTTACGTCGTTGAGCATGATATCTACTACAGTCGTGGCCAGCAGGACTGTAGAATACGGTGTGGACTGTAGTTGGGTCGAAAAATTTTTAAACGAACGAACTTCGGCAGAAGTTGATGGCTGGAAGTGTGCTCCGGAATAGGAGCAGAGTGACTTGGTGTGACGGGGGTGACTGAATGATCTTCGGGTTTGGGTCGAGAAGGATTAGGGGCTTCAGTGCGATTAAGCAGCGAATGATGCCTTTGTTTGCACATACAACAAACATTAGTGCTCTGGCATCTTCGAAATTCGTGCGAGGTTGCCAAACAATTCGTACAAATTTTGTTCCTTTATCCTCTCGCTCACTGACATCCTGAGAAACTTGAAGCACAATCGAATGGGATGATTATCCGAACAGAGCGGGCATTTTTTCCATTGTCCCAAAACTCCTAAACTTTCGATTCTCCCGAGGAGAATTTCGAGTACCATTGCTCGCTTGATTTGGATTGTGACTACCAATGATATCATAAACAGACTCTAAGATCCGATATCTCGCGGTCAAAAATTCATCCATGCTGCTCCATTTGGGCAAGCACGAGTTGAGGCCCTGGGACTGTTCCCAAAGGCCAAGAGTGGTCTCAGGTAAGCGGGTGGAACAGATATAATGTCCCAATTTTGCGTTCCAATACTGAGCAAGGATAAATTCGTTATACAATCATTGACTGTCCTCTGCAATCGCTTGAGTGCAGGACCCGATTCTCTTTCAATGGCAGAAAGATTGAATAAGTAAGGAAGTAAATATTACGACTTCCTCTCAGCAAAAAGAATTGAGAAATTGAGTCATATAAAACTGTAGATTCCGCCACTCATGATTAAAATGGGGACAAACAACATGAGTGGTGTGAGAAGCTAGGTTGTAATCCAGACTAAAATGTTGTAATGACAAATTAAATCTGTAAGTAAGTATGCTAGATGCAGTGTAAGAGTTTCTGGCATCCTTACCCACTAGAATACCTCACCCACTAGAACACCACTAATGGTTCTTGCGAATATGTAATCTCCTCAAATAAAGTTTTATCATTATACTCGTAGGCAATCTAACTATAATACTTTCCTTCGGCATGCTTTCAAGTTTCTTGTTTTTTTTTTCCAATATTTCGAAAGTATTTTTTAATATTTTCTTTAATTTTTTTTTTGCTTGTTTTTTTTATTTCATCATGTTGAACATTCAATCAATTTTATGTTTCAGATGAGAAACAATAATTGATTTTAAACTCTAAATTCTAAATAATAAAATATGTTGTAGTCTTACACACCCGGAATTGCAATTAAAAAAAAAGAAGAATAAAAATATGTTACGATATGATGTGTGGTGATGTACAATACAAGTACATGATATGTGTTATTAAATAAATTGGTTTGATAGTTTTCAAGGCCTGTTTTCTTTCTCAATTCAAATATCAATTGAAACAAAACTTACGTAGAAAAAAAAACGAGGCGGTAGAAGAACAAAAACCTTTTAGAAAAATTATGGAAAATTTTTTTTAAAGTTTGGTTGGCAACACACAACACTTGCATAGTAGTTATCAGCAGCAGTTGATAAAATTGAAACCAAAAAAAAAAAAACACACGAACTAAAACCAACCCTGGGGATGTGAAATAAAATCTGAAAATGCACTTAAAATAATTAACAATTATTATTATTATTATTGTTGTTGTTGTTTTTTTTTTAATTTTTTTCCTCATACATATTTAAACAATTTCTGTTTTCCATTAATACATACATATATTTGTGTTCGTATGTACATATGTACATATGTACGTATAAGTATATTGAGTGTACATATGTATGTATGCCTTTGGATGTACGTGGATGTACAAGGTGAGTGAGTACAACAACACAATTTGCCAGTTCAGTGAAAAATTCGATTCCGATAAAGTGTAGCCCGTCTTTTTGGGGGGGTGGAATAAAATGTAGTGGTAAATTTGTTTAAAAGTTTGTTAAAACATTAAAAACATTTATTATAGCACCGCACCACAGTGTAGCATGAAAAATTTAAATTTAATTTTTGTTTTTATCGTTTTTATTGTTGTTTTATTTTCCACAAAGTCACACATGGATTAAATTGGAAGACATTATCCTAAAGGTAAAACCAACCATAATGCCAAGTGAATAAATTGATTACATTGTGAAATAAATGTGTTCTATTGAAATTGCGATTTAAATTTATTTTTAAAATTTTTAAACAGAAGGTTTAGTGATTGAATTGTGAATTAAATTTCTTTGTTTTGAAAAGTTCTGGATATCTTGTGAAGCCTGATGTCTTCTTGAGGAAGTAAAGGGTGTTTTTTATAGTGGTACAGAACTTTAAGTTGGCATTACTTTTCAAGATGGCAACCGATTTAACAGCTGTCAAGTTATTTATCCTCAGTTTGGTTTGGCAATTTATCATGAATAGACTCACGCCTGAACAACGCTTGCAAATAGTGCAATTTTATTTCGAAAATAATGGTTCTGTGCGGAAAACGTATCGCGCACTACGTCCATTTTATCGTCGACAAAATCGTCCATCAGAGCAGTTAATTCGATTAACCATGGAACGTTTTCGCACCACGTTTACTCTTATTGATAACTCGCATCCCCAGAGACGCTGTACGGTGCGTACAGAAGATGCTATCGCTGCTGTAGAGCGTAGCATTGAGGAAGACCCGAATGAGTCCATCCGCCATCGAGCACAGGAATTGGATCTGTGTCCATCCACTTTATGGAAGATTTTGCGGAAGGATCTTGGTTTGCGTGCTTACAAAATCCAACTCGTGCAAGATTTGAAGCCAAACGATCATCAAGTAAGGCGTAGATTCGTCGAATGGGCCCAAAACGAGATTACCGTTGTTCCCGATTTTCATAAACGAATTTTGTTTAGCGATGAAGCGCACTTCTGGTTGAATGGCTACGTCAACAAACAAAACTGCCGCATTTGGAGTGAAGGTAATCCTCAAGTGTATGTGGAAACACCGTTACATCCAGAAAAACTGACTGTTTGATGCGCTTTATGGGCTGGTGGAATCATTGGTCCGTACTTTTTCAAAAACGATGGTGGCCAGAACGTTACAGTCAATGGTGATCGGTATAGAGCCATGATTACTAACTTTTTCATTCCTGAATTGAATAACCATGATGTCCAGGAGATGTGGTTTCAACAAGACGGCGCAACATGTCACACAGCTCGTGCCACAATAGATTTATTGAAAGACACGTTTGGTGACCGCCTAATTTCACGTTTTGGACCTGTGAATTGGCCTCCAAGATCTTGTGATTTAACACCGCTAGACTACTTGCTGTGGGGCTATGTAAAGTCATTGGTCTATGCGGTAAAGCCACAAACACTTGACCATTTGGAAGACAACATTCGCCGTATTATTGCCGATATACGGCCACAGATGTTGGAAAAAGTCATCGAAAATTGGACGTCCAGATTGGACTACATCGGCGCCAGCCGTGGCGGTCATATGCCAGAAATCATATTTAAAATGTAATGCCACAAGATTATCTTTCGGATAAATAAAATTCATGTCAATCGAATAAATCCATCATTGTTTTATTGCGACTTAAAGTTCTATACCTCTATAAAAAACACCCTTTATATCCAATGTAATGTCTTCGAATATTTTGCAAATTGAGTGGTATTGTTAAATTTTAAAGGCATGTGCACGCATCCATTATGTTGTGCGTATTATTTTGCAACTTAATTGAGAATTTTTTATGGAAGATTCTGAGAGTTAATCGTTGTAAGAAATAAGACAGAACGGGCCGGATATTTATTTGCAGAACTTTATACTGCTCAGGCTTAATTAGATGAAGCTAATGGAAGCTAGCTACCTAGGTAAGAAGAAATGGGATTTTCACCCGCGTCTAGTGAAGTGAATGTATGACTCCATGGTCTTAACGATTCTAAAATGTGTCTGCTTAGTATTTTGGACAGTCTAGGATGGCGAGTGGTAAGGACAATAGATGCACCTAAGAACACCTCATAGCCGTCGTTAGAAATTATCTCGAAGTTACTTCCTATAGTAAAGAAACTGGTGGCAAAACAATATTTCATGGTATTTCAAGACAGTTTTTTTGTTAGGATTTGGAAGTTTGGACATGCCGAATATTGAGCGATGTTGATTTGTCGCATGCAAAGCATTAAGGATCCGAGTTTACTGAACTACATTGTAAGAGTCTACAACTTGAACAAGTTATCCACGATGGTATTTCCGTATAGGGAAGAATGATAAAGTGTAGTCAGTTTGCTGGACAATCATTCGGTCTTTGAGGACAGTTCGAAGATCGTCTACAGAATCTATGCAATACGTACGAACGCATTGCCTTCCAAATTGAGATATTTGGGATAGCAATCTTGAAAATTGAATTTTAAAAAAAATATTAGATTTTGCTTGGATGTGGTTTTAAAATTTTGTGTAAAACAAGTCATTACTGGACAATATACTCCAAGCATTCATGCAAGACCTATGCGACAAGATCATCTAGTCAATAATGACTTGTATAAATAAAAGAAAAAAGCTCCTGTGTTTCTGCCATCCGTAAACTGTTGTGGGCAGACAATGATAAACTTATAGAATTTTTCCTGATCTCTAGATGGTTCCGTGGTGAGGGTGAATTGATTTTTTTGTGGCTGCTTAATGGTTGACACAGGCCGCTGTGTATCCATTCATTTTTGCGGCTGTGAAACATACCTAACTACGCCTTTTGGTAGCATGACGGTCACAACGCTTTTCTTTCTAATTAACTGCTGCTTACTTTGAGCCTTCCCATACAATGTTGCACTGTTATTATTAGAGAGATAGCTTGCATCACCAGTAGTTTGTTCGTCAATTACATTTTAGCAGCAAAGGAATATCACAAATCACGTATCCATTTCTGTATCTATTTGGGGTCCTTTTTTGTCGCTACTACACTCAGCCACAAAAGTATACATACATACGGATAACAAATTTCAGAAATTTTTTAACCAATCCGTTTTCGTTGAAAATATTTATAATTGTTTGACATCTTTCTTCGATTTTAAGACGGTCTTTTGCATTGGTTCAGAAATTTGTGAAATAAATCGGATGCATACCTTTGTGGGCCTGTGCAGAGCCACAATTCAGTTCAACTTCAGAAATTTTTTAACCAATGCAAAAGACCGTCTTAAAATTAAGGAAACTATAAAGATTTTCAACGAAAACGGATTATTTAAAAAATTTCTGAAATTTTTTAACCGTATGTATACTTTAGTAACTGTGTGTATATATCAGTTTTATGCCGTCCTATCAGTAAAATCGATTATTGGTCTATTGCGGCAGGTCCTATACCTTTTTTCCTGCAAAAACGTATTGCGTTGTTTGAGGAGGAGAGATCGTGAGATATTTTGCTCATTGTGTTCTACTCTTTCACAAGAATGACGCCTAGGTGACATTGGCCGACAATCTGCGCTATTTATACGCCTGCTGCTAAACATATGCCATCTAACTGTATAGCTTCGAAAGTCACTTATCTCTCCACCCATATCTCTTACTCTTCTTATCCTCTATTTTCGACTTCAAATTTTGTAGGCGAATTTCCTAAATAGTTTCCTAAATAGTTTCATTTTTAATACATACATACATACATTTTGCCGTTTTACGTCTCTTTCTAAAATTTACATTAATTTTGTAAAAAAAAAAAATGAAAAAAGGAAAACTAAAATTAGTTTTAATCAGCATATTTTCCTGTTCAGAAACACTGACACTGACAATAACACTCGAGGGAATACAAATGAATACAAAATTAAATAATTTACCCGAGTCCTGTTCGCAAAATTTCAAAGCAATTTCTCCATTATAAGCGAATGCGAATGTGAATGTAAATGCAAATGCAAATGCGAATGAATTGAAGCCACAGTAAGTATGTGTCACCCACATAATAAAAGACGTTGTTTTTGTTGAGGTTTTCTTTTTTCTTTTTTTTTAATGTATTCTCTCCAACCAGCAGTATTATATTATTTTATTACAATTCCCTTTTGTATAGAATTTAATGTGTTTTTTCTTCTTTTCTTTACTCTTTGTTTTTTTCTTCTTTGGTATCTGCTGGAGAAATTCCCCTAAATGCACTTAAATATTCATAAAGAATTAAACACACACACACACATACGCTCAGGGTTTACCACATTTATATCCGAAATCATAATCATAAAATTAAAAATATTAAGGGAATCAAGATAGACAGACAGACAGACACATAGGCATAAAGCGAGATAGAAAGAGAGCAGATAATATGCCATGATTTACACCAGAATGCATTCGTTTTAATTTTGATATTCAGATTTGAACTTAACATTTGAATTCCTTTTTTTGATTTCCCTTTTTTTTTCTTTCTTTCTTTCTGTGTGGGAAGTTGAGCACGAGATTGTTCATCGTTGCGTTTAAGCAATTAACGCTTTAAGTGCCATTCAAAGGAATTTCGAGCATACAAATGTCATGTGTTTGTTGTATCTTTTTTTTGGGAGGGCATTTTTGGCTTTAAGAAACCGTACATCAAACAACGTAAAGTGATGAATGGTTGGCATTTGATATGTAATCTGCCGAATCTATTGCAATAGTCTGTAAAGCCCACTTCACACGGTAATGCTTTACGTACGTAAAGTCTAATGAAAAAGTAAAATGAAATTCCATCCGTATGACAAAAAAGAGAATAAAAGTCGTATGATTTATATTTTTTGCGTTTACATGATCGGTATAATACAATAACAAAGTAAAATGAAAACAGCTGTTACACTTTTTTTCTATGTGTTTACATAAAAATACATCCCTGATCTAATGCGACTTGCTTGTTTTTTGAATAATTTCTAAAAATGAAGAGAGCCATACGACTGTCAAACTTTTCATCCGTATTTTCTCTCAATGTGTGATGGTTTCATTACATAGTACGTTTAGACGATCACATCCGTACTCTTCTATACAAAATTTTGACAGATAATATTACTTGTGGGACCGTGTAAAGTAGGCTTAAGAAATTGCAAAATTTGTTGAATTTTTCACAGTTTTGGGTCATCAATTTTTATTACTTTTCTTTTTTTAAGAAACATAGGACTGTCACTCGTTTACCCTCCCCCCCTCTTTTTTTATTTCTTTGATTTGTTTCAATTACAATTAATGAAGTGATTAGCAGGTCCTATGGTATTCTAGCTCCGTTGTCAAACTTATCATACAAACAACCCTTCAGTCAGGATTATGACCTAGCTTCTCACAGCACTCATGTTGTATGCGTTAAGTTTTATACATGAATGGCGACACTTTCAGTTTAAAGTCCACTCCGTAAGACAGATTCTTGAGAAACTTTTTCATGGCGACTTTATTTTATTCTCTGAATTTTTGCCAGAAATCTGCTGAGAGGAAGTCGCCAAAGAAATATTTTTTCGTTTTGTAGGAGATGTCTACTCTGGGAAACTGGACCTAAATATTTCTCTCCGTCTGCCGGACTACTGCAGTGTGTTTCAGGCGGAGGTGATGGCAATTTACCGGGCCGCTCAGTGGATCCTCGTCAACGATGCTCCTTTCACTCGCGTCTCGATCTTTTCTGATAGTCAGGCCGCGATAAGATCTCTATCGGGTTTCGTGATTAGCTCTAGGATCGTTAGGGAATGTCGCCTGTCTCGACCTTCTCTCGGGGCGCTTCACCAGTGTCTCTCTGGTGTGGGTCCCCGGGCACAGTGAAATTCCGGGAAACTGTAGGGCCGACGAGCTCGCCAGAGCTGGTGCGCTGCTTCCGGAATTCTCTTCTGTTGAATTGGGTATGCCACTTGCCTCGGTCAAGCTGACCATTGCGCGGAAGTTCTTTCGGGACGCCAACCTATCCTGGGTCAATGAAGACTCCTGCTCTACCGCTAGACTCACCTGGCCCAAGATGGATAGAAGGCGTACCAACCGATTACTTGGTCTTGGTCGTAATGTCATCTCGACTACAGTGGCCGTGCTTACAGGTCATTGCGTCATGGTAGACACGTTTGAAAGAATAAGGCTCCCTTTCAATAACTTCTGCCGTGGATGAAGGTCCACTGAGGAAGAGGAGACTGTTGTTCACTTTCTTTGCCAGTGCCCGTCTCTTGCTAGGTGTAGATATAGGTTATTTGGCTCCCCATTCCTTGTTGACATCAAGGATATAGCTTCGTTCATCAAACTTTCTGGCTGGTTTTCCAGTGCGGGGTAGTCGTGCTTTTGTTGTGCAGCCCTTGCGCTGACCAACTTCTTCCATTTCCCTGATTTTGGTGGCACTTGGTTAGTACAGGGACTGCGTTCACCCGTGGCATCACAACGGGCCGCTATGCGTGCTCAAGTGAGCTTTGTGATAACAGAGCTACCACTCCGACCTAAGCTAACCTAGGAGATGTCTGACCTGCTGTTTTAACCAAGGCCTCACGTCTAATAAGTCAACACTTTGCCTACTAGACTACGGTGACTTAAAGGGAAAAATTGAGAGTACTTTTTCAACTTGAAGATACATTTTTAATGTTTTAAAATGAATTTATCAATCGAGCGAAAGGTTTTGAATTTGTACTTCCGTTCTTCAATAATTTGTATTGAACACGCTTAAGACATTCTGGTACTTTTTAAATTCATACAAGTGTATGCAATTTTAATCACTTGTCTAAATATGATTGTTTTTTAAATTTTAATTTATTTATTTTTTTTTTAATTACTGTTTTTTTATTTTGTCGTCTGCTTTAGTTTTACTTCAACAAAACATTTTTAAATTAATTTAAAATTATAATTAATGGTTCTCTTTTTGTTCTTTGCAGGTACGTAACACCCTTTAAACATGTGTAACTATAATGACTTTATTCTCTATGTAAGTAACAACAACAACAACAACAACAAAAGGCAATAAGTAATATTTTTTAATTTATTAAAAATTTTTTTTTTAAATTTTGAAAAATGTTTCCCTCTTGAAAAATTGCTTACAGAAATAAAAACACATTTTCTTTAGTACCTTTTTTTTATTAAATAAATAATTATTGTTTTAAAATATGGCCAAATAAGTAGAGGAAAGGTACTTTTGCATTACAAAAAAAAGGAGACATACGATATTAAAAGTCATTCATAAGATATAAGAAAATAGTACCATTTTGAAGAAATACTAATAACAGCAGGTACTTTCATTATAATCCATTTAGAATGGAGAAGAAAATACTTCTTCACAAGAAGCCAATCAATTATCGTCTCTAAAACGGAGCACAGTAAGGAAAAGTATAAAAAAGTACTTTTTTGAAAAGTACTTATGAAAGGGATAATATAATATAATATGTTGCAAATGGTGTAAATTTTTGGTACATTTTTATCATCAAAAGAGTAGACGCGATTAGAAGTTAAAGAAAGAATATCGTTAATGAAAATAAGAAATAAAGCTGAGGATAGATCAGCGCCTTGCGCTACCTCTGAGTTTAAGCTGAACTCATCTGCTGATGGGATCTCATCTATAACAATCGAGAAAGCCCTGAGAAAGCTCAATATAAATTAAGAAAAGTGACAGCCAACACCAAAAGCAATTAGTTTCGACAGAAGTGCCTTTTTCACTCTTTTTTGACTTTGATTTGTCACGAGAAATAGCTGCTGTTTGGTCTCTGGGGTATTGTGGTATATCTATGTATGTTTCGTCCACGTTTACAAAACAGTTTAAAAACTTATTGATGTTGAGGTTGAAAAACACCAATCTTTTCAGTGGAGTTGTAACACGATTGCGTTGGAGATGCGGCACCCATAACCTGATCATTTGATAGATGCTACAAAGCCATGTGAAATGCCTCTGATATCTTTCACAATTTCTTGAATTTTCAAACTCCGATTGATCAACACCACAACGTACATATTTTCAGTGTTTTTTTTTCGGCTATACAGACCTCAAGTGGGCGTCCAGATGGTCGGCTACAGTGATATTTATTAAACCACTTTATTATTGAAAGTGGTGTTGCATGCCTCCCATAGTACTCGTGTTTATCAAATTTGGCGTTAGTTTGAATGGTTTTTGGTTGTCTTGCATAAAATGCTTAAAGACTTCATGAAATTCACACGAACTAAATGGCGCAAGTTATTTAAATTTTGATAGCAGTCTACGTAAGAGGTGGAAAATTAGAAATAGAACCGACTTATTTAAATGCTCTTTTAAGTCATCCTTTTTATAAGCAATTGACTATTGAACGCCAGCCACTCTAACCTTTGTGGTCCACTTTAATTACGAATGATGGTGGCCGTATAGTAACCCTTTGTCTAACATCATCAGTTAATTAGAATTCTGCAACGTTATCATCCCATTTAATTATTTCCCATATAGAAAGAGATAGACGCGGGTAGCCATGTTCAAAAAGTAACTTCTTAACGCCTCTGAATGAAGTCCTGTAAATCTCCAGTAGAATCAGTTGTGATTTTACCCAGAATACCCTGAATCTATTTGATACATGTAATCTGGTCATATGCGCAATGCAATTGCACAAAATGAGCTCTGTGGTTTCCTCTGCCTTTAGACAGAACTGGTGTTCCATTTCATGTAGGGGACGTAAATTTTTCAGATGATATCTCCGGTTTTAGCATCAGAATAAAAATATGTAATATCCTGTGCTCGAAAAACATACATATGTATGTATATTGTAGACGATAATTTTTTTTTGGGTACCAAAAAAGTACCTCGAAAGTACTAAAAAAAGTACTGCGTTAAGTTTCAAAACAAAAAAAAAATACTTTCTTTACAATAAAAAGAACAAACAATAAAACATAAAATAAATTGGAATAGATTTTATAAAAATTAAATATTTTTATTATTTTATTCATAACCCCAAGGTACTTTTCGTCCTGTACTAAACCAAAGCTTCCATGGTCCAACACAATTTGTGTCAAATGGTGTTGATTTTTGAAAAAAAAAAAAACGAACAAACCAACAGGCTACATAAGCAAACATTTTCCATAATTTTTACTCTTAAATTATTCTGGTCATTCACTTGCACTCAGAAACCCAAATACACACACACACACACACACAGAACCAACGCATTCATCAAAGATCCTTGCCACACTGATTGAGAACAGAAGTAAAGTTGTAGCATTAGCAGCAGCAAACACCAGCAGCTTGTGTCTGTCTGTGTATGTGTGTGAGTAGCTGCTGTTGTGACAAATTGATGATGGTTGCATGAGAACTACATTCATAAACCTTTTATACGATTTTACTGTTGCTCCTGCTGCTTTGGCTGTCAAAGCTTGTCAGGTTGACCGAATCGCTTTTTTCTTTATTGCGGTGAAACAAATTTTAAAACTCTTTACACACACACAGATACACATTAAACCATCTCTGATAGAAAATCTACAAAAAAAAAAAAAAAGGAAAAACGAAGCCAGAAAAATATCGCACACTCAAATTGCCTTTTTGCTGGAACATGTGCCACAGAGCTTATACTTTTTTTTGCTGGTACTTCCTATTGAATGCTATTTTTAACTGTTTTTATATTGAAGAGTGAGTGGATTGTAGGTGAAAGGAAGGTTACGGTGTGAGCTGGTCATTCCATAATAAAGGTGTTTAAAGGTACGGTCAGCTTATAACGGTAATTAAGTTCTTTTTAGTCTCTCTGTGTATCATTGCATTTCTTTTCACAGCCGAATACCGTCAAAATGTCCCACAGTTAAGCTAACAACAGGAGCAGTGAAAGAAATTTCCTTTTTTTTGATGAATAAATTTTTAATTGGAGCAGAAAGGAGGGGTCATAAACGAAGCAAAAAAAATAAACAAATTTAATGGAAATTTTAATTTAAAGTTTTAAAATGCATCACACCATTTAATTTATATATAATAAAGCATTTACTGGTTGGTACTTTTTTTTGTTTAAAAAAGTACTTTTTAGTACAATTTTAGCACTTTTTAAACAAAGTACTTTTAAGAGAAACAATTCTGTTCAATACAGTTTAATACTCTCACCCAAGGTTTAGAGAATAATTCGAGGAATACAGGGGCAGAGCCGAAATCTATTTTGAAATATGCCCTGTAACATTTGGACATGTCCTTAGTAGGATACATGGACGATATTGTAGTTGTAATTGCTGCAACAAGTACTGGCTGTGTTAAAGGAAATTTAAGGCAACTTATGATAAGACGAGTAGACGAATCTCCTATTTTGCAACAGGTGACGATACACATCCTTGCAAATGCGATACCGAACACACTTTCTTTAAGTGTGTCCTTTGTCTGAATATTGAGGTCTGAATATTCTGGTTCTATAATACCAACATGAAGATAAACTGTCAACTGTAATGAGTGATTAACAGTCTAAAATAAAAGCAAAGGAGAATTTGTTTTCCTAGATGGCAGACTGTCTGAAAAAGAAGTGGCGTCGATACTTGCAGGAAAATTTCTTTGTGTTGTACGGTGCATTGTTTTCGGGCTTTACGGGGTAAGGCATTTCGATAAACTGCAGTGTTACCTGAGAGGAATCAATGGCAAGTTTTTCGAGTATGAGAAAAAGAGACATGAGATCTTAACGTGTTCGCAAATGGGAAATCTCATAAGCTTCCTGATAAGTACTATGTCTTCCCACCTGAGGTGAACGGGTGTCATATAAACAGATAGAACTAAAAGCTTTGACTGGGTATCATGATAGCTGGAAGCTAGTTGCAGAAAAATCATTGAAGTGCTTCATGGTATTAAGATTTGTTGGGTTCCAAAGAATGTAACGTTCAGGATAATAATTGTGGAGATATCACATTTAGCGGATCAGTCTGTGAGACCTTCAATACAGTACTTTGTTAAGCTAATCGATCTCCGGATCCCACAGAAACTATATGTTCCATACAGAAATTTTGAATGTTGTAGAATTCTCAGATTATTAAGGCCCAGACTTAATCGTGCTCGGCTGGAGTAGGTGCTGAAATTGAATAGGAAGCCTACATTATTGAACCTTACTGGACATTATTTCTAACTGGACATTGGGCTTGTTTGGTAAGGGCGAACATAGTTTTGGAGACACAGGTACTCTTGATTTCTTTAGATGATGTGGTAACATGAACGAGAGGTTTAAATGGAATTTTTCTTTAATTTCTTTTGTTCATTTTGGCTGCCGACGCTCTTGAAGGTATCCACAATGGATATTTTTCTGGGCTAAGGATGGATTAGGCTTAGTAATTTAACCTAACCTAACCTAACCTGTGTTTCACCTGTGAAATAATCTCCATCTTGAAAATCCAATACAAACCATATTAAAATCAACTTTAGGTTGTCCAAATGACCCAAAAATAAAGCGGTCTTTTTCAAAGAATAAATCACTTGAAATATTTTATTATTCTGTATTGAAAAAATTTCTCTCAGTGTTGCCACACATAAATCACTTGAAAAGAAAGTCCGGGTAACATAGTCACTCTTAATAACGCACAACACATAGTACATCGCACACCGCACGGAATAATGGTACTTCAGCTGACACTCTTCATTCATAGCCGTACATTTAATTACATGCTTAATATGCATGTCATGTATTATTTTAAATTTTTTCTCCCTTCTTTTTAAACACCCCTCCCTCTCTCACTCTGTTTTGCTACTGTTGCTCTCTCCCTTTTTGCAAATTTTACAAAATGTTTAATGTTTTACTAACGTCTGTTCGTTGTTAACTCGATTTTTTTTATTATGGAGAATAAAATTTTACAACAAATTGTTCGAAAAATATCCAAAAAAAAAAATTAAGCAATTCATGCTGGCATCTTCCTTTTGCTACAGTCTTTCCCACCCCCCTCATTTTTGTCTTTCGCCCTTTAACTGTTGAATTTGAATGTGCACGTGCTTAACGTTAGAAAAGCTTGTCTATTAAATTATTTTTTTTATTTTTGTTTTCTTTTCTTTTTTTGAATTCTTCTTCTTTTATTTTTTTTTTTGTTAACACACTATTTTTTATTGGCTAATAAATAAAGTTTTGGGTAAGAAGACAAACGTTTTTTCTACAAATTTTGCATTTTAAGTATGTTTCAGTTTTGGCAGGTAAATATGGTGGAGAGTGGATGAAAACTAGGAGGACATGCCTTTATTTAAACAGGAATAATAATTTAAGCTTTGAATAGACTGTATATGGGAGGCATAATATTTTGTTTAGTTTATGAAAACGATCCCCATTGATGTATGTACTGGTGGGTAATTTTGAATTATTCTTACCCTGTAAGTTAGAGCTCATAGTTGCAACATTTTAAGAAGTCATGATGGATGGTCTTACGTGTACATCCGTCATGTCATTGTCAGAAGAGCATTTTATCAAACTCTCTCAAATATCTACGGATTTTGTTTCGAATTAGTAACTCCAATGTTGACATATAAGACTCACGTTTTTTCCTTTCATAATTATCAAAAAAAAATTGACAATAATCTATTAACAGACCGTCAGTCTGGTTTTAGACCTCAACACAGCTGCACTACAGCATTAACCGAGGTGGTTGAGAATATTCGTGGCGATCTAGATGAGAGTAAGTTAACATTTTTGGTCTTACTTGATCACTCCAAGGCATTTGACACTGTTGACCATCAAATGCTGCTATTGAAGCTTGGCAATAAGTTTACATTTTCTTCAACCGCAACAAAATTAATATCTTCATATCTAATTGGTAGATCACAGATAGTTGCCAATGGTAGTTTTGTTTCTTCACCCTTATTTACAAGCAGAGGTGTTCCATAGGGGTCCATACTTGGCCCACTTTTTTACTCCATGCATGCAAATGACCTTCCTTTGCAGATCAGATATTCCAAAATTCAAATGTATGCTGATGACGTACAACTGTATCTAAGTTGTTCGAAAACGACTATGAATTCTGCTATTAATGAAATAAATTTTGATTTAGATAGAATTTATCAATGGGCATCTGCAAATGGACTACTTCTTAATCCTATTAAGTCCAGGTTTTTATTAATTGGCAAAATTCCGGCGGTATTGAAAGGGAATTTGAATATTTCTCTTAATGGGACAAAAATTCAATTGGTAAATACAGCCAAAAATTTGGGCGTTACTTTTAATAGCTCGCTGACATGTTCGGATCACATTAATCAAGCATGTGGCATAGTTTATGGTAAGATTAGAACCCTATGGCAGACTCAACACTTTACACCCATGAGGATAAGGATGCTGATTGCAAAAACATATTTAATTCCTTCTCTTTTATATGCCTCTGAGATTTTTGCTGGATGCAATCTGACTTTGAAACGAAAGCTCAACATAACGTTTAATAACATCGTTCGATATATTTTTGCTTTGAAAAGATTTGACCATATATCTCCGTATTAAGTACATGTCCTTGGAATGCACCTCGATGACTATATGAAGCTTAAAAATCTTATTTTTTTACATAAAATTATAATGACAAAAAAACCTGACTCTCTTTATAACAAATTGGTATTCACTTCGTCTGCGAGGAACAATAATATTCAAACATTCAAATACCGAAAGAGTGCTTCTTTTCACCAGTTTTATATATATGTATACCATTTATCTTTGGAACCATCTCCCCCCAAAAATATTCAATTTACTAGCAACGCAGTGCGATTTAAAAGCTTGTTAAGGAGTTATTACAAAAATTCATAAATTTATCGTTTCATTGACTTTGTTATATTATCTCTTATTTTTTCTTTTATTTATTTTTTTTTTTGGTTAATATAATTTCAATGTATGTATTATGTAACTCATTTGATTCTGCTGCTGTAATTTATAAGATAATTGATCTTGTTGCATCAGAAAAACATTCATTATAATAATAAATAAAATAAAATAAAAAAAAAAATTGTAAATTGGTGCCATAAAAATGGTAGACTAATGCTAACACGGTCTTAATATACCTCATCATTACTGCAGAAGCTGTAAAAGTATCTTTAAAATCCGCAGTAGTAGCCTATGAGCAAATTCACCAAATTTAGAACACCAAGCCCATTTTAAAAATAACTAAATTAAGTTCCTCAATAGCTGCGTGACTTTCAGCGACTTTCTCTCAGCAGTATTCTGGCAAAAACCTCTCAAAGTAAGTAAAATTACCATGAAAAGTTTCTCAAATCTTATCGTTTAGATTCGACATAAAACAGTAGGCTCTAGCCCTAACACAACATCAGTGTTGTGAGCTGCTAGGTTGTAATGATCAACTCAACAATGGCTAAGTGAAATCAAATTCTCTGTATGAACACTAATCGCCAATAACTTCAGAGAATAGGCACATTTAAGCGAGGTGTGCTTATTGTGATATAAAATTTATTATTTACCCTAGTCCAAGCTGTTTATTTTCCAAATTTCCGTTCCTAATAGTTTGTTGAGGTTAGCTGCATGGTAGAAGCCATGCAGATGCTCCCTTTTCTTATGATATATTTCTTATAATATTGGGCACGTATACATTGAAGAACAGTTCCCCTCTCTTTCTCATCTTTGCAACTTCTACAGAAGTCTTGGGCGATATTACCAAGACCAGTAGCCTGAATGCAATGTCCAGTAATGACGTCGAGCATTTCTTTCTCAGTTTAAGCATCCTAAGCTCTCAAAAGTTCAAAATATGCGCCGCATCTGGTAAATTTACTCGCTCTACAGATTGCCGGAATATTCATCACTGTATGAAGTAAACGTTGTAACGGTGTGCTACCTTGAAAAACTCGCGACCGCCAAATATATTGTAGGGATCATTATGTCAGAACGCAAAACCCAGCCAGACGACACAGATGTCAGAATTGCCGACAATTCCTCCTGGTACGGCAGCCTTATCAAGTAATCTAGACCCAGATCTATACCCTTGACTTACAGCTCCATTCAATCTCGAACCATCCGTGAAAAACCATCCAGTGCCCTCTTTTCAGAATAGACGTCTTGAACCTTCGCAAGTGTGATGCCAATATAATCAAAGATTTTCGTGTAGCCTTGTTGCCCATTGTCCATTCCCCTAGTGGTGTTGACTAGTATTAGCTGTTGACCCCTTACAATAAAGGTAAAGCGAAAAATGAAAAGCGGTCGCAACGCTTTCTCCGTATGGTTCGTCTTTTACAAGCCTGGTTTTCCAATGATAGCGAACCATTTCTTGTTGAGCTATAGCTTGTGTACTCTTTATTAAAAAGTTCACATTGTTTCCTTGATTATTCCAGAAAGCAGGTTCTAGTCTTGGCTAAACAAAACCAAATAGTTTCTCTTTTTTTCTAATATTTTTTTCTGTTGCTTTAAAGTCATTGAACTTTCAAATATTTTGCCCATTCAATTGTTAAATTTCTTGCATTCCGAAATAAATTGCCCTGCTTTAGGCTCAATAAACTTTAATCTTTAAATTTAACTTTAAATTAAACTTTAAGTTTTTAAGGTGGCTCTTTAAGACAGACGAACGAACAGAAAGCCATGGGAAATTTATGCCATTTACCACTCAAAGGAACATCATGCATGCACGAAACAACAACAGCAACAACAACAACAAAAAGAAGAAGCTGAGGCAGCAAACAAAAAAAAACAGAAAAAAGAAGATGAAAAAAAAACTGCATTTGATGGCTCAATAACCGGCTAAACTGGGAAATTGTTAACCTGCGCAAACTTTATTTGAAAATAAAGTTTCAGTGTTTGTTGCATCTTCTTTTACCCTCTTTCATTCATTCGAGAGTAGAAAACCACGAAAAAAATGTTTTCTTTTTTCGATTATTTTTTCTCTTAAGCCATTTGCTTAAAACCTAGAAATTCTGTGTTTATTTTTTGTGTTTGTTCGCATGGTTAATTGAATGAAAAAGTAACGATTTCATGGCCCCCATGTGGTTCCTTCTTTTTGAATTCCTTTCCATAAAATTCATATCCACTCACTCACTCACTCATGTGATATAAGAAATAAATGAAAACAAAAGAGAAAAAAACCTCTTAATCAGCCACAAAATCTGCTTTAAACAAACCCAAAAAACAAAATGAAAACCATGGAAAAAGTATCAAAAACACCGAAAATTATACATTTAAACGAACCCCATCCATAAGAAGCCGTCGCATCACTGGCATTTCGTCTTCCATCCATCAAAAATTTTTGAAACTTTTCGTCAGTTTGGCTGGCTTAGCTTGTTTCTCTTTGTTTTGCTGTTTCTTTTGTGCACTAGAATCGAGCCTGGGCCAGTATTAAATTGGAGATTCCTACACTACATTTTTTGTATCACTCCGCTATACCCCCGCTCCTTGCATTCTTGTTCACTGGTTAATATCTGTTTTGGGGTAATTCTTTTGCTTTTTGCATTGGTCTCTGGTGGGGATACGTTTTTCTTTTAAATTTTTTAAAATTTTGTTTTCCGTTCATCACGAAAAGTTTATTTTTTCAGAAAAAATTTTGCAGTTTTTATAAGAATCAGTGCATTAAAAGAATGGAATCGTTATTTCATAACTAGAGCCAGTTTTTCAAAATTATTGGAGGTAGGTTTCTTACATCTGGAGATGGCTAAAGGACGCATGGTTATCTGCATACACCTAAGCCATCGAGTAGATTTAAAGGCATATCAACCGTACTTTCTATAGAAAGCCTATATCTTTTAGAACCTTCTTTAACTTCCTCCATTCATTGCTATCTACCGCGCTTATACAGTTCAGGTGCGTGAGTGTTCCCTAGGAACTCTCGTCAGTGTACGTGTAGTGCAAACAGGCCTTATGAACGAACGTTGATGTCTTACTCGAATTAATTATGCTGGTCAGCGTAATTAGTTTTTTTTTATGATTTCATTCTTTCACAGCTCTGCCTTTATTGTATTAAATATTTATAATTTTTTTTGTTTTGTTTCTTTTATTATTGTCTGTATCGTTTGTTTTTATTTTCGGGCATTCGTGTGCATAAATATCTTGTGTTTCTTCGTCATTTTCTTTTTTATTTATACCGGCTGCCATCCCTCTACTGTACGTATAACGATGTTGCCGATGGTATTGATGCTCCCATGGCTCTTCCATTACACGATGGAAGAGATTGCTTTTGTTAAGTTATTGTATTAAAATGTTATTTCCTGATTATTTGAGACTAAATCGTGTGTTTCGTTTTTCTCTCTTTTTTTTTTGTTTTTCTTTTTTATTTTTTGCTACTCTACTACTCCTCTTCGTTTTCCTTTTTATTTTACCACCAGTTATTTGTACTTGTGCCCAAACTTGTCTTATATTGTTATTATTTTATTGTATCTACACAATTGCAGATGATGCTGTTGTTGTTGTTGTTGATGATGTTTTTTTTTCATCGTTTAATTCGGCATGTATCTTTTATTGTATTTTTTTTTATTACACTCTTCACGTCTGTATGTTTAATTATATTAAGACCTTCAGACTATTAAATAAATAACTGGTGAGATACACTCGTGAAAAAATTTCGAGAACCATTCACGCAAATGAACCGATCGATATGCTTTTTTTTCTTTTATTGCATTGCACTGAGTATAAATTTGTCATAGAACCGTTTAAAATTAATTAAAATTCACTACTCAGTTATAACTCTTAAGAAAGTTATCACCAAAAGTAATCGACCAAAAATATGCAAGTCATCGACCAAAAACTGCAAGTTTTCGGGCGAAAAATGCATGTCATCGACCTAAGTTTGTCAAAAAGTTAACTTCGGCACCTATTCGCCGGCCGCTGTTTTAGAATTCTTGATACAATGGCTATACAGCCCACTAGGTTCGAGGCTTGGTCCATTTCTCCCACAAGTCTATTTTATATCTGATTTAGACCCATTTATAAAGAACACTTTTTTTGCTCATTTGAAGAAAACAATTAGTTTCGTCGCATATATCTCCGGTGCTAAGTAACGCCCGACCTTAAGGAGACCTGTTTTGGAATCCTTGATACCATGGATATATAGTGGAATACCTACAGCAAGTCACATTTTCCCCCAATATCGATCATCCTATCCAGACGCTGTTAAAACAAATAAATTTTTTTTGTCTACGTTTTTCAATTTTCAAAAGAATTTCCGAATTACCAGAGAAGCTGTTCCACTCGGGAACGTGTGGGGCATAATTTTTAAGGAATGGAGTAGAGATTCCATTCTCTTATATCGTATATTTGGCATATGCCAACCTGTTGAGAACTTAAGGTTTCGCCAGAAGAAGATCTAATTGTCGCTTGGCTGTCAGAGAGTATAGAAATGGTATTAGTTGGCGATTTCTTGCTCGCGATCACTTTTGAAGTGTGATTTATGACCATTACTTCGGTTTGAAACACAATGCTGTAGTTATGATGACTTAAGATTGACATCTTTAGGGATAATTAGACATTTTTGAAGTCGCCGTAGTCTAGTAGGCAGTGTGTTGGCTTATTAGACGCAAAAGTCTGGGTTCGAGCCCCAGGCCAGGCATCAAAGACAAAATACAAAAAGTATTTTTTCGGCGACTTCCTCTCAGTAGATTTCTGGCAAAAACTCTGAGAGTAAATAAAAACTGCCATGAAAAGTTTCTCAATAAATAAAAATGTGTCGATCGGAGTCGTCTTTAAACTGTAGGTCCCACCACTCATGTATAAAATTAACACACACAGCATAAGTGGTGTGAGAAACTAGCACGTTGTACAATGGGTCAATTCGACCTCCGGGTACTGTACTTGTCTTAATTGACAAGTACACGTCCTCTAACCTAACCTAACCTAGACATCCTCTCTTATTCTTAAGTTTTGAAACAGTCTGTGCGGACTTTCACAGAACATTCGGAGCAGAATATGCCAAATGTTCAAATTGAAATTCTAGTGTATGATATGTCCCATCAAGACTAAGTCTTTAAATTCTATTCAGGGGGAATAATCTTTCAGCGTGACAGCATTCTGGGTGGAAGCCAATGAAACCCAAGAAACAGGGCGTCACTGTATCAAGAACTTTCACGTTGGAACTCTTATTGATCGATATGATTAAGATGGATACTCACATGAACCACACAAGGCCGTAGACCTTATCCGTCACCAATTGCTCTACACCAGTGATACCTCTCAAGATTGATTATCATTGCATTTGAATGGTTCGTTTCTTGGGCAACGAAATCATTTTTTCTTTTTAAATCAAAATTTTAAACAATTAAAAAATATTCTACAGAATTTGATATCCTGTTTGAAATCCAATTTCGGGTAAAAACTGTTTTTACAGAAATTGCTTATCCTGCCTGCCCTTAAGGTATCGAAACACTTCAAACAAAATTTTATTTCATAATCGATTCTCCTATCAATTTGTTCTTCTCTGTCGTTTTTGTTTTGCGTTAATTTCTAAGTATTTAAGAGTGTCTCTCTCTCTCTCTTTTATTGTTTGAAATTAAATAATTTCGAAACTAATTACACACACACGTCGTGGCAGTAATAAAAAAACAGTTACAGATTTGGAATTGAAGTTTATTTTTTGGTTTTTTTTTTTGGCATACCAAACCACTAGAAAAAGAAACTTTTAAAGCCACACACATTACACATAAGCTGCAGACAAACTAAGACGGCAATTATTACCATAAACTTGGCATTGAGTGGAGTGCTATAAGCCATAACAAGAAGAAGAAGAAGAAGCAGAAGACAATTTGAAGGCTTTAACCAAAAACTAGAAAAGAGAAAAACAAAAACAAAAAAAAAACACAACCAACCCATCAACATTATCACCACAAACTTAATAAACACACACTAAATCTATGTGTCTGTCTGTCTGTCTGTCTGTCTGTTTGCCTGTTTGATTGCCGGCCCTGCCTGGCCTGTCTGTCTTTCTATCTGCATGTCTTCGAGTCTCTCTCTATATCAGCTACATTCCGTCACTCAATTCGTTTTATTACTCTGTTGCCTTAAGTTTCAAAAATTCATTTGTGTGGCTAAGTAAGTATCAGTGGAGTATGGCTTGATTCGGTTCAGTTTGGTTTTATGACTCCAACAAGTATATCTCATCGATGATTACTTGTGTGCAGAGCAACAGCAACAATCGCAATAGAAGTGGTGGCTGGTTATGGCGGTAACAACAACCCAGGATGACTAAAGTAAAGTGGGCAACAATAAAAAAAAGAAGAGAAGAAAAACTTGACTTGCCTCTCTACAATAATAATCATAATAAAAAACGAAAAACGAACAAAAAAAAGTATCTACAATTTACAATTTACAGTTACATAAAATATTTCTTTTGAAATAAAAACTTGATGATGATGATGATGAAGATGATTGGCAACAACTGAAAAGAAAAACAAGAAAAAAAACAAACCAAACATGAATCAAAACGATGATGCTGCTGACGGCAAACAGACACAGAAAGACATGCAGACAGACCAGTTGCGATTTTATTCATGTTGCATGTTAAAGAAAAAAAAAAAAGAAATGGAATCATTTTACTCGACTATATGTCACCCTAGCCAACAAATTCACAATATGCTAACGGAGTCAAATGTAATGGATGTACTGGGTACTTACTTACTTACTTAATCGGCCATAACAACCCGTTTAACGGATTTCGGCTTGCCGCAACACATCCTTCCAGGCGTCTCTGCTTCGTGCGCGCCTACGCCAATTGGTCACACCAATCGATGACAGGGCTTCCTCGATTTGGTCCTTCCAACGGATGCAAGGTCGTCCTCTTCGCCGACTTCCGCAGATTCCCGCATCAAATACCCGTCTCGCCGGAGCATCCTCCTCCATTCGAACGACATGGCAGCCGCTGGAGATTAATACGCTGTACAACGTCTATGTCGTTGAGGAGCTCATACAGCTCACTGTTGTATTGGTTACGGAAATCATCGCCAACTCGCACAGTACCGAAGATCTTGCGTAGTACTTTTCTCTCGAACACTCTCAAGGCCGCTGCATCTGTACTTAATAGGGTCCATGCCTCTGCTGGTACTGGAGAACACAAATGCCCATGAGAAAAGATCGTCTATAATTGCTCTAGGCATACATTGATCATGAGTATCATGAAAGTGCAGATTAAAATTTAGAATCTAGCCGCTAGGAGGGCTTATCCAGAAAACATGCAATAGAATGAAATCATTTGAAACACTTTATACTCTAGGTTAGGTTAGGTTAGAGGACGTGTCAATTAAGACAAGTACAGTACCCGGAGGCGAATTAACCCATTCTACAACGTCCTAGTTTCTCACACCACTTATGTTGTGTGTGTTAATTTTTTTTTATGCATGATTGGTGGGACCTACAGTTTAAAGTCAACTTCGAACGACAGATTTTTTGAGAAACTTTTCATGGCAATTTTTATTTACTCTCAGAGTTTTTGCCAGAAATCTGCTGAGAGGAAGTCGCCGAAGAAATACTTTTTGTATTTTGTCTTGATGCCTGGCCTGGGGCTCCGACCCTGGCTTTACATCTCATAAGCCAACACACTACCTACTAGACTACGACGACTTCAAGTAGGGTTCAAGAGAACTGTAAAATTGTAAGCATTCCTCAGTTCAAATAGAGCGCAACTTGAATTCGATTTAAAGGGTTAAGCGTTCAAAGTCGCTGTAGTCTAGTGGGTAGTGTGTTGTGTTATTAGACGTGAGTCCATGGCTCAAACCATAACTCAGACATTTCAAATAAAACGAAATGTGAAATAAATATTTCTTTCGACGTATTTCTCTCAGCAGTCTGCTGGCAAAAACTCTGAGAACTTGGAATCGATATTAAGCATCCCGCCACTCATGGAGAAAATTAACTCGTACAGTGGGGTACAGGGTAGTGTGCGAAGCTAAGTTGTAAGCCTGACTAAAGGGTTGTATGATGAAAGTATATTTCGAAATAAAGTCAAATAAAACACGTATAAAGCTAAGATTTCAATGAAATTTTATTTATTATAATGAATGTACAATCAGTTTTTCTGGATCCAATGGCTTTTCCACAATTGATTTTGGATTCTAAGAGGCCCATATGCAACAATTTAGTTTGATTTCTACAAAATTTTGTTTCTAGGCAACGACAACGGTCAACTAGAACATACTGCAATAGACCACACACCAGCTTAGCTGGAAGAACTTGATTAATAAAACTAAAAAAGCAAAGAAATAATAAGAAGAACAAGGGTGTTTCTTAAATATACGAAAAAAAAAATAAAAAATATCTTAAAAGAAATAGCTGACAGTATGTCCTACAGTTATGTCCTTTGAGTTAATCCGATACTGCTTAGCTGCCTATCAATGCAAAATAGAACTGTTATAGTGTAGGGTACGAAGATAAAAGAAAGATAAAAAAAAAAATGTTATGCCACTTGGGGTACTTAATCAAAATGTCATCATCATTGCCACCATCGCCTACGACAGCAACAGCAGCTGCAGCTGCAGCTACAGATGAAGTATCAGATTTAAGAAACTATCGTTTTAGGATTTTAAGTGCTTTACATTTACTTGTTATTTAATGCCATATGAATAGTTTAAATTATGTCTACACTCGTAAAAATAAATCTGTTGGCGGGGGGCTTTATTCGTGGTATATATGGAGTATTTGTAGATGGAGTTTTTAAAATGCCTATTACCCACAATAAATGACATGGAAATGATATTATTTGAACTAAAGAGGCGCATATTGTCAATATCCAGCAAAAATTGTCCAAAAAATATGGTTTAATACGTTACGATATGGTAATCTGCTGACGGCAAATGTTTAATGCTATCATTAGACCAAAAAGCGCACCAAAGGCTAAATCGATAATTTCTACTTTACATATGGAAATGGGCTTCATAGGAAAATATACATCAAACCATCGGATTGGTTTCATAAAAACTCCGGAATTTTTCGACGTAGAAGTGGCTGCCAACCAAATACGATGGGACATACAAAGTTAGGTCACAAAGACCACATTGTTATCATCCAATCAACTATCCAGAGTTTCTAATAAAGTCATTCGGCTCCATGCGTCCATTATCGAAAAATCATTTAGATCGTCTGCATGGAAGACGCTATGGTGCTTTCTTCTTCTTTGAAATAGCATTGGGTATATACAGTGGTGTTGTGCTAATTTTTTTTTTACCGGAACGCGTATATATAATTATATAGACAGGGCCGATCCTGGGTAGGCGGCCGCTCTGTGCGGTCTCATGTCCCAAATTTAACGGCGGGGGTTATTTTCCATGATAATCCTGGCGGCGGCGTTTTTTTTAGGTCTCATGTCCCAAATTTGATGACGGGGGGAGGGAGATTTCCCATCGGGTTGGGTTCAAGCCCTTGTTTATAAAAATTCGTCAAAAATTAGAAAAAAAAATCAGCAATTCTTTTTAATTTTTTTTTCAAAACGTCAGCCAATTCTCTTTATCAGAAATCATCTTTAGTTCCGGAACGCGTTCCTTTTCAAAAAGGAAGTACCGGAACGACGTTCCGGAGCGTTCCGGCTCGACAACACCACTGGGTATATATACCCTCTTCCTCGTCTCTATAGCTCCTGTAGGAGTCTTCGCCTTTGCAGTTCCTATAGAAGTTATTTGCCATACATCTAAGACCAATTCATCCAGTAATACAGTATCTAGTAAGAGACAATAATAATAATTTTAACAAACCAACCTGCTGAGGCTATTCCTTTGGAGTTTGAGACAACTTTCAGTGCGCTCTCTATGCAGATTTGGTCATTACTTGCCACTTTTCAAAAGGCTAGCGAACTGACTGGAGTCTACGGTGTTTATATTTTTCTTGACCAGTTTAACCGCTCTGCAGTTTGCTGGAATACCAGTATATCCCGGTACCTATAAATGTCGTACTGTTGCGCCTTTATTTAAGGCAATTGCCACAAACCATGTTGGAGATCGTTACATTACCACCCAGTGCCGTTGGGATTGTTTATCGATTGTTTTTAGAAGTTATTGCAAGCCTTTGGATCAATTTAATAAACGAACTCATGGAAAAACACTGGAAAATGTTTTCTAGACCGTATTTCCTTTCGGTTTGATGGCAATGGTGGTGATAGTTAAACATCTATCACCACCATACCAACTGAAAGGAAATTTTGTCTGGCAAATATTTTTCATTAAATAGTGAAAAGACGAAATGATTGCAGGCGTGAATGAATATTATGAAGACATTCCTGATTCGGTTATTAACACGTTCATCGCCATGTCAGTCATATGTATCTGACGCTAAGAAGTTCTACATGAGCCATGTCAGTCATATGTGTCTGACGTACGCAATTTGGTAAATCACAAATGTCCGATGGAAACGACGCTGTGTTCAAAACATCAGATTAATACTTGTTGTATCTTGTTCGGATGCGTCAGACATATAACACTGACACGGCTTGTCGAGAAAAAAGTTTTAATATATGGCCATGTCAGTCATATATGTCTGACATAAAAAAATTGTGTTTTTCCGGGAATTTTGGAAAAAAAATTTCTGTGATACATTAAGTTTCCTTGATACAATTTTAACTAAATTATCTAATAAAGTTACCGTGGCCCATGTGAAAATATTATCGTGGCGATGAACGTGTTAATGAAAGCATAGAGCCTTTGGATTGCATTTGACATATTGAGAGTTAATATTGCATAATAAAACCTGTGTCATTGCAAAAGTAACTTACAAATTTCCTATACTGCCCTCGTTAATAAAAAATTATTTAATATTTTCCAATTATTTAAATATTAACAATTCAATTCAAAAACACAAAAAATTCTCTATATGTACATAAGTTAATAATCTTTATAAGGTTTCTTGCCATATACATATTATATTTAAATATCCACAATACATATTACAGAATGCCCGCATATTTTCAAGTTCTCTTTAATAAAATATTTGGGGAATACAATCAAAATCTCAATGAATCAAAAAACGCAAATAAAATAAATAAAAAAAATAACAACAAAAATAAAAACGTATAGAAACCAGTATTTATTTCGGCTGATATTTAATGACCGATTTGTTGCTTTTCATTAATAAAACGAAACAAAAACAAAAAAGTCAATGACCGCAAGACTTGAAATTCGAAATTTTGGAAACAAAACAGAAAACAAAAAACCAGAACAAACGTCAACCGCCTTATAAAAATGTGCATTTAATTTCATTATTAGCAAATTCTTCATTTATTATCTGCGTTGCTAATTTCTTTATTAAAAATAAAAGATAATTTAAAAAAAATTTAAATTTATTTAAATGTGTAAATAAATATAAACAGCTTGGTTTTTTCCTTATTTAAAATATAAAGAGTGTTAATTCATTGTTTATTTTATTACTTATCACCAAATAACGGTTTTTTTGTTTTAATAGTTTAAAAATAAAATTTTCTCACACTCATTTTGCTTAACACCTCCAGAATTTATTGCTCACTGAAGTCAATAATTTTCATTCTTTTACCCATCATCACCATATTATCACATCATCGTCATCGCCGTCGCAATTGTCGTCGTCATCATGTGAGTCTTTTATGAACAGAAATGCATTCAAGAATTTAAATTTTTATTCGTTTTTATTAACGAAAAAATAAAAAAGAATTGAAAAGAAATGAAAAAAAACCACAATTTATCTACAGAAAACAACCGGGGAAAAAAGTGTGTGAAAATATTTTGAAACCACACTGAAACACAAAGATATTGAACTTGAATTATCAGTGTGAAGGAATCGGAAGAATTCTTTCAATACTTGAGAGCCAAGACACAAACCAAACATTTTTATTGAGGTCATTTCGATGTTAACATTGCAAAATTTTGTCTTAACAGAACATACATGACTGATCATTACAACCCTTCACACAGGATTACGACCTAGCTTCTCCACCACTTATGTTGTGTGGGTTAATTTTTTATACATGAGTGGCGGGAACTACAGTTTAAAGTCGACTCCGAACGACAGATTTTTGAGAAACTTTTCATGGCAATTTTATTTATTCTCAGAGTTTTTGCCAGAAATCTGCTGAGAGGAAGTTGTTTTGATGTCTGGCCTGGGGTTTGAACCCTGGCTTTTACGTCTAATAAGCCAATACACTACCTGCTAGACTACGGCGACTTCAGAAAACGGTTAACTTTTTAACAGTATCCGTACGACAAGGGCTATTTATTTGGAAGCTAATAAAGGCCAAGTCCAGGAGTTCCATATCCAAGGTCCAGGGGTACCATATCCAATATTCAGGAATACTATATTTAAGTTCCAGAAGTACCATATTTGAGGTCCAGAAGTATCATATTTAATGTCCAGGAATACTATATTTAAGTTCCAGGAGTACTATATATAAGGTCCAGTAGTACCATATTCTAAATCCAGGAGTACAATATTCAAGTTCCAAGATTTCCATTTCCAAGTTACAATAGTACCATATTCAAGGTCCAGGTGTACCATATTCTAGTTCCAGAAGTACCAAATTCGATGGCCAGAAGTACCACATCCAGAGAAAGGTTTCTTCATACACATTCGTCTCCATATTTCTTGCCGTTTTCCGTTTTCTTTACTTGTTTCATCTTGATTAGGTGAGTTTTTCCAACTAAGCAGCAGATTTGTTTACCGCAACACATTCTAGAATGATAGGGTTGCCATCTATCAATGCCGAGAAATAATAATCTCTGCAAAAATGTATGATTTTGAAGACTTTCGTTGACTCCTACTCATTCCCGAAATAAGGCAATGCTGGACATGATGAATATAATATGAACCACTCTTGGATTGGTTTCATTCCAAATTTTGTTTGTTAACGTACTCATTCTAAAGGCTCCGCCAAATAACTTTTTTTTTTGAAAATGCTTTAAAAAAAAGCTACTGAATATTTTCTCAAATTTCTCTTTTTATTTGAAAGTACAATCCTTCCGGTTAATAATGGAAAATAATTTCATTCAAATGGCTGCCTCGGCTGGCCATGCAGTAGCCTACACGATCGGTCCAATTTTTAAGCACATTATCGATTGTGTGCAGCTGTATTTCACCAATGACTTCACGAATATTGTCCTTTAAAGCGTCAATTGTCACTGGCTTGTCGGCGTAACACTTATCTTTGACGGCACCCCACAAATAATAGTCCAACGGAGTCAAATCTCAGCATATATAAGGTCAAGTAGTACCATATTCTAGATCCAGGAGTGCTATATTCAATTTCCAAGATTACCATATTCAAGGTCCAGGTGTACCATATTCTAGTTCCAGAAGTACCATATTCGAGGGCCAGAAATACCACATACAGAGAAAGGTTTCTTCATACACCTTCTTCTCCATATCTCTTGCCGTTTTCCGATTTCTTTACTTGTTTCATCTTGATTAGGTGAGTTTTTCCAACTAATCAGGAGATTTATTTACACATAACACATAACATAACAATTTCTAGAATGATAGAGTTGCCATCTCTCGATGCCCAGAAATAATACCTTTTGTGAAAATGTATAGGGTATGATGGAAGAGAGACGTATTCGTTCGCGAAATGGGCAGTGCTTAACCTTCATAATAATTGAATACGATATGAACCACTCTTGGATTGGTTTTTGTTTGTTCACGTAGTCACTCATCTAGAAATTGGCCTCATCCGTAAAGATGAGTATTCGTTGAAGCTTAAAGCCAATTACTGCTACCAAGCTCTTTCAGCGAACACACGTCGGTCATCCATGGTGATTTGACAAAACAGTCTAAATAAATGACAACTAATTTGACAGATGCCGCTTCAATCAGATGACGATATCACATGTTCGGAAGTCTTATACGATAACGCTTCTAGTTTCTTAGAAATGTTGTGTCATCCATCTTCACGTCTTCCATCTACTGCGGTCAGCGAACGTTACCCTTTTGATTTCTCAAGCCACTTTGTTTAGAGGTATTTTTATACAGGAATCCCTCGATTTACGTCGCAGTTGGTTCCAAAAAAAGGCGACGTAAATCGAAACGACGTAAATAGAATTTCATATTACTCATACTACAAAGTAGTATGTTTTAAACAAGGAACTTAAAAAAGTTCAGTAATCCCTCGATTTACGTCGCAGTTCGTTCCAAAAAAAGGTGACGTAAATCGAATGACGACGCAAATTGAAGTTAGAGGGAACAAACAATTTGATGACGTAAATCGAAACAACGTTAATCGAGACGACATAAATCCAAGGATTACTGTACAGCAAATTTTTAAATTTCCCAGAGTCCATAATGCATAGGCGTTTTTTCAATTCTGCATTATGTTGAATTTCTTATTAAAAAATCAAAATTATTTTGGTCTTTAACCCTGTGTATGTTTATAAAATTTCAATTGATGTCAATGATTGTTGTCAAAACAATTTGATTTTAATTTTTTTTTTTATTAATTAAAAAAACAATTTTATGGATCTCAAACAAAATTCCGTTGGATTTCAATTTATCTTCGTTTAAATAATTGTTGACCTTATTAAGAAGTGATGTTTTTTTTTCACATTTCTTTGCTTTTATAAAAAAAAAAATTTTAATTAATTTAACAGAAAACCATCAAATGAGACAACAAACCCATCAAATACGGGTTTATGAAGTGTAACTATTGGCAACAAAGTGGCTCAAGTGTAATTAACACATTTTTTTGTTTGTTGACTGTTGTTATTATTGTTGTTGCAAACATTTTTATTGTCAAGTTCATATAGATTCAAGAGATACAAATCCATCATGCTGCAAACTGTTTGCAAATGTTTGTATCTTTATTTGAATTTTACTTTAATGGCCGTGTGTGTCTCTGAGTTTTATTAGAATTTCAAATAAAAATTCGAAATATTTCTTCTTCTTTATTTTTATTGCGTGTAAATATCTTGTTTTATTTCAAAATATAATTTAAAACTATTTATTTTATTTTTAGAAAGTTAATTTTACTGTTTAGTTTAGTTTAGTTTAATCAAATACAAACACAAGAAAAAATAACCAGTTTTCCTTAAAACTTGTATATTTCAAAATATTTTCAACAGTTTAGTTGTAAATTTGAAATGCCTTAAAGCGACATTAGTCGACAATTATTTAAAACATGTTTTAAAGGCCAATAAATGATATTAAACCATGAATTATTTTAAATTAGTAAATTAAAGCCATGGAAAAAAATCTCCACATCCACAATATTTTCTTAAGTTTTGTAATAAAAAAGACGTAAACTTTTAGGGGAAAACTATTGATGATCTCTAAAACCTTCATGGCTTAAATCAAATGTTAATCAACTAGTTTGCTGCAGTAGTTAAGACTTAGACATACAGATTAGGTACTCGTGTACTTAAATCACTAGAACGCAAGAAGAGAATTCCAAGTGCCCAAATGGTATAGATTTCTTCTTCAGATCATTTTCAGATTCCTCCATCTGCATCTTTGCTTTCCCTTCTTTCTTCGTTTTCTGTAGTTTTCTTCAGCTACATTTTTTCAGCATATTTTCTGCAGAGAATATGCTCAACATAGCTTAGCTACCGTAGTCATTCAACACGTTATCCCAGAGAAAAAAATTTTTTTTTCTAAAAATCTACTTTGAAAGTCTGTTGGAAGCAAATAGTCCTTCGGCTTTGGTTTTTGTGGTGGTTGCGCTTCATGTCAATGGGAATGCAATTCTAAATGTTAAGATGGGCCTAAATAATGAGAACGTCACGAAATCAACAAGTTCGGATTATTCGCCACACATTCTCTAGCAGAAGCGATATTGATTTCTTCAAAGATCTTGTCACTTGCTTGTACGGTAAGTGATCATAACCCTCCCTGTCATACATACATAATTGATCATTACAACCCTTCAGTTAGGGTTACGGCCTATCTTCTCACACCACTTATGTTGTGTGTATTATTTTTACACATGAATTGCATGACCTACTGTTTAAAGTTGCCTTCGAACAACATATTTTTTGAGAAACTTTGCATGACAATTTTATTTGCTCCCAGAGTTTTTGCCAGAAAACTTCTGAGAGGAAGCCGTGGAAGAAATATTTTTCATATTTTAGTTTTGATGTCTGAACTGGGGGTTTGACCCGTGGCCTTTACGTCTAATAAGACTACTTACTACCAATTAGACTACGACGTCTTTACCCTGAAATGTTTGAAAATTGGTCACATTTGAATCACCACGTCTGTAGTAGGAGTTGAATAATTTGTGCGCTTTCTTCGAGTGTCAACGATACGCCTTTTATGAGTGTCAACGATACGCCTTTCGTTAAGTAAACAGTAGCTTAGCCTTAGCATACTGGCCGTTTTAAAACCACTTAATACGTAACCCATAAGTCGGAACTGAAGGCACTTTTATATCTCTTTCCCCTAGACGTTTACATACTTGATATTAACGTACTTTCTGATAGCAGGGTGACTGTAAAAACTTTGGATTCTCATATGATGACCCGGTAGATGGTTTTATATTGTCACAGATTTCTCACTCTCTCTCTCAACGAGCAGCACGATACTTACATGTTTGTAGCGTGTTACTGTAATTTCTGGGAAACTAAAGAACATACATATGAACTCATTAAACATAGTACAACCACGATATAACGAACTGTATTAAGAATCAGCATATTTGTGTTTGATAAAGTCATACTTGATTCCGTTGACGCCGCAGAGACAACTTCGAATACAGTAAAACAGCACCTGGATAAATAGTTGGGAAATGTCTGCTCAAACTTGAATGGGGCGCAGTCAGCATCGTGGTTGGAGACATTACTGAACATTGTATATTGAAACAAAGAGAAGTCTATTGGACTTGCTCATCTGGTTTATAAAGGGTGTTTTTTTATAGAGGTATAGAACTTTAAGTTGGCATTACTTTTCAAGATGGCGACCGATTTAACAGCTGTCAAGTGATTTATTCTCAGTTTGGTTTGGCAATTCATCATGAATAGACTCACGCCTGAACAACGCTTGCAAATAGTGCAATTTTATTTCGAAAATAATGGTTCTGTGCGGAAAACGTATCGCGCACTACGTCCATTTAGCGATGAAACGCACCACCATTCAACCGGCTACGTCAACAAACAAAACTGTCGCATTTGGAGTGAAGGTAATCCTCAAGTGTATGTGGAAACACCGTTACATCCAGAAAAACTGACTGTTTGGTGCGCTTTATGGACTGGTGGAATCATTGGTCCGTACTTTTTCAAAAACGGTGGTGGCAAGAACGTTACAGTCAATGGTGATCGGTATAGAGCCATGATTACAAACTTTTTCATTCCTGAATTGAATAACCATGATGTCCAGGAGATGTGGTTTCAACAAGACGGCGCAACATGTCACACAGCTCGTGCCACAATAGATTTACTGAAAGACACGTTTGTTGACCGCCTAATTTCACGTTTTGGACCTGTGAATTGGCCTCCAAGATCTTGTGATTTAACACCGCTAGACTACTTTCTGTGGGGCTATGTAAAGTCATTGGTCTATGCGGTAAAGCCACAAACGCTTGACCATTTGGAAGACAACATTCGCCGTATTATTGCCGATATACGGCCACAAATGTTGGAAAAAGTCATCGAAAATTGGACGTCCAGATTGGACTACATCCGCGCCAGCCGTGGCGGTCATATGCCAGAAATCATATTTAAAATGTAATGCCACAAGATTATCTTTCGGATAAATAAAATTCATGTCAATCGAATAATCCATCGTTGTTTTATTGCAACTTAAAGTTCTCTACCTCTATAAAAAACACCCTTTATAAGACGTGGATCAAACGGTTGGATTCAAATAAGGCGTTTTATGGAAAGCAGAAAAAAAAAATTTCTATCACGCTGTTGAATTCATTGAAATATTGGACGCAGCCATTAAGAAACTTAGTCGCGTTGACATAAGTCTCGGATGGTTGCAAAATTAGCTTTTTGATGTTTTTAAGGGCAACTTTTCTACCTACTTGCCTAATTATAATCTGTATGCAAATTATGCGTTGTTAATATCGTTCATATTTCATACCAATTTTTTTATATAAAAAATTGATCACGGACGTTACTTTCCAGGTACAAACAATACATTGTTTACATCGTGTGTACTACACGCATAATTTCATAAATTTTTATTTACAAACAGGTTTTTTTTTTTTGTAATTTATCTTCTGTACTTTAGTTAAAAATATTGCTAATTGTTGCAAGTGCAATGTAAGAAAATTCGACATTGCAGACATTACGTAAATTATTGTGTAACTTTGAAGCTTCTTAGTAGAATAAAATTTGACATCAGGTTAATAATGAATATGAATATATGTACAGCTGCGTTCAAAATAATAGGAGTGCTACCATGTAATATTTTCAAAGTTAAAATTTTTTATTGTACCAATTTGCAAAACACGATATATTCTAATGGTAGTTACAACGATATGTAAGAAATTAAATACAAAAAAGAATCTCGTAATAACTTTAATATTTACGATGAAATGATTAATTTCAGTGTTTGCGCTTGACTTCAGTTGATCAAAAAAATAGGAGTGCGAGTGTTCTTTTAAAAATAAAAATATAGCAGCACATAATTTAAAGAAAAAAATGAAAAATAAGTACGGAAAAATGTAGTTAAAACTTATTCTACAGTTATTCACATAAATTTTTGTAATAGTGGGACGAGAAAAGCACTGTACTAAGAAAAGAGAAAACTAACTAAAAATCTTCGAAAAAAAGGCAAAACTTACAAAGAAACTAAGGAAATCTTAAGTTACTCCGATCAAATAATCACAAATACTTTAAAATATAAAAAAACCCGAAACGCGTGGGCGCAAGGGCAAAACATCTACTGTCGATGACCGCCGAATTGTGCGATACAGCAAAATAAATCCTTCTTCGTCTTCAAAAAAAATTCAAAAGGATCAGAATCTTGCCGTAAGTGTCCCTACTATTCGTAGGCGTCTGATGGACAACAATTTATTCGCAAGAAGTCCATAAAAGGTGACATTGTTGACATACAAAACTGGCAGCTGCACGCTTAAAGTTTGCCCAAGAACATTTCAAATATCCGAAAGAAAAATGGGGAAACCTATTGTGGACCGACGAAAGCAAAATTGTTTTATTTGGTGGCACTGGGTCTATACAGTATGTTAGACGTCCGCCCAACACCAAATATAAAGCTCAGTATACACAAAAGACAGTTAAACATGGTGGTGCAAAACTAATGATATGGGGAAGCTTTTCTTATAATGGTTTAGGCCCACTACATCGAATTAGAGACATAATGGATAGGAACGTCTATGTCGGCATTTTGAGAGAAGTGATGTTACCATATTCCACGCCTCTAAAATGGATATTCCAACAAGACAATGACCCGAAACACACCAGTAAATAGGCAAATGAGTGGTTTCGGGTTAATGGGGTAAAGGTTATGGCGTGGCCAGCTCAGTCTCCTGACCTTAATCCCATTGAACATCTATGATGGATGTTAAAAAATATGTTGCCGAGCGAAAACCGTCAAATGCAGCTGAGCTGTGGCCTGTAGTGCAAGATGGGTGGAATAAAATTCCACTAAAACGATGTCAGGATTTAGTTGACTCCATGCCTCGTAGATGTGCTGCTGTAATAAAAAGTAAAGACTATTCTACCAAATACTAATCGTATTTAAAGTTTCTGATTATAGTCATAAGCATTTTTAACTTTTTTAATACTAAATCTTTATGAAAACTGAAATACTCCTATTATTTTGAACAGCACTTTTTAATATATTTTTTTAAACTTCCTGTTACTTACTTGTTGAAAACTTTATTTATTTAATGAATAACTTAAATAACTTAGTGTTGAATCAACATTACATTACACCAAAAAAATTGAATTAAACCATGTTTTTTTTTTGTTAAGAATTAAGCTTTGGTTTTTCAATGGGCTCACTCCTATTTTTATGAACGCAACTGTATATGTTTATTAAATAATTTTTAAAACGTTGAAACTTACAAAACAAGATCATCTTAATCTTGTTTTATGGCGGAGCCTAGTACATCTGATACACACAATAAGTGTAAGTATTATAAGCCCTCCCTGATCGCCAAAACTTATGTAACTTGTACATGTAAACACCATGTCAAAAATGTATATAAAATGATAAAAATTAAATTTCTTCAAAAATATATGCCTGTATATATCCCTATATCCCTCTTCTGCAAAAGAAATCAAATTTCATGGCATAAAAGTCTGTTCTGTAATACTTTACTTTACCTTACTTTTGCAAATGAGACGACATCATTTTCATTTGGGTGTAAAAATATTTTTATTTTTTTTGCCTTGTTTTTGTTTTAATTAAAACACACTCAGAGCGACAAAAGCAAACAAAAAACAAGAGATGAGCGCGAGACATATAATTTATTGAAGCATATAATTTACTAGCATGTAAATTTAATTTTATTTTCAACACAGCATTTCTACATGAATTTCAATTCTCTGCTTAAATTACAACAACAAAAACATCTACAAAAACAACAACTTACGAAAAAAAAGCAGGGAAATTAAATAAACAAGAACAAGAATTAAAAAGAAAACAAAAATTTTATTTTTTTTGATGCAAAAAGAAAAGAATCAAAAAAGAAAACAAATGAAATCCTTTATTTGTCATTCCCTCATCCTGTTTAAGTTTGTTTTCCTTTTTTTCGTTTTTAATTTTTTTTTGCCTGTGAATATTTTTACACTTTGTTCGGTGCTTGTAGTGTCGGTGTTGATGTCGGTCGGTGTTGGTGTTCAGTGTTCGTTCGGTGTTATTTACTTGTCTGCATGTCGGCACATTTGTAGCATTTCCCCTCTGCAGACCGTTTTTGTCTATCAGCCATTTATTTGCTTTCCAAAAATATCAAACAGTAGGGTCTGTAAGGATGGCGGGGTATATAAATAAAGATTTTAAATTTTCGTTTTTTGTATTACAATTATTTGTTACCCATAACTCAGGGACTCCTTCCTCCTTTGATTGGTAGCTTTAAGGTTTCGAACTGTAGGCAATGGAACAGGACATATGTTGCGGACAGCAACCGGATTCTAAATAAAAACTTTTCATGGCAATTTTGTTGAAAAGTCGGCAAGGAAATATTTTTTCGTATTTCGTTTTGTTCGAGATCTCTGCCCTGCGCATTAAATCGTGACCTTACGATTAATAAGCCAACATCCTACCTACCAGACTACGACGACTTCAAACCATATATAGGTCTACTCCCTTTCATGTACCCATCAATACAATCTCGTCTGAATCTGCAGGATTTTGGTGGGCTAAAGACCTCCTCTCCTTAGAGAATAATTTTTTTGGTGAACAATTTCTTTAAGAAACCGGTAGTCCCAGTTTATTGGTCTTAAGGTGTAAGGTACCTTTACAACGGCATCTGAATGTAAAACAAAATGGCGTCCATATAACCAATATGTAATCCTTCTAAAGGGTCCGCCAAATAACTTTTTCTTTTTAAATGCTTTAAAAAAAACTACTGAATATTTTCTCAAATTTCTTTATTTATTTGAAAGTACAATCCTTCCGGTTAATAATGGAAAATGATTTCATTCAAATGGCTGCCTCGGCTGGCCATGCAGTAGCCTACACAATCGGTCCAATTATTAAGCACATTATCGATTGTGTGCAGCTGTATTTCACCAATGGCTTCACGAATATTGTCCTTTAAAGCGTCAATTGTCTCTGGCTTGTCGGCATAACACTTATCTTTGACGGCACCCCACAAATAATAGTCCAAACAGTGTCAAATCGCAGCTCCGAGGTGGCCAAACGACATCAGCTCTGCGGCTGATAATGCGATCTTCAAAAACAGGGCGCAAAACATCGAGTGTAGCTTCGGCTGTGTGGCACGTAGCGCCGTCCTGTTGAAACCAAATGTTGCCAATATCCTCCTCTTCAATTTTTGTGAACAAAAATTCGTTCAACATGGCCCGATAACGATCGCCATTGACTGTATCGGCCACTCCTTGCTCATTTTCGAAGAAAGTGGCCCAATTATTCCTCTGGACCAAAATCCGCACCAAACAGTGACTCGTTTTGGGTGCGTCGGCTTTTCAATGTATGCGTGCGGGTTTTCTGTGCCCCAAATGCGACAATTTTGCTTGTTTACATACCCGCCAAGATCAAAATGAGCTTCATCTGAAAAGATGATTTTTTTTTGCCAAAATCGGCATCTTCTGGTGTAGGCTACTGCATGGCCAGCCGAGGCAGCCATTTGAATGAAATTGTTTTCCATTATTAACCGCAAGGATTGTACTTTCAAATAAAAAAAGAAATTTGAGAAAATATTCAGTAGTTTTTTTAAAGCATTTTCAAAAAAAAAGTTATTTGGCGGACCCTTTATATATGCCAAGTAAAACTTGGAAAATTAGTGGATTTCTTTTCAGTACACCTTATACTTTAACAATGGAATGCCACGAAGTAAAGTAAAGTGGATTATGTCAGAAAAGGTGCCACATATTGTCAATGAAAATGAAGCAAATCCATATACAAACGGGAAATATGATTGACTCTAAGGTTTCGCATGCAATACCTTAAAGCCTCTGGGTACTATTCAATAAATTTACCAGAAAGTTAACCCTTTCATGCCCGATGTTGCCTATAGGCAACATTGTACATTTTTGTTCATAATTTCCGTAATTTTTAATTTTTTTAAAAGATTTTTTTTTTTTGCAAACAAGCTTGGTTAAAAACGTGTAAAACCAGAATACGTCGGACTCTGAATTTAATATCACTTCATATTTAGGCCATGACTAACAAACACATTTCCTTAAAAAATTTTTAGCTCTGGCCCAAAAAATTCGGGCATGAAAGGGTTAAAAAAGGAAATAATATAGAATATGTTCCCTATGACTTCCTAATTAATCGTTTCTTTTTTATTGAGATTTCACTGTAAATTTTTTTTATTTTCTTTGTTATTCTGGCTGTTTTGTTGTTGCATATTTTATTATTGCAACACTCAATTTTTTTTCTGCTCCTTTTTTTTAGTAAATACGTCTCTTGCACACTAAAAAAACGAAAATCAAAAAAATATTCGCAAAACAGAACTAAAAGACGCTAAAACATAAAGGAAGTCATAGCGATCAAGCTCTTCCATAAGATGCCCTACAGCAGAGTTTTTCTTTCTTTGAATTGTAAATCGATTTTCGAACAACTTAAAGCATATCATAATCAAATTTCATTTTAATAACTTCCTATACAAGGTTTCATTTTGGAGAAGAAGGAAAAAAATAAAGTTTTGATTAACATTTTGAATCTTGGTTAACATTTTGAAAGTTTTCTTTACTTAAAGGGTAGGTAATATAAAATTCAGCACCTGCCTCTTGCCCCTCTACACACTACCTACGCGTGCCTGTAGGGTATCAAAAGAACTGAAGTTTTGAAAATTATTTTCCCTTCTTTTTTTTTTTGCCAGCTCAGGAGTTTGTTTTCATTTTCATAGGGATGCGACACCAGATATACTAAAAACGTTTCACTGGTCCATTTTTATTTTTAAATGTAAATAATTGCCTTAACTAAAGTGTCATTGCCTGTTACGAGCTGTAGTATACGTTAGCATAGAGATGGAGTGTTTCTTTCTGCCTGTCTGTCTGTCTTTCATTTCACATTGCATTCGTGCATCGTTTTGCTGCTGTTTTTTCATTGTCACTATAATTCTCAGTTCATCATTTCAATTGTAATTGAATTTGAATGTGCAGTCAGTCGTCTGTCGTTGTCACCCTTTAATTTTTCTGCAATAACTTTGACTGTGTCGGGAGTTTAATATTATTGCGAGCATGCATGTGAATAAATAATTTAGCCAGCGGGTGTTCAGGCATAGGGAATAGTATTAGGGATTATGGATGAGGATGAATTATAGAATATCTAAATTGGATAACATGTGCACTACATAGAGGGGATATTTATGTTTTAGAAAACTTATTGGAATATTTTAAGTTCTTTTGCGAAGCTGATTTTGCTTAAGACTGAGTTTTTTTAAGTATTTTTTTTTCAATAATGTTGACCTCGTTTAATAATTTTTCCTGTTTTTTTTTTCTTTTTCAGAAATAGATGATTAAAAATGAAAATGAAAATTACAAGAATTAAATTACCAATAAACTAACAGGTATGTACAGTCCAGTTATACACTCTCTATTAATGCTAATTTAATTCCCTCAGAATTTTTCATTTTCTTGTACAAAAATGTTGTGCAACGGAAACAAATTCTATGAAAAAATTAGACACGATTTAGATGAAACTAAAAAGAATTTTCTTTTGATGGCTTGAATTATTTTTATTTCAATGCATTACATTTAAGTATTCAGATTTTTTAGGAAGGTGCAAGAAATACTTTAATCCACCTGATGCCTTTACTCCACTTCCAAAAGACATATCCCTCCTATGTGAACCTCAATCTTTACTTTTAATAGAAACGATAATCACCTGATATGACTATAAGATTAAGAAAGATCTCTAGACATACCCGTGTTTGGCATAAAAATAACCGCGACCACACGCCTCGCCTGTGCAAAAAGAAACCCGTAAATAACAGAACTTCTACTTGCACGCAGGCGGGTAAAGAAGTCAACAGCCTAATAGCCATAAAACCCTGTACGAGATTGAATACTCTTCAGTTCCAAAATGTTAATACTCCTTTCTCCTGACAAGGTATAATGAGATGTGAATATCTCAATACTCATGTGTAGGTGCAACCATCCGAGAATCAGAAAATTTGTCCTCAAAAAGGCATTCAAAGTCTCTCTTTTTGATTTAGCATGGACTATCAGTACACAGGTACCCAATATCATTAGATCACATTTGAGGGATTTTTGAATTTTGTTCAACGCCGGTAAATTTTCAATAAACTGGCAAAAATTTCCTTTACATCTCTCTCTCCTAAATACATACTTAATTGGTCATTACAACCCTTCAGTCGGGATTACAATCTAGCTTCTCGCAACACCCATGTTGTGTGTGTTAATTTTATCCACGAGTGGCGGGACCTACAGTTTAAAGTCGACTCCGACTTTTTTCATGGCAATTTTATTTACTCTCAGAGTTTTTGCCAGAAATCTGCGGTCAGTCGCCGAAGAAATAATTTTGCATATTTCGTTTTGTTGGAGATGTCTTCTGACCCGGGGTTTGAACCGTGTCACTACCTACTAGACTACGGTAACTTCTCTCTCCTAGATATTTTAATTTTCCTGTTGTACACCGGGTGACATCAAACTCTATTGCTTTATTGGTCTATCATCACAATGTGGTGTGTGTTTCATTGTTCTATAACTACAATGGATTGTACTCTAGTCAAATAAAGGCTTTTGGTCTTGAAAATCACATATTTTGATGTACTACTCTATATGAAGCCCATATTCTCTTAAAGAAGATTCGTTCGGGAATTCGTTTTTTAGCCCCGTATCCCAATGTGAGTGCTCTTCCTGCAAAAGATTTTGCTGTCACTTACAATGTGAATATTAACATACGTAGGTCCAACATAATGTCAGGAACAATTCATGCCTTTTTGTTTGGAAACTCGACACGTGTTCTTAAACAATAGCTTTGTTTTGGAGCGTCATTTTAAATCTTAAGGTTCGAATCTGATCTAAAAAATGTAAACATAAAATCTTCTCCAAATAATCTACGTAGGATGCTCTCAACATAGACATTGAACGCCAAAAGAAGAATAAGCTGTTTACAGGTTCAATGAGCAAAGTCTCTCACTAACACACGCTATAAATTTTCAGTAAAGGAGTTGTTTCTAGGAATCTGAGCGGCGTTAATGCATTTTAAAATGAAATTCCTGTATGTTTAGCAAGTAATAGCCAAGGACTTATGTTTACTGAAGCTGAATAGCATTCAAAATATTTTAAATCTATTGTGACAGAATTCAATTTTTTTAATTAAAATTTAAGTGCCAACGAAACACAAAAAATAGATAAAATGTAGGTTTTGATAGAAACAAGAAAACAATGTTTGTATGCTTGTCAGCAATTTTCGAGAAAAAAAAATTGTCAAAATGTTTTCGTAATATGAGAGAAAATTAGATTCTTTTTCAATCTTTCACTCTCTCCCGCTCTCTCTCTCTCTCTCTCTCTCTGTTTCTCACTTTTATTAGAAAATAATAGCCAACGTAGACAAATAAAAACCAATTGCTGTTAACCGCTAAAGGCAATTGTGCAGGCAATTCTAATGCTGTTAGCACAGCCTTGAATTGTTTAGTTGGTAGAGGCAACTTGTCAATGAGTCAGTGAGTAAGCAAGCGAGAGAGTAAGCGAGTTAGGAAGTGAGTGTGTTTGTCTGTCATTCAATCAGTTACTGTTACTCTAATTGTTTTGTACGTTAATAAAATTCGTTATCAGTGAAAGTAACCACCGCCACACAGTTCCGAATGCGACATTCTAAAAACGAAAACAAAAAAACAGAAACAGAAACAGAACGCAAAAACAAAACTTTGAAAAAAATTAGAAAAAAATCAAAGCAAACCAAACCAAATAAACTTTAACACGTCACCCACAAATTGTCGGTAGATGGTTGGTTGGTTTGTTGTTGTTGTCGTTGAAACGAGTATGTAATGATGCCATAAGTGAGCGTGAATGAGGGAGTGAGTGTATGTACGTACGTACGTATGACTTGTTGTAGTAGTACGAATAGTTGTTACTTTTTCTTTTTTATTGTTTAATATTCTTTTGTTTTTCTTGTTGTTGTTGTTGTTTTTGATTAGAAAAGAATATTAATTTTTATTTGTTCACCGTCGTCGTCTGGTTTGGCAGCAGTAGTTTTTAAACTTCTGTAACATGTTGACGTTTGTGCAATAGTTTCTCTTTCTCTCTTTCGTTCTTCCTGTCGGTTTCAGAAAGCATTTTGCGGTTGTTCGTAAAGTTTTTTTTAAAGAAATTCAAAAAGTTTTTTCAAAAACTACCAAAAAAATTTAATTTAATTTTTATCCTTCCAAAAAAAAAAATCAAATAATAATTGCGGTTAAAGACAGTTGTACTCAGTGAAAGAAAAGCGAATGAATTAAAGTGTTGAAAATGAAATGCAAATAATGGCAGTTTTATAAATTTAAAGAAATTTGAAAGAAATCTTAAAATTTTTTAATTGTGGATTAAAAAATTGCAGCGTGACTAAATATGCCTCAATTAAATTGAAACATTGAATGGTAAATATCAAATAAAATTTACATTTTTTACTTTTAAAATATTTTTAATAAAAAATTATACGCCAAAATCATTACGTTTCATACTTTCCAAGACTAAGTTCTTTATTTCCCTTCACGCTTAGCTTGTATTGGTTATTTAAAGGCTTTTTCAAGACTTTTAATTTTAAAAATCTACGATATGGAAATGCTAATCATCCGGTGTTTATGGAGCACTATTGTGTTCGCCTTAGAAAAGAGAAAGAAGAAAGAAATGGGATTGAGAGAAGAGAAACGGAAAATAAAAAAGAGGCATCAGTTTCTTATAAACCCCTAGAGAGCCTGAATATAAGCTTCCAATTGAAATTGGCGCAGTCTAGTAGGTAGTGTGTTGGATTATTAGACGTGAGACTATGTTTCAAACCTCAGGTCAGACATCTCCAACAAAACGAAATATGAAAAATTGTTTCATCGACATCTTCCTCACAGCAGATTTCTGACTCTCTGAGAGTAACTAAAAATTGCCGTGAAAAATTTTGTAGGTCCCGCAACTCATGTGTAAAATTAACACACACAACATAAGTAGTGTGAGAAGCTAGGTCGTAATCCTGACTGAGCTGTTAATTGTGGTTAATTGTGTATGTATGATGGAACCAAGCAGTCACAGAAGAGATACTCTATCATCGCCAGAAATCCGACTGAGATCTATTTCAGATCCCCGCTAACGACCCAGTTACCAATTTTACGTTGTGCTAATTTAGCCTCAGTATGTAAATAGTTCTTACAGCGTTGATAAGAGGCCAAAGATCCCTAACTACGTAACACTGACTAATTCTCACAGCGCTTCTATTCCTTATGCTGAAAGCATCCCTCGTTTGTTCCATAAAGGTAGCAGATTGCAGTATTAGGTCCCCACCAGCGACTCAGTACCAGTCTCACATTGTGGTAATTGACCCTCAGCGTCTAAATAGTTCTTACACCGTTGATTAAAGACCAAAGAAACCTATTTACGTAACGCTTCGGTCTATTCTACCCACGCTCATTCCTCGATTGTTCCATAAAGGATTCGAAACTGAGATATTCAATCACTTTAATTTCTGTAACGTATTTTACAATGTTAAACTATATATATATGTGACCTGGAACTTACAGGAGTGAAGAGATTAAAATTATTGCATCTTCTAGATTCGAAACTGATTTGTTCAATCACTTTAATATCTGTTCTCATTTTCGATTTTAATATTCTTCTCTTTCTAAAACGTATTTTTCTTAATTCTAATGCAAAACAGTACATCATTAAGGTCCATTCCCAGAGTACTTGTCAGTATAAAAATTTAATTTATTTTTAGTTTTATTTCATACGAATTCCCACCATATTCCACTGGCAATAATATCAAATATTTCTAAAATGTTATCAAAAATAATACATTTTTTAAATTCCTTTTTAATACGTTTTGTTGTGAGTAAATTAAAGTGTTATCACAAAATAAAACGTAAATTATTTCAGTTCTTTTTTTTTTCAAAAGATATAAATGACCGGCATTTATTGCTGTTGTCCAAAAAATGTCAAATAAAATATCGTATGCTTTTCAAATTAAATTCACCCATACAAACGACGGCAAATTAAATGTCAGCCAATAGCTCGACATAGCATTTGATGAGACAACAATGTGCACACATACACACACAGTATATAATTCAATAATAAAAAACTATACAATTCCCACAATAAATCGAAAAACGAATAAATTTTATTGAAAAATCAAAACAAGAAACAAAAAATAAATCAAGCATGATATAAATCTACTCTTCTACTAATTACCATTTGGTATATCACACACACTCTCTCTCTTGTTTTGCTTCCTCTCTCTCCTTTGTATCGATACATACATACCGGAAGGAAACAAATTTTTTAAACAACTCAAGTTAATTAAACTTAATATTGATGTTGTCTATTGAATATCAAAAACAACAACAACGACGATAACTATACCCGCAAATCTACAGAGAGCTGTTTATATACACACACACATGCATACACACAGGAAAGTGATTTGTTTAGTGAACAAAATAAGCGGTAAATTAAATACATTCAATAAGAAGAAAACAAATACGACAAGAGATAGATTATACGAGCACGACTGCGACTACGACTGCGAATACAAGTAGTACGTGCATGTGTGTCATTATCATACTCATTCTCTATAGAAGCACATTTAAATGTTTGCCTGTGTGTGTGTGTTTTTAAGTATTTTTCTATCAGATTAACGTTGAAATTAGTTGGGTTTCGTTTATTTGTTCGTGTTTGTTTATTCCTTCGTTAGTTTGACAAATTAATAGAGAGACGGTATGCAAGTACTTAACGTAATTACGCTCTCATTATTGCTGTTGCTGTTGTTTTCGTTCTTTTTGTATTTGTTTTGGTTTTTCTTGCTCTTAATGTTTATATTATTGCGATTAGCAGTAAAAGAGTACAAGCAACAGGGAGTTTTAAAATAAATTCCTATAGCAGAACACTTGAAAAAATATATGTAAGAGGGTATAACACTCAGAGAAATTGAAATCGTAAAATTCATTTCATTCATTCACATATGATTGAAATAAAGTTAAACATGGTTTTTTTTTAACTGTTTTAGGTTTTATTGTTGCAAATAAAATTTTTTTAAATTATTATTTATATGATGAAATAAAAAAATGTGGGTTATTATTAAACTTCTGTTCACATATCAATATGATAGAGTGTAGTTGTAGATTTTTCAAAATAAGTAGAAAATGATGTGAAGTATATGGTTATTCTTCATAATAATTATTTTATTCTGTTATTTCTATTGAAATTTAATTTTGAGTTCTTAAAATAATAGTGTTGGGATTCTTTTGTCACAGGATAGTGGTGCAACATTGTGCAACTTTAAATAGATCGTTTTAAACAAGCAGGTGAAGTCGCCATAGTCTACTAGATAGTGTGTTTTATTATTAGGCATGAGGCTTTGGTTCAAACCCAGGTGGGATACCTCGACCAAAACAAAATATGAAAAAATAATATTTCTAAGGTGACTTCCTCTCAGCAGATTTCTGGCAAAAACTCTAAGAGTAAATAAAATTACAATGAAAAGTTTCTCAAAAAATCTGTCGTTCAGAATCGACTCTAAACTGTAGGTCTTGCCACGCATGTATAAATATAACACACACGACATACGTAGTGTGAGAAGCTAGATAGTAATCATGACTTAAGGGTTTTAATGTCCAATTATGCATGTATGTAAACAAGCAGGTGTTTAAAAGATAACAGGTTAGGATATACATACATATTCCATTTGACTCACAAATTTCAGGACGCTGTTTGGTGTCAACACTGTTTCCTCCTGTGACACATTTATGACTCACAAGTTCCATGAATACGTTCCAATGATTCATACTCATCGTCACAGCATCTGTACGTTGGGTTCGAGAAAACTTCGATTATGAATAAGTGTAATCTGAGTTCACTGTACCCTGTAAAAGGACGATTTGTCAACCTCTGATCATTTTTAGACACTGCCTTCGATTCAGCCTCTTAAGAGCCGAATGTTCGCATGGCGGCCTTAATGTCATACAGTTTTGCTATGTCATGTCTATTATACACACAGTTACTAAATTATACGTACGGTTAAAAAATTGCCGAAATTTTTTAACTAATCCGTTTTCGTTGAAAATCTTTATAGTTTCCTTGATGTTAAAAAATTTCTGAAATTGAACTGAATTGTGGCCCTGCACAGGCCCACAAAGGTATGCATCCGATTTACAAATTTCACAAATTTCTGAACCAAAGCAAAAGACCGTCTTAAAATCGAAGAAAGATGTCAGACAATTATAAATATTTTCAAAAAAAAACGGATTTGTTAAAAAAATTCTGAAATTTGTTATCCGTATGTATACTTCTGTAGCTATGTGTACCTCCTATTCAAGTTGTGTTGAGCACATTTTACCATGGCATAGAGCTCCGTTTGGAAGGTACCAGAGAATTTCCGTATGGGTTCTGACTATTTCATCCTGCGACCAAAAACTCCAGCTGCTATAACGAATAGTCCCTCTTTAAAGGTAGTAAGCAACTTCCCAGTTATTTTATTCATTTTTGTAACTGCTGTTTGCGAAGTATTTTCTAAAATCATAGAGTCTACTGGCTCTGTCCAGGGGACAGTTAAGGAATGAGCTGCCAGCCAACCGATTACTTAGTCCCGCAATCATCTTGTAAATTTCAGGATAAACTCCCATCAACCTAACCATAGACTCCAAAGCTTTGATCTTGTACCATGTTCAACGGATTTAAAGCCAACAGAGACTCCAATGCGAATATTAAACCAAAAAATTAATAACCAAAGGCCAGTTGAAATTCCATTAACGACGTTAAAACCTCGAATTATGGGAAATAAGTTTACTTTGTTGTTTGAACGAAGCAATCAAAACAAAACGAATTGCCTTGCTTTCATTTGGAAAATTTGAATAAAATATAACAGCTGAATTGGTGGTATTTTAGTTGGTTGTTTGTCATTTTAAGTCTGTCACAGTAAATCACAGACTGACGTAATTATTAAAAATATTACGTTTGAAATAACACTTAAAACATTAACACATAAGGCCAAAATAATTTCAAATAAACTTTTTAATCAAAACGATTTTATTTTTACGCAGTTTTTGTTTACCATTATCATGGACATTAACTCGTATCGTTTTTGAAAATAATTTTTCAATCAAATCGAATTATTATTTCATTTTCAGTTTTATTGTAACAAAAACGTCTAAATGGCGTTTGATTATTCCAATAATACAGTCGGCATGCGTCAATTTTGTTTATGTTGACAATCATTTAAAATAATTCGCAATTATTAGCATTAAATATTAAAAATTTAAATAGTTTTTGGAATGGTTAATACATACAAATGGTCAATGAAATATTGTAAACGAAATACATACCCTACTTTCGGGAGACAAAATTTCGTCACAGTGATTGAATTCTACTTCATTATGATCATTTTTTAATTCGTTATTATTATTATAATTTAGTCAGGATTGCAACCTCGCTTCTTACATCACCCATTTTATCCAGGAGTTGAAGGACCTACATTTTAAATCTGTCGACTTCGAACTCCGAGATTTGAGAATATTTTCCTGGTCATTTTAATTTTGCTTTCATCGCATTTTTTTCTTCAAAGATTTGTTTGGTAGGAAACCTTTTCTGCTAGTCTTTATGCTACTAACTCATGTACAGTGCCTATAATTCGTTTATGACCATAATACCATATTGCCTTGGTTGTTAACTTGTTTTTTTTTTTCGCAATTAAAATACTGACAAAAAAGAAAAACAAAACATCTGCTCATTTGACTAATGACTTGTGTAAACATTTGTTCTACTTTTCCATTTTCAACAATTTGTTGTACACCCTTGTTATCTACAATTTTATGCACCAACCACCCCCTCTCCCTGTTCGTTGTTACGTACTCCCTCATGGATGTCACCAACGAGTAATTTTTTGTTTTTTGTAACAAACATTTCAATATCTCCGTTTGTTTTTTTGTTCAATATTGTTATTATTATTGCTGTCAGCCATTATTTAAATGCGTTTTTTTATTTTTGCTATTCTCGGTATTGTTTGTCATTTAACAAATGATTGATATTATTTTGTAATTTCAAGCCAATTTTTCGTTTTCTATTTTGATTTTCAGCTTTATTTTTATGTCATTTATTTAAAATAAAATGAAAACTTTAAATAGATATTAATTATACGAGGGTGGTTGTAAAATTAATCGGTCTGATGTGGATATAGTTATTAAAATATCATTAAAAGCAGGCGATAAGACTACAGTTAAATATCCCATAACTTCCCTTTGAAAGGCCCTTATTCAAGCAATATTAAGTCTCAAGGATCCGTGACAGGGTGTTCTGTAATATATTTATTAAGGATTCTAATAAAGGGTGTTTTTTATAGTGGTATAGAACTTTAAGTTGGCATTACTTTTCAAGATGGCGACCGATTTAACAGCTGTCAAGTGATTTATTCTCAGTTTGGTTTGGCAATTCATCATGAATAGACTCACGCCTGAACAACGCTTGCAAATAGTGCAATTTTATTTCGAAAATAATGGTTCTGTGCGAAAAACGTATCGCGCACTACGTCCATTTTATCGTCGACAAAATCATCCATCAGCGCAGTTAATTCGATTAACCATGGAACGTTTTCGCACCACGTTTACTCTTATTGATAACTCGCATCCCCAGAGACGCTGTACGGTGCGTACAGAAGAAGCTATTGCTGCTGTAGAGCGTAGCATTGAGGAAGACCCGAATGAGTCCATCCGCCATCGAGCACAGGAATTGGATCTGTGTCCATCCACTTTATGGAAGATTTTGCGGAAGGATCTTGGTTTGCGTGCTTACAAAATTCAACTCGTGCAAGAATTGAAGCCAAACGATCATCAAGTAAGGCGTAGATTCGTCGAATGGGCCCAAAACGAGATTACCGTTGTTCCCGATTTTCATAAGCGAATTTTGTTTAGCGATGAAGCGCACTTCTGGTTGAATGGCTACGTCAACAAACAAAACTGCCGCATTTGGAGTGAAGGTAATCCTCAAGTGTATGTGGAAACACCGTTACATCCAGAAAAACTGACTGTTTGGTGCGCTTTATGGTCTGGTGGAATCATTGGCCCGTACTTTTTCAAAAACGATGGTGGCCAGAACGTTACAGTCAATGGTGATCGGTATAGAGCCATGATTACAAACTTTTTCATTCCTGAATTGAATAACCATGATGTCCAGGAGATGTGGTTTCAACAAGACGGCGCAACATGTCACACAGCTCGTGCCACAATAGATTTATTGAAAGACACGTTTGGTGACCGCCTAATTTCACGTTTTGGACCTGTGAATTGGCCTCCAAGATCTTGTGATTTAACACCGCTAGACTACTTTCTGTGGGGCTATGTAAGTCATTGATCTAGGCGGTAAAGCCACAAACGCTTGACCATTTGGAAGACAACATTCGCCGTATTATTGCCGATATACGGCCACAAATGTTGGAAAAAGTCATCGAAAATTGGACGTCCAGATTGGACTACATCCGCGCCAGCCGTGGCGGTCATATGCCAGAAATCATATTTAAAATGCAATGCCACAAGATTATCTTTCGGATAAATAAAATTCATGTCAATCGAATAATCCATCATTGTTTTATTGCAACTTAAAGTTCTATACCTCTATAAAAAACACCCTTTATTAGACATTCTCATAGGCTGTCTGACCACTGTAGTGTTGGTCAAGCAAAGCCAAAGTGTTTTCCAAGCATAAACATGACATGTTCGAACAGCGTAATGCTTTTAGATGACTTCTTTTCTCTGAAAATCTCTTGATTTATTCTGTATGAATAATTGGTGATTAACTTAATGAAAAGGTTTTAATGAAATTTTATTTCATATGGCCTCCTCTCTGTCATATTTATTCATATCGACACAGCAGATGTTTCTATTTGAATTCTGTTTGCAAATTATTAAGAAACGTACACTTAAAAAATCTGTCATTTAAAATAAGTTCATTTGTCAGCCTTGAATTTGCTTCTCAAATCTGTCGTTCAAAGTCGATGTTGATCTGTAGGCTCCACCAGTCATAGATCAAGTCATGGCTATTTCTGAAAATGGTGTAATGTTCGCTGGCTGGCGGGATTTTCCCTGAAAATCTATTGCTTCACTCGGACAGCCATGCTGCGTTTAAGTCCCCAGGGAAAGTAGTTTCAACGTCCGTTCTTGCCTGTGAATGTCGAGAATTACGCATTCAAAAGTAACTCTCATATAGGTACCGGCACATATCTTTGGAAATTGCATTGCTATTGAGCTGGCCAGGGCCGGTGTAGAGCTCGCAATCTTCAACATGTTACGGATTAATTTGGATCGTTGTCAGCAGGAAGGTACGAACAATTCTTTGCTGGACGCATATGGAAAAGAAGAGGACCGACTCCCTTTTGTCCCTAAACTGCATGGCCATCCATTGCACAATACCGTTTCCCACGGGCCACTGTTCTTTTGGTAGGCATGCCGATAGATTTGGGATTTCAGCAAGTGACTTCTGCACGAGCTGTATGTCTGAGCAGAAGGAAGAAACCTTCTTTGTCAGCATCCTGGCCAGCTCTAGTCGTAAAGGGATGGCCATATGCCAACGACTTACTTACTTAATTAGCTACTGGCCTACTTTAGTCAGGATTGTCAATGTAGTGTGTGTTAATTCTATCCACGTAAGGCGGGTCCTACAGTTTAACGACAATTCAAACAACAGATTCGAGATTCTTTTAATGGGCATTTAATTTACTCTCAGAGTTGATGCCAGAAGACTGCTGAGGCAGGAAATCGGCGAAAGCAATATTTTTTTTTCCTTAATAGTCATGTCAAATATAAAGATTGCTTGAAAAGTTTTATTTTAGATTCGGATGGGTTTCCTCTACATAATGTTTGATTCCCTGGTTGAATATTGATTGTGGGCGTTAAGGCCTACCTTACCTAACCTAACTTATTCTAAACAAGCAGCTATCGTTCGCATATTTATGCTCAGGTAAAAAAAACCTTTGCTTGTAACAATGTTTAATACGATATTGGACAGCATTGAGCGGAGAATACAACCCAGTCTTGCTGCTAAATTGCAAATAATTCTGTCACTTCTATGGAAATTCGATAACTGTTATTATAAACAGTGTATCGAAACTATTAACACGTTTATCGCCACGATAATATCTGAAAAATTTTCACATGGGCCACGGTAACTTTACTAGATAATTTAGTTAAAAATGTATCAAGGAAACTTAATGTATCACAGAAAACATATTTTTTTTTTGTCAAAATTCCCGGAAAAACACTACTTTTTATGTCACACATATATATGACTGACATGGCCATATATTAAAGTCTTATATGTCTGACGCATCCAAACAAGATACAATAAGTATTAACCTGTTGTTTTGAACACAGCGTCGTTTGCGTCGGACATCTGTGATTTACCAAATCGCGTCCGTCAGTCACATATGACTGACATGGCTCATGTAGAGCTACTTAGCGTCAGACACATATGACTGACATGGCGATGAACGTGTTAAACTGATAGGCTTAGCGATACTACAGCAAATTATATTGAAAAACTAAAAAAAAAATGTTCGAAATTTATTTTATTGACACATTTTTTATACCGGCCTCGTAACACTATCATTTTCGTTTCCAAAGCCCTTCTTATCTTTCTATCTTCGATTATAAAGGCCACACATATCAACATCGCCACGTCGTTTAATGCTGTTGTTGCGTTTTGAATTTAAATTTAAATGGAATTGAAATTGAAATTGTTTTGGGAAATTTTTACAGGTTTTTTCTCTTCGTTTTTTTTTTTGTTTGTTTCTTTATCAAACAGTTTTTATCAACGTTTGGTTTTTTTTGCAAAGACGACACCCAAACACGAAATACTCATTTCACAAACAATTTCCGTTAAAAATAAGTACAAAAAAAAATTAACAAATAAAATAAAAATTACACAAAAAAAAAACAAAAAATTTTTATGAAAATTATTATTGCCATGTAGAAGACGTGTTTAACTAAAAAAAAATCGTGTTTATTTATGGAATTTCATTGCCTTTTTAAGCAAAAATAATTTTTTCTATCATGTTTTTTTTAGCATACACACACAGAATAAACAGCAGAGAAGAGGAAAAAACCTCAGGAAAACAGATGATAAATGTGTCTGGGAAATTATTATCATCATCATCATCATCGTCATTATGATGATGATTTTAATGATTTTTAAAATGAATTCATATTGTTTAAATGCAATACAATAAATTTTATAAATATGAAGCACGAATCTCACTCAATAATTATAAATTATTATGCGCATAATGAATAATTTAAACATTTTAACATTTTAGAAAATTATACACAGCCTTTAGGTACCCCTACTTGTTATGTATGGTTACGTGCGACTCGTAGAAGATGAATGTGAAGTTATCGTGTTAAAAGACAGGCTTTCTAAGAAACAATGTTTGTTAACGACTGCACTGGTAAATTAACTAATGAAGCTTAAAAGCTATATATGGGCTGTTTTGTTCTGATCTTGAGAACTTAAAATGAAAATACAAGAGAGACATATTGTTGGAATACACATTTTTTATTAGAATCTCGCAGATGCGGCACAAGTCCGCAGTGAGTATGAGTTACGAGATACAAGGTGTCACTGAATTGACGTTCAACGTTTCAAGTATTGCTCGTTTGCCAGCATAAGGTTAGGTTAGGTTAGGTTAGAGGACGTGTACTTGTCAATTAAGACAAGTACAGTGCCCGGAGGTCGAATTGACCCATTGTACAACGTCCTAGTTTCTCACACCGCTTATGTTGTGTGTGTTAATTTTATACATGAGTGGTGGGACCTACAATTTAAAGTCGACTCCGAACGACAGATTTTTATTTATTGAGAAACTTTTCATGGCAATTGTTATTTACTCTCAGAGTTTTTGCCAGAAATCTACTGAGAGGAAGTCGCCGAAAAAATACTTTTTGTATGTTGTCTTTGATGCCTGGCCTGGGGCGCGAACCCAGGCTTTTGCGTCGAATAAGCCAACACACTACCTACTAGACTACGGCGAATTCATTGCCAGCATAAACCAATGACTTAATTGAGCCCCCCAAGTAGCCCGAACGAGGGAGCCAGTGAACAGAGAAATTTCTAACAAGCAATCTGTTGCCAAATTGTTTTGGTAAAAAATCTATTGTTAAACGCGCTGTATGCCAAGTTGCATCGTCTTGTTGAAACCAAATATCATCCATGTTTAGCTGGTTAATAAAAATGCAATCAGCATTTCCAGACAGCGCTCGCCATTCACCGTAACAACAGCTTTTGGCTCAATTTAAAAGAAATAAGGGCCGATGATGCCGTTGGCGCCACAAAACAGTCAATTTTAATGCATGTAATGGTGATTCTATACATACATAATTGGTCATTACAACCCTTCAGTCAGGATTACGACCTAGTTTCTCACACCACTTACAGTGGTGGCCATAGAAACGATGTTTCTGGAACAGAGTTCTCTGGAGTGACGAATCTAAGTTTAATTTGTCCCAATCTGATGGAAAAACGTATTTAAGACGTCCTCCAAACAAAGCCTTTGATCACAGGTACACAGTGAAAACTGTAAAACAAATTAACAAACATACATGTTGCTAAGTCGTTTCGAATTATAAGGCCACCGCTGTATGTTGTGTGTGTTCATTTTATACATGAGTGAACGACAGATTTTTGAGAAACTTTTCATGGCAATTTTTATTTACTCTCAGAGTTTTTGCCAGAAATCTGCTGAGAGGAAGTCGCCGAAGAAATACTTTTTGTATTTTGTCTCGCCTGGGGCTCGATCCCTGGCTTTACGTCTAATAAGCCAACACAATACCTACTAGACTACGGCTACTACAATGATGATGATCTATATACAATACTATTGTAGTCACCGACGTCTAGGTAGTGTCCGTGGTTCAAACCCCAGCTTAGAACAGCTCGAACAAAACGAATATGAAAATAATAATACATTTCTTTCTCTCCCTAGAAAAACTCTGAGAGTAAATGGAATTGCCTTGAAAAGTTTCTCAAATCTGTCGTTCGAAATCGACTTTAAAATGTGGGTCCCACCATTCATGAAAAAAATTAACACACGCAACATGGGTGGTGTGAGAAGCAAGGTTGTAATCCTGACTAAAGCGTTGCAATGACCAACTTACTTAAGTAATGACGATTCACTAACGGCGATTGCTTACTATCTTCACTCTAAATATGACAATTTTGCTTATTGACGTAGGCCTTTAAAGAGAAATAATTTAAGGAGAAATAAATTTTGCTTATTGACGTAGACTTTTAAGCAGAAATGATTCAGTGATAAAAATGCCAGTTTCAAATGAGCCCAAACTGCACAAAATGTCTCTTTCATGAACTGAATGGTATGTCACTGTCAAATTTGCCTCATTTTATCAGAAATACCGCGGCAGCTACTTGAATTGGACTTAGAAGAAAACATAATGCGGCTGCCTTTCAAAATGTTAGTTGCTTTGGGTTTGAACAATGCATAGTGTTTCATAAAGCCGCTATACAAAATGTTTACAATGTATACTATTTCAAAGCGTCGGCAATGTGTATTTTTAATGCAGCCAAAAAGCAATCAGGCATTGGATTTATAGTTGATGCATTGTTTGGTTACTTTGCATATCTACAAAGTTTATATACAGTAGTAGAACTGCATACAAACTTTGTATTGATACATTTTGGAAGGCAGCCTGCATGTGCTCTAAAGTCACTACTGCATAACATCCAAGATGGTCTAGTTTACTTTAGCAAGGAAAAGTACCCGAATTCTCTTAATTGTTCACAGTAATTCAATCAGGTTTATTATGGCTATAATTACTGGATACTTATTATAGGACACATATCTAATCGTCTAATTTAATCAACAATACCACTACAATAGGACTTGTTTGGCTAAAGGAAAATCCGCCAAAGCTACGATGATCGGCCATCACATTTTTATCCATGTTTTTTTTGGCAAAGATGAAAAAAAACCAACCAACTTTGGTTAACTGCTCACAGATTAATGCTATACTAAGTTTTAAAAGTAATCTTTCAAACAAAAATTCAACATTTTAGCGCCATCTATCAGGGATTGGTAAACGAACTTTTTCGAACACCCAATATATTTTTTCTACTTGTTTTTACTTGTATTTGTTGCTCCTTATTTGATAAAATTTCTTAATAAATTTCTCTAAAATCTGTCAATTTCATTTCTTGGAATTTTTGTTAACATACTTCATTAGTAAGTTTCTTTACAATTTCAAGGAAATATTTCCATTTGAGCTACACAAGAGCAATAGTTATGTGGATGTATATATTTCTCTATTAACAATAGCATAAAATCGAATAAAAGATACAAGGAATTTAATTTGAATATCTTATGATGATAAAAGGAATGCAGCAAATATTGTTTTCATCTGATCAAAAATTACACTGTTAAACAAAATTCAACAAAAGAAATAAACAAGAGTTCTCTGATATTTTATTCTATCAAATCAAAATAAATCAAATTCGGAAGAGTATTATTCAATATTTCTGTACTCTAAGGGCTGTAGTAAAATATATTTTCTTTTTCTGTAGCTTAGTGTTATTAAATGTATTTTAAAATATTATTATATCATAGCAATTACTTTTAAATCTCTCTGTTTGGCCATAAAAAAAATGAACAAAATCTGTTGAATTGAACACTCAAATGCAAATGTACAACAACTGCAACTACAACAATAATAAATATTAATTTTAACAACAACAGGATATTTTATTACAATTTATAATGAAATAAATTTCAAATTGGTATTCCAATATCTCTTCTCATATTTACGGTTTTACTCTGAGACTCATAACTGACTCTCAACCAACATTTAACTGGCAAAAGTCTATTGATGTGTTAGTGAACTGTAGATTTTGTATGTGTAGTTGCAATAAGTGCATGTTAGGTACAATAGTAGTGATGGTAGTATCACGGGTATCACGGCCAGTATTGCCACAGCAAAAAATTGAAATTGATTTTAACATTATGCTTTAATAAAAAAAGATAAAACTAAAAAAAAATATAAAATTCACTTTTTAAATTTAAAAAGGTTTCACATGTTAGCTGTGAACAATTATGACCCTTGACGAAAATCCTTACGTTTTTGGCTATTAATATTTCGTGTGCCCCCCTCTTGCAGTTTTAACAGCTTTTATTCGTTTTGGCATACTATTTACAAGATTTATTAGCACCTGTGGGTTAATATTTACCCACACCTCGATAGAACGCTCCCAAAGTTCATTGATGGTTTTCGCTGGGTCTTTTTAGCCCATATTTTCCTTTTCAATATTGACCAAAGGTGTTCAATCGGATTTAAATCCGAAGACTGGGGTGGCCAATCTAAAAGTTTAATCCCATTTTCTTCAAACCACTTTTTAGTAATTCCGGCAGTGTGCTTCGGGTCGTTGTCTTGCATTAAGATGTCATCCTGACCCGACTCTGAACCAAATATATCCAAACTTGGCATGTATGAGTCTTCAAGGATTGTAAGGTAATCTTTGGCACACATTCTGCCAGTTATTCGGCGTAGTACACCCAACTGGTTTCCACGAAAACAGCCCCAAGCCTTCGAAGATCCACCTCCAAATTTCATTGTGCTTGTAATATTTCGCTCTTGGACTCCAATTCTTTTATCAACCCATGTCCATTGGCGCCCATCAGACCCAATATGGTTGATTTTTGTCTCATCTAACCAAGTTACCTTCATTCAGTCGTCTGTCGTAAAATGCTCGTGCTTTTTTTTAAAAGCCAACCGCTTTTTCGATTTTGTTCGTTTAAATAAGGTTTTTTAAGTTTTGTTCTTGGCGTTAGGCCGCTGGATTTTAAACATCTTCGAATGGTATTGGAACTTATGTTTAAACTATACTCTTGGTTGAGTATTTGTGTGACCTCAACAGCAGTATTAGCCTCACCAGCCACAATCAATCCACGAGCTTCTCGAGCATCGGCAAGTGAAAGTTTTTTGGGACGACCATATTTATTTCCCGTGGAGTTTAAACTATTCTGATTCTTTATTTTATTCACTAACCCCATTGATATATTATATTTTTTTAGCGATTTCGCGATATGGGACACCTTCCATTATGTCTTTAGTCACATTTTGTTTCAATAGGGGAGTCTTAGCTTTTCCCATTATAAAAGGCTAAATAAATTATTTAACAAAGTAGTATTTTATTTAAATAAATTTAAATAATGTCCTTTACTTACGTTATTAAAAAATTACGAATTTTGCTTATTTATTTTTTTAAAAATTGAGAAAAAGGTCTATGTGTCAAAAATGTTCACACACCTGGATATAGTTGTTTAACTTGTTTTTAGTAAAAAAAGTAACGGTACTCCAAAAAAATGTTGCCATACAATAAACAACATTGTGCCAGACTACATAACACAAAATGGGTTTCCAGACCTAAGTTCGTACAAATTTTTTTTCTAGATATACCTTTAATCTTACTTTTTGTGAACAATTTTGTCACTGTATTTATTTGGGGGCGATAAATGATTATCTGCCACTTACTGTTCAAATATTACTTCATGTAAATACATATAGCAGGTATGCCATAGCGGATCAATCCATGAGCAAACATTTTAGCAGAATTTTTTTTGTGCTTTCAACAGTATTTCATTAATAGCAGCTGAAAAGTAATCTTTCTGGGCTAGCACGATGGTTTCTGTACAGAAAAGTCTTTACATATTAACACAATCAATTGTCAAGTGGAGTCAAACCTCTACTAGTGGTTGTATTTTCCCGGAAGTGACCGATTGGGGATCATGCCCGACGCATTGGTCTTCAACTTCATGACTGACCACTGGCATAGCAGTGACAATATGAGAGAGGAGGAGACAGTTGATTACACCCATTGTGGAAATACAAGCCTTAAAAACCACTGCCGTAGAAGCTTTGTCGAGCGCTTCTTACTTGACGTATCCGGCATATCATCTATTGAATAAGATAATCTAAGGGAATGGATTTCAGTTAAGACTCAAATCGGTGTCTCATTATAGTATTTGATGCTAGACGTATGTAGCTACGGGCTATCATGTTTACTAAATTTGTTTTTCATGTTTTTTCTAACTTTTTCAGTCATTAATTGACCAGAGAATTTAGTTACTGTTTCTCTAGTTACAACACCGTCTCCGTAAACTTCACAAATTCTTTTGTCATAGTCCAACGCATTCTTTCTTCTTTTAGAGCAAACAATTAAAAATATAACGACAAAAACCAAAAAGCTTTCATACCGAAAAATAATATCTTTACTAAGGATGTCAACCAAATTTCAATTTGCATTGCCTTCTGGCAACAGAAAAATCTTTGTTTTTAAATTGTTGCTTGTCAGTTGCAATCGGTAACATATTTTTGGGCAACTAGCAACTGAACTATCCTTGTTATCCATATTTTGCCATCAATAATCCACTCATAAATAACCAACTTTGATGAAACAAAAAAAAAAAAAAAACAGAACGGCAACACTGATAGTGGCCATTAAATTTTGAACTTATATTTTAGCAACTGGTTTTGTCGAACAGACATTGCACTATTTTTTTCCTTTAATTCTGCCCCCCTCCTTTCTTTTTCTTCTGTACTTTTTGAAAATATTCAAATAAAGCCCCCTGTAAAACCAATTATTCAATACAATATTGTCATGAATGTTAGAGTTGCGATAACAGCTTTAACAGCTTAGCAACAACAATACAGTCAGCTGTAACAATAACAACAACAGAAAAAGTAAATTCTGGTCTAACTGGTGGACAACATGCAAAGGAATGTCTTTTTTTTTTGCTTTTGCTGTCCAACTAAATGTACGTCTGGTTGTTTGGCTGGCTGGCCGGCTAGCTGAATGGCTGGTTTTCGGTTTGCTCTGTGCTTTTGTTTTTCTTTTATTCGGTCATTTTTGTGGTTTATAATGTAACACTATCAAATGAAAATACTTATGTACAGTGTTGGAGGATATCATAGGGACACATCAAAATGCAAACATTTTTGGTCTGATGTTTCATGCTTCCTTTCTCTTCCTTTATTTCCTTAAAAATCTAGTTCCCGAACAGCACACCAAATCTGTGACAAATTGTCCCAATTTTTTCCTCCAAGCCTGTATGCCCATACTACTATATCTTCCTCTTCTACTTCTAATTCTCTAACTCCCGTATATTGAGACACCAAAAAACCAAAATTAGCATCAATAACACACGAGAACAAAAAGTGTGAGACCATTTGCCGGTATTAAAACATAAAATTGGCTCTCTCTCTCTCTCTCTGCATATTCAAATCATGTAATGTAGTGTGTGTGAGTATGAGTAGTGCACACTTTTCTATTTACTTTATAATACTGTTACAATGCATACACTCACTCTCCTTGTTGTTGTTGTTGTTTCTGTCACTCTCTTTATAAAACATTTCAAGTGTTTACATGGTGATACAATAGCAAAATAAATAAACAAATAAAAAAACAAACAAACAACAAAAAACTAACCGTTAAATGGCATTTAAATTTTTTTCTTAAACCATAAGCAAATTCCATGTAAACAACTACAACAGCAACGAAGAATACTCAATGCCAATAACTGCAACAATAACAACAACAATAATAATATTAGCAATGCGACAGACTGACAACATGTTTGGCAACATTGAATTTTAAACAGTTTTTTTCCGTTTTTTGCTGATCAAGTTTTTCTGCAGGTTTTATTTGTTCGCCATAAAAACAATTTTTTTTATTGGCTTTTAATCCTAACGATAGCTCCAGCTACTATAACCCTGAACATGAATTTTCTTCTTATGCTGTTGCATTTTTTACGCATTTTTTTTTACCAAAAAACAAATTTTTAAAAGACGTTTGAAATTGGACATCTCAAATAGTCGGTGAAAAAAATGAAATAAAAAATGAAAGAATTTTACACTCCCACAAATTTGTTAATCAGTTCAGTTGTAAGCTGAAGCATAAGAACACTCCTGCGAAGAGCATTGGCCTTAGGCATTTGACAAACGATTTCTTTTGAAGCTATAGAGATGAGGAAGAGAAGCAAACTGATCTTCACCCATTGAATGCATGTCCAACACTGTGGCGAAGTATAAAAAAGCACAGAAGATCTACACAAACTGTCGGGCATAAACCTTTCTAGTCCTGTGGAAATAAAAAACTGTGTTATCCAGTGAACACCGTAGTCTAATAGGTAGTATGTTGGCTTATTAGACATGACAGATCAGACATCTCCAACAAAATTCCAGATTTCTGGAAAAAATTCTGAAAGTAAATAAAATTGGTATGAAAAGTTTCTCAAAAAAATCTGTTGACTCTAAACTGAAGGTCCCGCCACTCATGTAACACACACCGCATGAGTGGTATGAGAAGCCAGTTCATGATCCTGATTGAAGGGTTGTTTTGAGGGATTATGTATGTTATTCAGTGAACTGTTTACGGCCTAAGTGTGTCTTTATCCCACTGTTTTGGGCAGACAGAGCCGCCTGTAACTACCTACCTGTAAGAAGAGAATACGACCTTGACGTTTTTTCCAAACAAACTGACGTCGCATCGGGTTGTCTATTCAGTGGCTTCACAGAGCAGCTAAAGTGGCATTTATTTAGCGAAACGTTTACCATTTACGAATTTGGTTAGATTTAGGTTCGGTTAGAGGGCGTGTATTTATCAATAAAGACAAGTACAGTACCCGGAGGTCGAATTGACCCATTGGTTAGATTTAATACCGAAGAAAAATTCAGATGTTACCACAGCATTACAGGGTAATTAGTTAGCGGACTTAGAGGTCATCATGATCAACCTACTGTGCAAGCAATTGGCACGATTGTAAAGAAATCTATAAAAGTGCAAGCGTTGTGGATCATCGCAATGTAGACACTGTTGAAAATATCGGTTCTGCAATAGAAAGTATGGGCATATAATCCGATTCTGTCTATTCCACGCAGTTTCAGCAATTGAGCCCATTCAATATGTTGTAAATATACTCATTAGATGCTAGAACAACAGACTTTTCATGTGTAAGTAATTCAAAGAAGACGTTTTCTTCTGAAGCTAACGTACATTCTGTTCTTACAAAAAATATTCATTTTTTACCAACATTTTTCTCTTGGTGTTGTAACACAACTGCAAAGACTTCATCATCATAGCCGCAAACCACATCTAAATAAACATGAGACAGCAAAACATGAACAACAGCAGCATGCAACAGCAAAAACAGCTTGTTTTGGAAAAGTTATTTTTTTTGCGCTCTTTTATGGTCAACAAGCCCAACAGCAAACACACACACATGCACATTTACTACAATACTATGCTCATAAATGCACTCTCCTCCATACAATACCTACCCACTTCAAAATTGTGTAAAAAAGGAGGAATGTTGGAAGAGATTATTCTTTTTGTTCTGTTTATATGTGTGTGTGCGTGTGTTTGTTTTGTAAATAACCCACAAAAATAGAAAAATAAAAATTATGAGTGAAGAAAAAAGTTCATCTGCTTCTGTTTGTGTTAGTCTTTACCAACATTTGTTGGAAAACAAATCATTTTTCGGTATTGTTGTGCTCTTTTTTTCTTAATTGGTTTTAAGGATTTATGCTTGCAATAAGCATGAGAGAGTATGAGTGAGTATATGGATGTGAACACTAGAAAGAGTTGTTGTTTAATATTAAGAAGTTTCGGTAGACATCTTTGTTTACATATACATACATATATTTATTTTGGTGTGTTGTTATGCAGTGTACACATGAGTGTGTTTTTGTTAATATTTATCAAGAATTTTAAAAGTTTAACTTGTTCCTCTGTGTACATGTTATGTGTTCTAAATGGAGAAATTGAGAGAAAGAGAGAGAGAGAGAGAAAGAGAAAGAGTAAAAGAACAAACATCATAACGAAACAAATTTTAACAAATATTTTAATCTCAGAAACAACTGGACTTTACTAGTGCATGCGAACACATACACATGTGGATCTTAAATACCCATTAAACCTCAAGAGATATATTTCGAGTAGAAATGAACAGCATTTTGCTAAGAGGGATTTATGTTAAATAAAGTGTCATATATTTTTCAGTTTCAAAAATACAGTTAAATAAAACATATTTTAGGGTGTAATTTCAGTGAAATTTTTATTTCATTTAAATCCTTGGATCTTGCAATTATTTGTTTAACAATGTCTGGGGAGGATGAACGATATTGTGGAAAAATGTGACTTGCTACAGGCATTCCACTGCATAGCCATTGTATCAAGGATTCCAAAAGAGATGTGCCTACAGTCGAGCATTACTTGGGACCAGAGAAATAGGCGACGAAGCTAATTGTTTTCTTCAAGTGAGCAACAAAAAGTTTTCTATATAAATCGGGAAGAATTGTCCCTTAGCAGTATTTTTGTTGATGACTTGCTTTTTTGCGGATGGCTTTCATTTCTCGTGTCGATGACTTGCAGTTTTTTGCCGATTACTTGAAGTTTTTGGTCAACGACTTGTATTTTTTGGCTGATGACATGCATTTTTTTCTAATGACTTGCAATTTTTTCGCTGATGACTTGCATTTATTTTCTGGTTGACAACTTGCCGTTTTTGATCGATGACTTGCATTTTTTGGTTAATGACTGTTAATGTTTGGTTAATGAATGTTTTTTATGTCAATGACTTGCATTTGGTGATGGCTAGTCTGGTGGCAAATATCAATCTGAAGGTCTGGACTATATGGTAAATGCATCAAAACTTCTTAACGAAGTTCTTTCAGTTTCTGACGGATCTTCAGAGACATACATGATCACGTGTAGTCATAACGGAACACAATGCTTTTTCTGTTGATCATTTTGACCGTTTTAATTGAATTATTTTTGACAATAGAGACCAGAATCAATTATTTAATCAGCTTGTAGAACCTTATAATGAACAATTTCCTTCCAAACAGGTCCCATGTCTTCAACATCACCTTCATTCGTCTACAATCTCTTTGGAACCTTATTGTATATGTATATTATATGTTTTTCTGTCCACTGGGTAGCCTTTTATGTCCATCCATTGACAATAACATACAATTGTTAGGAAATATCTTAAGCCATAAAATATGTACGTTGTTTTAACAAATGCTTTATAGCGCACATAGCCTGCCCCATCATTTATTCCTGCATTTGTTTTCAAAATTTTCAACAATTTATTTCGAAAGTCTTTGTAATTCTTCATTGACATCTGATGTTCTTGTCTTGTTTCACTTAAAACTGCTAAAAACAACTGCAATCGATTTTGACAGACGATAACTGCTGCTCTGCAGGACAATTAAAATGGAAGTAAGTGAACATATTTTTCAATTTCAATTGGAAAAAGTCCTACCAAAGCAGCTACAAATAATATCCAACAAAGCTATCCGACCTTAACGCTGTAGCGCATATTTCTAATTCGTTTCGAAGCTTGTTTTCTTTTTTAAAACTCAATGGAATCGTGTTATCATTTTAGCAAAATCCTGACTCTGACATGATTGTCAACAATCATTTGTTGTTGTTGTTTGTGTCTAGTGGAAGTTGAAGATATTCTCTCTAACGTCCATTGTTCACCAGTGGCCAGTGTTATGTGTGCGTGTGTGTGTGTGTATGTTTGTGTGAGTGCCATGTGGCGTTTAAATATCGAAAATTTTAAATCACCAAAGCAAATACCCCAGAGATGTTAAATGGCAGGCTTTACAACATAAAACCAAATCTCCACAGCATTAATCCACCAGCAGTTTTACACAATTTTCAACACATTTTTGTTTTGCTTTTATTTTTTTGTTGTATACGCTGGCAAGCATTTTAACTGCAATCAAAATTACACAAAAAAGATGGGGAAAAAATATTACACACGACGCTAATCATGCGATTATGAAAATTCAAAATTTACATATGGTCGTACAGCCACACACATATCTACACCCATACATATACCAATATATGTATGTAAGTATGCATACACATATAATCCGATATAAATTATCGAATTTCAAAAATTTTTTTTAATGAAATCATTCGAGGGAGACTAATTTCTCGCTTTAATAAAAGCAAAGACGGTACAATGGTGTTCTTTTAAATAGCACAATATGAAAAATATAACGGAAACTATATTTGCCATCAAGCTTTATTAAGAAAAGTATGCCAAGAACTTTAGCTCTGTAGTAGCGCCCATTAATCTACCCTGTTAAGCAAATGCAATGGCAACACGCATCACTTGTTTAACACAGTCACAGACAGATTGAGGGAGAGAGAGCGAGAGAGCGTTCATTAATTAGGTGTTGATGGCCATTTTTCCGGTTTAATAACTTTCTTGTCACCCATTCTTATACAGTACAATACAATAGTCTACTTATACTTTCACATTTTAGCTAAATTACATCCAGTTTTTTCTATTTCTTGCGTTTGGAATTCTATTTTGTTTTTTATTCTCTACGCTCATTACATTGTAATAAAAGTAACAAAAGACGACAATTTTTTGTATGCTGGTCTCTCGGTCATTGGGTAAATAAAAATAAATGTAAAAAAATAAATGTAAAATACACAAAGAGAATAATAGAATAAATAAGTAAAATAGAGAAAATTGATCAAAGTGGACTATGTGATGAGCTACACTATCTCGATGGACTTTAGTTTATTATAACAGCATATGCATACTGCAACTACGGACCTCTAAAAAAAACGCCTGTTTATTACGGAATTATTTTCCATTTAACTCTGAAGCCGTGTCTCCATTAGGACTGTCAGTATTTGGTACATGATATACATAATTAGAGGTGTCATGCTATATGAAAAGCATCGAGACGGAAAAACGTATCCCAAGAAATAATTTCCATCATAAGAGCTATGCAATTGGTTTATTATTATTGCAGAGACTGTGATCTAAAAGATGATAATTGTAAAGGGTGTTTTTTTATAGAGGTATATAACTTTAAGTTGGCATTACTTTTCAAGATGGCGACCGATTTAACAGCTGTAAAGTGATTTATCCTCAGTTTGGTTTGGCAATTCATCATGAATAGACTCACGCTTGAACAATGCTTGCAAATATGTAGTGCAATTTTATTTCGGAAATAATGGTTCTGTGCGGAAAACGTATCGCGCACTACGTCCATTTTATCGTCGACAAAATCGTCCATCAGAGCAGTTAATTCGATTAACCATGGAACGTTTTCGCACCACGTTTACTCTTATTGATAACTCGCATCCCCAGAGACGCTGTACGGTGCGTACAGAAGAAGCTATTGCTGCTGTAGAGCGTAGCATTGAGGAAGACCCGAATGAGTCCATCCGCCATCGAGCACAGGAATTGGATCTGTGTCCATCTACTTTATGGAAGGTTTTGCGGAAGGATCTTGGTTTGCGTGCTTACAAAATCCAACTCGTGCAAGATTTGAAGCCAAACGATCATCAAGTAAGGCGTAGATTCGTCGAATGGGCCCAAAACGAGATTACCGTTGTTCCCGATTTTCATAAGCGAATTTTGTTTAGCAATGAAGCGCACTTCTGGTTGAATGGCTACGTCAACAAACAAAACTGCCGCATTTGGAGTGAAGGTAATCCTCAAGTGTATGTGGAAACACCGTTACATCCAGAAAAACTGACTGTTTGGTGCGCTTTATGGGCTGGTGGAATCATTGGTCCGTACTTTTTCAAAAACGATGGTGGCCAGAACGTTACAGTCAATGGTGATCGGTATAGAGCCATGATTACTAACTTTTTCATTCCTGAATTGAATAACCATAATGTCCAGGAGATGTGGTTTCAACAAGACGGCGCAACATGTCACACAGCTCGTGCCACAATAGTTTTATTGAAAGACACGTTTGGTGACCGCCTAATTTCACGTTTTGGACCTGTGAATTGGCCTCCAAGATCTTGTGATTTAACACCGCTAGACTACTTTCTGTGGGGCTATGTAAAGTCATTGGTCTATGCGGTAAAGCCACAAACGCTAGACCATTTGGAAGACAACATTCGCCGTATTATTGCCGATATACGGCCAGAAATGTTGGAAAAAGTCATCGAAAATTGGACGTCCAGATTGGACTACATCCGCGCCAGCCGTGGCGGTCATATGCCAGAAATCATATTTAAAATGTAATGCCACAAGATTATCTTTCGGATAAATAAAATTCATGTCAATCGAATAAACCATCGTTGTTTTATTGCAACTTAAAGTTCTCTACCTCTATAAAAAACACCCTTAGAACCATATGATCCTCCTTACACAATAGATGTCCTCCAGTTAACCGCTATCATCAATTCAGTTTGAAAACCATGTTCCAACATCCACTTTTCCTCTTTTCAAATGAATACCCATAAGTCTCCTATATTTTGATTTCCCCAAAAAAATTGATGCTCAATTAGTGTAATACAACTGCAGAAAATATACTCTCTGGTTTCCACCTTTTAAAGACTTCTCAGCCAGGACGCAAACAATTGTGATGGATCATTTGGTTGTAGTACTGTCCCAACGTAAAACCTATTCGACAAATATCCGCCTGTCAGAATTTATTTATTTCTTTTCTATTTGGTGAAAGATTCTACTATTTGATTGGCCTAGTCCAGTCCTTGGGTGTATGCAGTGGTGTTGTCGAGCCGGAACGCTCGGGAACGTCGTTCCGGTACTTCCTTTTTGGACAGGAACGCGTTCCGGAACTAAAGATGATTTCAGATAACGAGAATTGGCTGCCGTTTTGAAAAAAAATTAAAAGGAATTGCTGATTTTTTTTTAATTTTTGACGAATTTTTAGGGTTTGAACCGAACCCGAACCGGAACAAAAACCGGAACGAACGGGCTTGTTTTTCCGAACCGTGTACCGGAGTCCGGAACGCGTTCCGGTAAAAAAAATTAGCACAACACCACTGGGTGCATGTACGAAGATGCTGAACTCTCAGCTCTTTCCAATGGAAACATCAATCAGCCACTTCATAGCAACGCTGGAGTAAAATGAGGATAATAGCTATCACAACTGTTGAATGACTCCGCGAGTCAAGACTGTTCAGCAAGATGGAATTCCTTTTCTCCCTAGCAGCATTAGCACAGGAGAACCACAATGCTGCAAGACCAAGTAAACGTAAACAGCTTCTGCTGTCTAGACATTACAGTGACAACGTATGGCGGGACAGAAACTCTCGTAGGCTGAACAAACGATGTGTAAAATCGACTCTGTTGTATGGGAGTCACGAATCAATTACGCAAATACAACAGCTATTCAGGATTACGGTCTTACTTCATTCCTAGAGCCATAAGCGAGATGTTCGGCATTATCATTCAGCAACGCGATTATCTTAAACTTCACTAATTAGGAACCCACATACGAAACCGAAAGGATTCAGTAAGAAAAATTCCTTTACAATTCTCCCAATAAGTGAACATAACCTTGTTTGTAATCAAAACAGGCTTAATGAGCATTTGTGCCCATTTTCTCATTTTAAAATCGATTTAAAACTTAAGTCCTGTCCTACAAGATTTTGTTGTAATACCAGGTTCATTGATTAGGTTATTACGAGCTAAGCAGGTTATTGATCTCCTCTAGCAGGCCTATAGTTTTAATCTCTTTCACCAGAGAAGTCTAAACAGGGTTACATAATGAATTCACACGATTTTGTCTTTTCTATTCCATATGACTTTCTATATTACAAACTTCAAACACGATGTAGGGTACAGTAACAACAACAACAACAAAAAAAACGTAAAATTTTCTTTTAATATTCAACTGGAACAATATGAACAAATGAATTTCCTTTTCTGTTATGATTTTTGTTTTGTTCTCATGTTTTAGTATTTGTTGTATTTGTTTTTTTTTTTCTATTTTATTTTTTTCTCTATAGCAACAACTATTTGTATACCATTATATTGCATTTGTTGTTCCTGTTGTTGTTGTTGGTGGTGTTTTATGCTTGTTTTTATGCCAGCATTATTGCTCCACATTATTTTTCTTTTCCTTTTTTCTCGTTCCCTTATCAATGCTCTTGTCACTGTGTAGGTGTTTAAATTCATATTCTTTTTTGGCCACCATTCTTTACAGTTATTCCTGTGTTCACAATGACGGTCGTTGATTAGGTCGATCTTTCTTGTCAGAGCGTTTTCTATTGCATTACAAAACAAAAGCGGCATTTGTATTCAAAGTAAAGTTGCCGGACCTTGAAATTTATTCATGTGCAAATATTACAAAATTACCAACCGTTTACTATATATTAAGAGATGGTGCAAGAAAAAGAGGAGGAGAAGAAAAGAGAAGGGGGAAGAAGGCAGTGAAGTATAGTTTAGGTAGGGCATGAAAACAAATTGAAATTGAAAAATGTTAATAATTTTCGCCAAGAAAACTTAAATTATAGTTTAAATAGCAAAACTAAGGAAAGAGAATTGAAAGAATGTAATCATTGTGCACTTTAAATGCTTTTAAATTTTCAATTATTTGGATTGACTTTTGAAACTAAACTTTCTGCAACTTCACTGATCAGGAAACCGCAATGAATCATCACAAATATGGCAGCCAAAAGGGAAAAATGTCATCTGAGATGAATCTTCAGAGCTCATGCAGTTAAGGTCGACCAAAGAACAAATCGACGCCTCCGTTCTATAACATTCTAAGTCGAAAAAGTGTGTTTTGAGTTACGAGCTCTCAAAGTTTTCAGGCGACGTACGGCTATATGTGTATTCTAAGTAGATTATTCCCTATAACTTCGGAACGGATCGTCGCATCTTAACAAAATTTTGACAGTATTTAAGTTAGAGAACGCAGAATAAAATGCAGGAACATTAAAAACGTTCTAAGTGCACTTAGTTATAGAATGGAGGCGTCGAAATGGTCTCGTGCGATACCCTGCCAAGTGCCATAATTTTTTCTCGGGTTATTTATGGCGTGAGGGTCTTGGCATTATCATGATGCAATTTGGTTAGTTCGGATTTAGAATTGATGGCTTTGATAGATTACAACAGATAATAAAGAAAAATTCCCTTACCCCACTATAAAAACATATTTCTTTTATCGTTTCCCGGACTTAAACTGGATTATTATTATTCTGAAAAGGTATCAACACTACTCACCAAAGATCTACTCAAGTATTCTCAACCCATAATATCTACCCACCCTTTTGCCCCATGTTCTATAGGATGCAGTCTATTGTCAGTAAGGAAATATCTCCCATATTGCGCCTTTGTTTTTTTTTTTTTTTTGTTAAGTACTTCAAATGCTTTCACATGTTCAACGGTTACGTCTTGATTATGCATGGAATTACAAATCGTTTAAATTGCTGTCCTCTGATAATATAGGAAATAGGGTTAGAATCGGACTAACAGTTGCTCTTAAAGTAGCTCAGTAAGCGACGAATTAAGGGCAATTGCGTCTTAAAATTCAGTCTTGAGGTAAATCGTTATCAAATTTCATGAATCATGAGCTGATAGCTTAATTTTTACTTCAAAAATGTGTGTATCGTACCGTTTCAAGACTCGTTGCTTTCTAGAAAGCAGAAAGAAAGGTGTTATTCTGTGTTATTACAACGACGTTATGTTGATTTTAGTTGCCACTCTACCATTTTACATTCCATTTTTGATATTTTTACAATTTAATTCGATGTGTGGGGCCAATCACCACATAAAAGTAGCCGTAGTCTAGTAGGTGGTATGTTAACTTATTAGACGCTAGGCCAAGGTTCAAACCCCAGGCAGCAGATTTCTGGCAAAAACTCTGAGGGTAAATAAAATTGCCATGAAAAGTTTCTCAAAAATCTGTCGTTCGAAGTCGACATTAAACTGTAGGTCCCGTCACTCATGTATGAAATTAAAACACACAATATAGGTGGCGTGAGAAACTAGGTCGTAATCCTAACTAAAGGGTAGTAATGACCAATTATGTATGTATGTATGTACATATGTATGTATGTTGAGTTTATATTAATATATAATAATGAATACATTCTTTTAAGTGATGCATTTTTAATCATTTAATGCGATACGATTTTGCTAGCATATGGCATTTAGCATTATTTCGCTTGTTATCTATTAATAATGATTATAAATAATATTGAAGTAATTTGTCTTCTGGCTATTTGCAACAACAACAACAATAACAATAGCTAACAACAGTAATAAATATCATAAATAACAAATTATTACATAAACTGCTAATCATAACAACAAACAAACAAATATTAAATGTTTGTTTATCTTGTATGACACATAATCTCTCATTGCCTCTCTCGCTGTCCCCATTTCTATCTCTGCTCTACTGCGACTATTAAAGTTTTTGTAAATGTTTTGCTGCTAATTGTACTAGTATGTGTGTCATTAGTTCGAAAGAGTGGTGGTAAATTTTCATTAATCATATGGCTGTTTTGGGTTGAGATGTATTTATAATGGTTGTTGCTTTTGTTATTCTTGCTAAACATAAGCAAATATTAATATTTGTGAGAATAATTACTCTCAGCATACATATGTATGGACAAGTATGGATGTGTATGTGCATATGAGCTTGTGTGTGACAGTGAGACAGAGAGAGAGAGAGAGTTTATTGTGTATGGTCAGTAACGTGTTAAATATGGTAATCATAATTGAATAATATTTTCATAATTTATGAAATTCTCTCGTATTGTTGTCTTCTATTATTATTAAAATATTTAACCAAGTGTAAAATTATATGCAATATTTGAGGCAGAAGCAATAAAAAATAAAATGAATTTTTTTTTTTATTTGAAAGAAATTTTTTTTTGAAGATAAAAATTTTATGCAAAAATATTTTCCAAATATTTCAAGATAAAATTGTGAAATCGAATTTCCTAAGGTGGTTATTTAATTATGGTCAAGTAAGAAAGACTATTTCTATTTAGCCTGCAAACACATTTTAATGAACGCACACATAAAGGGTGTTTTTTATAGAGGTATAGAACTTTAAGTTGGCATTACTTTTCAAGATGGCGACCGATTTAACAGCTGTCAAGTGATTTATTCTCAGTTTGGTTTGGCAATTCATCATGAATAGACTCACGCCTGAACAACGCTTGCAAATAGTGCAATTTTATTTCCAAAAAATAATGGTTCTGTGCGGAAAACGTATCGCGTACTACGTCCATTTAGCGATGAAACGCACCACCATTCAACCGGCTACGTCAACAAACAAAACTGCTGCATTTGGAGTGAAGGTAATCCTCAAGTGTATGTGGAAACACCGTTACATCCAGAAAAACTGACTGTTTGGTGCGCTTTATGGGCTGGTGGAATCATTGGTCCATAGTTTTTCAAAAACGGTGGTGGGCAGAACGTTACAGTCAATGGTGATCGGTATAGAGCCATGATTACTAACTTTTTCATTCCTGAATTGAATAACCATGATGTCCAGGAGATGTGGTTTCAACAAGACCGCGCAACATGTCACACAGCTCGTGCCACAATAGATTTATTGAAAGACACGTTTGGTGACCGCCTAATTTCACGTTTTGGACCTGTGAATTGGCCTCCAAGATCTTGTGATTTAACACCGCTAGACTACTTTCTGTGGGGCTATGTAAAGTCATTGGTCTATGCGGTAAAGCCACAAACGCTTGACCATTTGGAAGACAACATTCGCCGTATTATTGCCGATATACGGCCACAAATGTTGGAAAAAGTCATCGAAAATTGGACGTCCAGATTGGACTACATCCGCGCCAGCCGTGGCGGTCATATGCCAGAAATCATATTTAATATGCAATGCCACAAGATTATCTTTCGGATAAATAAAATTCATGTCAATCGAATAATCCATCGTTGTTTTATTGCAACTTAAAGTTCTCTACCTCTATAAAAAACACCCTTTACATATAGTGTTGGAAGAAATAATAGGGACACAGAAATATTGTAAATTTTCTTTAATTATTCAATATTTATCATTAACATAATGGAGCAGACTTAAAGATCCTGATGGGGGCACAGTATCTAATTTTCTTTGGGTAAAATTCACCATAGTGTTGTAGGTAGTATGTTGTCTTATTAGACGAGAGCCCGCTTGTTAAATTTCGGTTCAGTCATTTCGAACAAAACGAAATATGAAGAAATATTTCTTGGGCAATTTCGTCTCAGCGGTCTTATGGCAAGGACTCTGGGTGTGTAGTATATACATATGTATATAAAAGTTGCTCAAAAATCTATCGTTCGGAGTCGACGATAAACTGTACAGTGCCGCCGCTTATTGCTAAAATGAACACAGTAAAACTAGGAAGAAGCTAGGTTGTAATCCTAACTAAAGTTTTGTAGTTACCAATTAAGTACTACTACACTGTCGCTTCTCGAGGAGGAAAAGCGTGTGGCGCATTTATTTTTATTTTTTTTTTTTTAATTATGATATCTAGATTCAGTTTAAACTTTTTCTATTATTAAAACAGATTTTTTTTAAATTTATAAATATTTATGAGCCTTAATAGTTTAACTGTTGTAATAAATCTTTAATAAAATTTTATAATTTAATGCACCACTGCATTCTAATTTTTTTCCTTTTTTTGTTTTTTGCTTACAGATAAAAACAAAAATTAACATTTGCTGCTGCTGCTGCTACTGTTTTTGCCAACTTTGATTACAACAATTATGACAACAGCAATAAATACAAAGATAAAAGTTACCACATTAGCAACAACAACAATTTATATAAAAACAACAATAAGAACTAATAAAAAAATAACAATCTTTGAATGATTTTCTAAGTAATGATAATGATAAAAACAACAACTATAATTGCAACAAGAAAAACAAAATATAAACAATTGCATTTTAAAAACAACAACAACAATAAGAATATTACGCTAAAGTTGTTATAGAATATTAAAATAATAATAATAACAACAAAAGAGAATTTTATTTGAAAAAAATTTAAAATAAAAAAGAAAAAATCTGAAATAATTGCATTAAAATATTGTGAAAACAATCAATCAAATTTTTTTAAACACAATTTATTCCGTTTATTTGCAACAAAGCATTTCTTTATTATAAAAGTCCTCTTTTTTTTTGCTACGGATTTATATTATACCCTCTACTACTATTACTTTAAATAATTAAAAAACGACAACAGCACTTAACGTTTACAACAACAACAACATACTTGCACTTATACAAGCATCTGTTAAAATAAAATCTTCAGTGAAAACCGTTATGCAAATAAATTAACTCAGTGCAGGAGCGCAAGAACAAGAGAAAATATTGTTTTTGTTTATTAATGTTAATTAAACAAATTGACCAACCAAACAGGCATTACCTTTTCTACTTATCTCCTTACACACACACGCACACTGCAATTGTAATTGCGTTTCTACTCTCTGATTTTCTCTCTTCTTCTTCTGTAAGCGAGCATGCTGTTAAACCAACGTTAATTGCCTGATAATCGCAATAAACAATCGAAGCAAAAGGACACGACGACGACAAGAACAATTAAAAAATATTGACAACATATTGAATGGTAGCCATCATTATTTATTTGATAAATAAATAAAAAGAAATAAAAAAAACAAAACGAAAGAAGCGAGAGCGAGAGCGAGAAAAGAAGAGAGAAACATAAGTACACAGCAGTCTGTGCAACACAATAAGAAAACAAAAGAAATGTCTTCGATAAGCTTAACACGTAAATTACGTGGTCGTATGCGTTCAAATACCTGCCGTATTATTTTACTCACCTCACTGGTGTGGGTGATTGTTGATTTTGTTTTGATCGCCCACTATTCCGATTGCATTGGCAAAGATGGTTGGCGTTGCAAACGCAATGGTGAATACGATGTGGAGGTAAGTTGTATTTCCATTTTAGTTGTATGTTAAGCTTATAATTAAATTTAATACATGGGTTTTTTCTAAATAGGGACATCTGGGTCTAAAAACCCAAAGGTTTCTAATGTAACTCTAAAGGCTTATACTGATATCTTTAAGATGATAAGAATGGCATAGTCGACTTTGGTATATTTATTAAGGTTTATGATTTTAAACCATTTTGTAAGCTGCTGACCACTGCAATGCTTTCCAAGCTGTGGTCATGGCAATTTTAAAAACAGCACAATATTTGCTGGTTGGCAGAATTTTCCTGCAAATCTCTCGATTTCCTCGGACTACCAGGCTGCATTTAGGTCTCAAATGAACATATATTCAATGTTCGTCCTTGACTATTAATACCGAATATTACTCAGGGAAATTTCAGTAACTGTTATAATGGTTCCTGGGCATAAAGTATCGTTGAAAATTACATTACTAATGAGCTGGCCAGGGTCGGTGCGGAACTAGCCATCTTTGACATGTTGCAGGGCATTGGTTTTCGGATTGTCTCACTTTATTTTGATATTATCCAGTCGTTTCACAGTGAGAGTTAATCTCGTTGCCAGCAGGAGAACGCGTTCAATATTTCTAAACTCTGCTGGACACATCTGATTAAGAAGAGGAGGATCACCTCACTTCAATGTTTTTATCGCATATTCGTCATCCGTCGTTGTCCATAAATGTCGACGGATTCTCGGGGAAATTTCGGATTACTCAAAGTAATTCTTATATGGGTTTAGGTTAGGTTAGAGGACGTGTACTTGTCAATTAAGACAAGTACAGTACCCGGAGGTCGTATTGACCCATTGTACAACGTCCTAGTTTCTCACACCACTTATGTTGTGTGTGTTAATTTTATACATGAGTAGTGGGACCTACAGTTTAAAGTCGACTCCGAACGACAGATTTTTATTTATTGAGAAACTTTTCATGGCAATTTTTATTTACTCTCAGAGTTTTTGCCAGAAATCTACTGAGAGGAAGTCGCCGAAAAAATACTTTTTGTATTTTGTCTTTGATGCCTGGCATGAGTTTAGTGGCTTAGAGATATCGTTGTGAAATTGGTATATACATATGTATGTATAAGGCTTGTTCCAATGGAAAGATTTATTTGAACTCGATTTGGCTTCTTCTAAGAAATGTTTGATCCCCGAGTTGAATATTGATTTTGGTATCGCAATGAGTCTAGTAGGTAGTGTGTTGGCTTATTAGACGTGAGGCCACAGGTCAGACATCCCCAACTAAACGAAATATGAAGAAAATATTTTTGCGACTTCCTCTCAGAAGATTTCAGGCAAAAACTCTGAGAGTAAATAAAATGGCCATTAAAAGTTTCTCAAAAATCTGCCGTTCTCGAGCTGATTTTAAACCGTAGGTTCCACCACTCTTGTACTGCAATGAGCTTAAATGCTAGCTTAAGTGGGAGCCCTTCCATTTGGTGGATAATCTGGCAATACCTTACATTCTATTACCACTTTTGTAGTAAATTTTTATTATTTCCAAACCTTTTTTGGTTGTTAAATAAAAATATGCGTAAATGGCTAACCTTTCACTAATTAAAGGACACTTTACATAGATTAAAGATACTTAACATCTGACAACCTTGCACGGCCGATGGGTTTAAAGCCACTATATGTAGAACACTTTACAATTAATAGTACAGGGCACAAATTTAATTTTTTGTGTTAAAGAAAAACTTTAAACCATACGCCAAAAACTATTTTTAATTATGCAACATGCTGGTTCATATATTATTTGCACAACCTTCATTCATTCATTTAAGAGTTTGTCCATTAAATTATTATTTAAAAAATTTAAATAAAAAATAATAACAATAATTAATACACGGAATAATATGTGAAAACTGAAATATTTCCATGAATACCATAATGGATATGGATGGATATATGTTTTTACTTACTTTATTTTGTTTTTGTTATTTTTGTTATTTTTAATTAACACCCATGTTGTGTATTTTGTTTTGTTGTGGTTCTTTGCTAAGTGTTTATTGTTATACTCTTTGCACGCGTATGTTTATATTTTTATTTCACTTTTTTTTTGTTATGGTAGTTGTGTAGAGTAAGTATTGTCTTACAAATGCATCTGTTGTACACACATGTTCCATTTTTGCTAGCAACTAGAAAAAAAGAACAACAAGAAGAACAAAAACAATATCAACAACATCATCATCATCTTCATTCAATGTTCCCTTAGCAATATGTATGCATGTATTGTATGTATGTTGAATAAGAATTTGCATGAACATCATACAAGAGACTAAATATGAGCTGAGCTTTATTATTCTACTCTCTAAGCATATTCATTAGCTGAAGCAGGAGAAAGAAAAAGAGAGAGAGAGAGAGTGAGAGAAATAGAATTTACACACATCTACACAGCAAGTGAGAAAGATGTTGATCAAAGCGCTAAAGCAAAAATAATTAATATTTTACCATAAATCTCACAAAATAAACAAAGTTGAACTTGAAGTATGATTATGTATGTGTGTATGTGTTAGAAAAAATGAAAAAAAAAACTGAACGAAAAAAAAAACATAAAAACGATGGCACAATTCCACATTTATTATGCAGCACACTGTGGAAAATGTAAACAAATTCACACACATAAACACACACGATATATTTGTATTCATTTCTAAAACTAACATACAGTGTGTTACAAGGAAAATGGTACAGAGAATGAACTTCTTCTGTTTACGACCTATTTTCTCACACCACTTATGTATGTTGTGGGTGTTAATTTCTATACATGAGTTGGCGGAATTTACAGTTTAAAGTCGACTCTAAACGACAGATTTTTGGAGAAACTTTTCATGGCCATTTTATTTTATTCTCAGAGTTTTTGGCAGAAATCTGCTGAGAGGTTAGGTTAGGTTAGGTCTGAGTGGTAGCTCTGATTTCACAAAGCTCACTTGAGCACGCATAGCGGCCCGTTGTGATGCCACGGGTGAACGCAGTCCCTGTACTGACCGAGTTCTACCAAAATCAGGGAAGAGGAAGAGGGCTGCACCTGCTGAGAGGTAGTCGCCAAAGAAATCTTTATTCATATTTAATTATATTCGAGATAACTGACCGTGAACCGAGGTCTCACGTCTAATAAGCCAATACACTACCTATTAGGCTACAGAGTTTTAAACTTGTTTGAGCACTTGTTCCAGCATTTAAGCCGGTAGTCGCTAATAGCAGCTGCAATGCTGTCTTTTAGAGCTAGAATTGTGGCTGACTTGTCCACGTACACGACTTATATTTCCTCGCAAATCGCATCAATGACTTGCTGCAAAACACGATATTAATTGCTCTTAATTGGTTAATTGTATCGCATATGGTATGACAAGTGGCACCACCTTTTTGCAATCACCTACCAACCAAGTTCTATTCTCCTAGCATATATTGAGCAAGAATCAGTAGGTAAATATTGCACGGTGCCTTGCTGCAATTGATGCAAACGCTTTACAAACCTCAAGAGATAGTGCAGCTTACACTTTACATTAGCAGTTCTTGCTCTGCAGCTGGCTGCTCTTCACACCGAGTTTGTTGTGTGTGTTTATTTGTTTGTAACAAAAATGATCTTCGCCGCTGGTAGGAATAAATAGCTATTCGGGACTAAATCTGGAGAATAGTGCGATTGTAGACTAATTTATCGATTTTTGCCAGGGAAACTATGCATATGTACACCATTACTTATAGTCCAGAACTTGTCACGTCCGACTAACATTTACTTGGATCGATACGGAACGCATTCACTTGATTGCAAAGTCATAGCTGGATATCCGGTATAAGCTTTGATTCCCTATTGGCCTTAAAAAATAGGCAGAATTTTATTGGCGTTGTCAATACTTCGCTTGAATACATTTTAATGGCAACAAGGTTTTACAATTAACACCTAAAATTTGTAAAAAGAACCAATTTACATATTTGTACCTAATTTGATCACATTTTGACTGAACCTGCTTCATTTCATTGATCAGAAAGTGATACTAAAATACTGCTGGGGTATCAATCATTTGCCCAAAACCAATACGACTCCATTGTTCGTGGTAGCACAGATAAATGTACCAGAAGGTATTGTGGATTTAAAATGTTACTCTCGCACACCCACATACATACATATGTATGTACAACTAGGAAGATGATGTATTTCGAATTGAAATATCATTTCATTTCATATGAAGTTTGTCTCATGTTGTCATTTGCTGTTGTTGTCGTTGTTGTTGAATTCGTATTCATAATTTCAGTTTTCCAAAGAAATCCATTTGAGTTAAGACTGCTTGTGTGAATGTGTGTATTTGCTAATACAGAGAATTTTGGCCAAAAGCCAAACCAGCATAATATACCATGAATAACGAGAAACCAAAAATTTCAAAAATTAGAAAACGAAGTATTAAAAGAGAAACCGAATGTTAAACAATAAGAAAGAATATCTTGTGGTTTCAATATGTTTTGGCTTATGAACACAGAGTGAGAGATAGAGAGAGAGAGAGGGAAGGACAAAAAAATCATTAAATATTCACAGAAAATTCACTGAAAATTCAACAACAACCAGAAGAATCACCAAAAAAAAAATGAAATAAAAAAATTAAGAAACAAATTAAAAGAAAAAAAGAGAAAAAAGAAAAAAAAAGAATAGAAATGAATGGAATGAAACCGAATAGAATTAAATCAACATCAATCGCAGTTAAGCAAACAATGCAGAAAAATGTTTTAATTTTCTGCTGCTTACGAATATGAATGAGTATGACTGACTATGACTGAGTGTTACGATTTGATTGAATTCGACATTCAACAACAACAGCAGAAGCGGCAGAAGACGTGTGTAGATTCAAATCAAAAAAATGTTTTTTTGAATATAATTAACTCATCATATTAGAAATATGAGAATGAATGAATGAATGAATAATTCTTGTAAAAGGGGGAAAAAATATATGTATTGTTTGCAACATTGTTTTGCCATTGTATGTGCTTACAATGGAATTGCTAACAGTCATGGACAAAAGTTGTTCAACATAATCACAATGGCACAAAATTCCAATTTTTTTGCATGTAGTTTGCTGTAAAAAAAAACAAATCCATTCAAAAATGTTTCCATTATCTATGATTACAATCTGTTAGAAGACTTCCTCTAAATCAAAGTCTGACTGCTTAAATGAGCTATGCATAGAGTCTTCAGCGGGGAGCTTTGAATTTAGTTAGCTGATAACAGCCATCTTGTTGATGTTCTATCTGTCAAATTAATTGTTGTTTATCCAGTTGGTTTTGTCAAATCAATATGGAGGGATAATAACAAGCACAATGTACATTGTGATAACAAGTGCAAATGGCTCAAAATGGATGTTCTGTCCGGACAACAGTCTGTACAGCTCATTTCGCCTATTCTACGATCGCCTGCGTCTTACCGAGACCCATTTACAAATGGGTAAATGGACGGTCTACACATATTTCTTTAGAGAAAGAAACTGACCAGGCCATCACTGTCGACGGCAAGTACTATTGCCAGCATCGTTTTGCTTTATAAATGGTCCGCCAAATAACTTTTTTTTTTTTTTGAAAATGCTTTAAAAAAAAAATACTGAATATTTTCTCAAATTTCTTTTTTTTATTTAAAAGTACAATACTTCCGGTTAATAATGGAAAATAATTTCATTCAAATGGCCATGCAGTAACCTAAGCACATTATCGATTGTGTGCAGCTGTATTTCACCAATGGCTTCACGAATATTTTCCGTTAAAGCGTCAATTGTCTCTGGCTTGTCGGCGTAACACTTATCTTTGACGGCACCCCACAAATAATAGTCCAACGGTGTCATATCGCAGCTCCGAGGTGTCCAAACGACATCAGCCCTGCGACTGATAATGCGATCTTCAAAAACAGGGCGCAAAACATCGAGCTTCAGCTGTGTGGCACGTAGCGTCGTCCTATTGAAACTAAATGTTGTCAATATCCTCCTCTTCAATTTTTGTGAACAAAAATTCATTCAACATGGCCCGATAACGATCGCCATTGACTGTATCGGCCACTCCTTGCTCATTTTCGAAGAAAAACGGCCCAATTATGCCTCTGGACCAAAATCTGCACTAAACAGTGACTCGTTTTGGGTGCGTCGGCTTTTCAATGTATGCGTGCGGGTTTTCTGTGCCCCAAATGCGACAAAGTTGCTTGTTTACATACCCGCCAAGATCAAAACGAGCTTCATCTGAAAAGATGATTTTTTTTGCCAAAATCGGCATCTTCTGGTGTAGGCTACTGCATGGCCAGCCGAGGCAGCCATTTGAATGAAATTATTTTCCATTATTAACCGGAAGGATTGTACTTTCAAATAAAAAAAGAAATTTGAGAAAATATTCAGTAGTTTTTTTTAAAGTATTTTCAAAAAAAAAAGTTATTTGGCAGACCCTTTATAGTGTAATACACAGCTCATGTTACGTTAGACATTTTGCACGGGTGATTTGATGGCATAGTCATTTCACGAGGTGGTGAAGTCAACTGACTAACGATATCGAGCGATTTGACAGCGTTAGACTTTTTCTTTTTGGGGTTTTCTTAAGTTACAGGTATATTCGAATACGTCACAAACCACAGTGGTTCTGATTACTGCACCAGTATCATAGAAATTTGAACATTTCGTATGCACTCCGCTCAAAGAAACCATGGCGGACGTTTAAACGTTGTTCTTTGAGTATCGAGTGCGTACTTTGAGAAACCCATTTCTTACTAGCTTATTTTAAAAATTCTTTCAAATTATGTACCCAACTAATGTTACCACCATTTTGTTTTCCTTACAGCTGCCAGAGGCTCACAAACTAGTCGATCAGAACATGGTCGATGACAATGAAATCAACACAGAAAAGAATCTGGATAATGATGGAGGCGGCGGTGGCGGTGGTGGTGGCGGTAACGTATTTGTAGGTGAAATTGGACACGGTTTTGTGTCGGGTGGCATATCAGCAACATATCGTAGCACAATATTACGGAAATGGTATTCAGCGCCCACGATTAAAGAACACAAAGGTAAACCGGGTGAATTGGGCAAACCCGTCAAAATACCACCCGAAATGAAAGAGTTAACGAAAGAGAAATTCAAAGAGAATCAATTCAATTTGGTAGCCAGTGATATGATCTCACTTAATCGTTCGCTCACCGATGTGAGACATGAAAAGTAAGTTTGAGCAACTCTCGTATGATAAATCGAAATAAAAATTAATTTTTATTCTTTTTCTTCTCTTTTTTCTTCTTATCTTGTCTTGTCTTGTCCGATAACAGCTGTAAAAAGAAACATTATGCTTCAAAACTGCCAACCACCTCAATAGTTATAGTATTCCACAATGAAGCCTGGACAACGTTATTACGTACCGTCTGGAGTGTAATAAATCGTTCGCCACGCGCTCTCTTAAAAGAAATTATTTTAGTCGATGATGCTAGTGAAAGAGGTGAGTACCAGTTAGTTAGTGTGATTCGATTCGATGATTTTAATTTAATTCCATATTCGTATGCTTAATTTATTTACAGATTATCTTGGTAAGAAATTAGAAGACTATGTTGCCACTCTGCCTGTTCATACATTCGTTTTACGTACACAAAAACGTTCCGGCTTAATACGTGCTCGTCTATTGGGCGCTGAACATGTGACGGTAGGTCTTTACGTCTGTTCTTATTGATTTGATTTGTATTTTGTAACATGACTCCTCAGTAAAAACACCTGTTTTGTTTTAAATTATTATAGTAGGAGAGTAGAATGAGTAACTATTTGAGTGTCTAGATTTTTACAACGTTTTTTTGTTAAAGCCTATGTGAGATTGTATGTATAATAGACTGTGACGGCTCTGTCGCGCTGGCATATATTCCCTCTCGATCATCCTTCCTATTTGAATGTCCTAAAGGATCCCAGCATTGATGGAAGATTTCACACTAAGATTCTAAACGTGCTCTGCGAATTCTGTGGAAGTCTGCAAGGGCATTTCTAAAGAGAATAAAGTACGCTGTGAACTTTTCTCTGAAGGTCTTAATCTGAGGATATCTCTACGCCTCCCTGAATATTGTAGTGCTTCCGGCCGAAGTAATGACCATTAATCACGCTGCGAACCTGATCCTGAGTAAAGGATCTCTAACTAATAGTATTTCCATCCTCTCTGATAAGCAGTTCTCTTTCGAGTGCAACCTACGGCATATGCCTTAACTTCCTTGATCGACTCTCATGGCAGTTTTTAGTCAATCTAATATATTTTCCTGGGCACAGGGAACAGCCCTAACAAATTCTGATCCACACGCTTGATAGTTGGTAGTTGCTGACAAATCCTGGACTGAAGGAACTTTCTTTATTACCAAACTTACCACTCAACGCCTCCAAACCCGTAGATCATAACAACATTTCTGTCCCTCTATTCCCACAGATCATTACATATTGGATAGGCAATCGGAGTGACTTTGCTTATCAACAAATGGCTTCAGTACAGGACGTAGGTCGGGGGTATTGTCCATTTTATTTGGCAAAGTCCTTCTCTGGTTGGACGCAAGCTTCTCTCATTTAAATCACCCTTCCTCAATAGTTTAGCGAACTGTATGTGGGATCGACCGCTAAATGCGGATTGATTCCAAAGGAAATACATGCAAAGCCCTGATGCTTATTGTCAAGACCGGTTAATTAGGACTTGTGAGTGAGAATCCCATTATTAACCACGCTATACTGCCCTGACCTGAAATAATAAATAATGGGGGCTGTGATTTGGGTTTTGTTAGATCCGTAGCACTTGATTTTGCTAAATTGTATTTTGTTGTTAGATTGCAGTTCGTGGAATCTAAATTTACTACATGATATAAGTTCTCTTAAAATGCAGGACATTGCGTTATTTCGAACATCTATCGAATTTGTTTAACTTTGACTTCGAAGGACCATTACTTTTGCCCTTGAACACAAAGTTTCATTCTTCAGGTTTTCAATTATTCTGATCTTAACACTTATTTTTCTTTCAGGGTGAAGTTATAACATTCCTTGATGCCCATTGTGAGTGTACAGAGGGTTGGCTCGAACCATTATTGGCGCGTATTGTACAGAATCGTCGTACTGTTGTTTGTCCCATTATCGATGTTATATCCGATGAAACATTTGAATATATAACGGCATCAGATTCCACCTGGGGTGGTTTCAATTGGAAATTAAACTTTAGATGGTAAATTTCCAAATAAGAATTTTTCAAAATTTTCTTTTAACACACGCCAACTTAATTTAAATTTCAGGTATCGTGTTCCTCAACGTGAAATGGAGAGACGTAATAATGATCGCACGGCTCCATTGCGTACACCCACCATGGCTGGTGGTCTATTTTCAATAGATAAGGATTATTTTTATGAAATCGGTTCCTACGATGAAGGCATGGATATCTGGGGTGGTGAGAATTTAGAAATGTCATTTAGGGTGAGTCTTATTATGTTGATTTACTATATTTCTCTTTAAGCAAAAGGATTATAATAAAATAATTTTAAGTATTTAAACAAATTTTTTTTTTTAAATAATTTCTTAGCTTAACATGTTATTTCTTAAAATTTATTATAATTTCGTACTTATTTCTTATAATATTTACTTATTTATTTATACTTAAATTTATAAAATATTGTTTATTGTTTTTTTTAATATTTTATGTTAAAACAAAATTTAAAAAACAAAAGAAAGCGAAAATATTTAATATTTAAATGTTAAAAACAAAAAAACTCAATAAATTTTATATAGATTTGGCAATGTGGCGGCATATTAGAAATTATACCATGTTCCCATGTGGGCCATGTGTTCCGTGATAAATCACCCTACACTTTCCCCGGTGGTGTAGCTAAAATTGTGTTGCACAATGCGGCACGTGTCGCTGAAGTTTGGCTGGATGAATGGCGAGATTTTTATTATGCCATGAGCACAGGTTCGAATTTTTTTCAACATTTTTTCTTCTAATACTATTTATTACAACAACAACAATTGCAAAAAATAGTAAATAACACAACAACTTTAATTAAAACAAAAATAATAATCACAATGAACCTATAATTGTTACTTTTGAGTTTGAGAGCTTGAAAAAATATTAATTTTTTTGTCGAAATTCAAAAGTTATTTTTTTATGTATTGCTAAAAGAAAAAACAAGAACAATAACAACAACAACAACAACAAAAAAATTTAATTTAAATTATTCACTAACACCACGTTATGTATCCACATGGAATGCAGATGCAAAGAAAAAACATTTTTTTTTATGTTTTGGATTTTGAAAACTGTTGGTAAGAGAGAAATTGAATTTTCGTTCTTTCATCGTAAGACAGAATATAGGTATTTGAAATGATGAAAAGAACAATAGCGCAGTTCTAGAGAATTTTTACTTGCTTAACGTATAGTCTCCTATTTTAGGAAATGTTACCGAAGAACTCGTCTTTACTTAGGGATAATTTAAAGAAACACTTCTGGTAATATGCATATTAGGTTAGAGTATGGAAAGTAGCAGACGCCCACAATCCACAATATTCAACCCGAAGATCAAACATTCTCTAAAGGAAATCAACCTATCCAAAATAAATTATGCTATTGCAGCAAACAATATATTTGGGAGCTCGGTCAAGGATATTAGTACGTAAGACTTTTCATGACAAGAGCAGGACAATGGCACATAAGCTTAAGACAGTCTCTTCCTACTCTTCAGATCCATAGCTCCTGCAGAAGTCATTTGTCGGAATACCAAGTATTTTGGCGTGCCTACCAAAGGACCGTAGCCGACGAGAGTTGCTAAGTGAGTTGGTCCTCTTCTTATTCATATGTATCTATCAGAGTCTAGCAATATTGCATGTACCCTCTTCTTGTCAGCGAGATTAATCTTTTCCGTAAAATGAGCCACATTAATGAGTGTAGCTTAGTGGAGACTGAGGTGTTTGCGAACGGTGAGGTATCTATGAGGATTTGATTTGAAGACACTTGAAGATGGTCTCTATTTGCAGGGAAAGGCTATTAAAAACATAGGATAATAACGTACAGGGTTAGGGGACCTTTTTGCATGCGAAACAACGAGTTTTTGTGTTGAGCGCAAGAAACAGTTTGTGACACATAGGCACCTCATCTTTGTACTGGATTTGCGGTAATGGGAGGAAAGCCTGAAACTTTTTGTGTCCCTGTGCTAACGTGCAGAGGCGAAAACTCAAAAGTTCTAGACCAGGTCTTCGTCAATGGCCTTGAGAGGGTTTCATCTCTAGCATCAGTTGGTTGCTGAGACACTATTTCTTTTCTTTTCTGTATATTTTCTGCTGTTTTACCTGTTTTTTCTAGATCATTCTGGATACCGAATAATAAAATGGTGGTCCAAACGTGTATGATCAATGAAGAGGTTGGTCTTCACATCCCTTAATTGTGTGCCGTATAATCTCAACTTGTTAGAGTATAAATCTACAAATGGAAAAAAACTTCTGTCAAAATTTCACGCATTAGGATAAGAAAATATAAACAGCAACCAATGATGCTGAAGAAAATTATGCTTCACATCTAAGTATTCTATATTTTTAGATGTGCTGTAATTTACTACTCTCTTACCAATAGTTCATCGAGATCATCTTTAACTTAAGCTTGATTTGTTTTATGTTTTTAATTCTTCACAAAATTAATTTTAATTTATTTAAATTTTGTAAGCATTTATAACATTTTATTTTTAATTTTAGTTTTTTCTTTTTACCATTTGTTTCACATGCAATATTTTCGTGTTTTTTTTCTATACAAATTTGTGTAATTCAAATCAAATCAAATTTAAACAACAACAAAAACCATTTTCAAAAACAAATTAATAACTTGCACTAAAAATTGTTGTAATGAAATTAGTTTACCATACGTAAAGTGTTTTTTTAATAAGAATTCAAAATAAATGTGGTTGAATTTTGTGCTCATATATATATTTGTATGTATACTCTATAATATGTATTCTTAGTGTCAGTCAGTATTTTGTTATCACCAACAAACACACTGAAAAAAGTATGTACTTGCAAAACACCCTATATTACTCGTTTTGTTATTATTGTACTTACTTACCACTACTTACTTACTACTACTGTATGTGTATGTTGTGTGTTAAAAACAAAAATCACATACAAAAATAAATAAGAATGAAAAAAAAAGAGAAATGCATTAAAAAAGAAAGAATTAACAGAATTTAATTGCGATAATTAATTTATGCTTAAACCAGCAGCAACAGCAACAACAGCAACAACTACAACAATAATAATTACAAAAAAAAATTTAATAAAACCACTAACAACACATTGCTAATAATTAATAAATAATTTCAATAATTATTAATCGTAATAATTGGTATTTTATATAGACGTTATGATTTATATTTTGTTTTTATTTTTTCTTTTAATTTTTTCCAATAATCATTTGTTTTATTAATTTGTATTTTATTTGTTTTGTTTTTATTTTTTTTATTTTTAAATGAAACTAACTTTAACTTTGTTTTATAAGCTTTTATTAATAAATATAGTTACTAATTTAGTTTTTAATTTCGTTGATAATGCTTTTGTTATTTTTAAAAGATTTTTAATTCGTTTTATAGAATATTTAAGTATTTCAAATACCACATATTCTTTAAAATGCTTTCATTTAATTTTTAAAGTTGATTGCCATATTTTAAATGATAATTTAAGAAATATTACAAAATATCACAAGATAAAAACAATTTTAAAAGATTTCCACACACTATGGACCTAATACATCATCCCATACATCATGGGAAACATCAGTCGGTTTTTCTTATTTACTTAAAAGCTCATACCACAACCTGTTAGTCTTGAGTTTTAATTACATTCGAATACGCTTCCTTCACAAATTTCTTATATCAGGTTTAAAGTGATCATTTTCAATCTCATTTTCTTCCACCGGATTTTAGCCTTCCTCGCTTGTGATTTCCTTCAGCTATATTATCGAAACATCTTTTCGTCGGAGCTTTATGGCTCACATGCCCGACGTGGCGAAGTCATCGTAAATAAAGTGTCCGCCAAATAACTTTTTTTTGAAAATGCTCAAAAAAAAAACTACTGAATACTTTCTCAAATTTCTTTTTTTATTTGAAAGTACAATCCTTCCGGTTAATAATGGAAAATAATTTCATTCAAATGGCTGCCTCGGATGGCCATGCAGTAGCCTACACGATCGGTCCAATTTTTAAGCACATTATCGATTGTGTGCAGCTGTTTTTCACCAATGGCTTCACGAATATTGTTCTTTAAAGCGTCAATTGTCTCTGGTTTGTCGGCGTAACACTTATCTTTGACGGCACCCCACAAATAATAGTCCAACGGTGTCAAATCGCAGCTCCGAGGTGGCCAAATGACATCAGCTCTGCGGCTGATAATGCGATCTTCAAAAACAGGGCGCAAAACATCGAGTGCAGCTTCGGCTGTGTAGCACGTAGCGCCATCCTGTTGAAACCAAATGTTGCCAATATCCTCCTCTTCAATTTTTGTGAACAAAAATTCGTTCAACATGGCCCAATAACGATCGCCATTGACTGTAACGGCCACTCCTTGCTCATTTTCGAAGAAAAATGGCCCAATTATGCCTCTGGACCAAAATCCGCACCAAGCAGTGACTCGTTTTGGGTGCGTCGGCTTTTCAATGTATGCGTGCGGGTTTTCTGTGCTCCAAATGCGACAATTTTGTTTGTTTACATACCCGCCAAGATCAAAATGAGCTTCATCTGAAAAGATGACTTTTTTGCCATAATCGGCATCTTCTGGTGTAGGCTACTGCATGGCCAGCCGAGGCAGCCGTTTGAATAAAATTATTTTCCATTATTAACCGGAAGGATTGTACTTTCAAATGAAAAAAGAAATCTGAGAAAATATTCGTGTTTTTTTTTGAGCATTTTCAAAAAAAAAAATTATTTGGCGGACCCTTTAGTTACTTCCAAAAACACAACGAATTGCTGGATCTCCTTTCACAAGTACTTATGCTTCTGCATTATATAGAGGAGCATTGGTATTAATACAATGTAAATGTAAATTTTAACTTCTTAAAGATATCGTTGCTTTTAAACTACTTGTTCCGATGTAAATAGTACCCATTAGCAAGTCCAATTTGTCACCATTACAACCAGCCTGCCAATATTATTATTGTCGTTTAAAGTGCCATCGTAATGCGATCAAAAATCTTTTTGCTGCTCTCTATCTACTATGTCTCCCTATAATGTCATTTCTAATCCCATTGCTTTAAGGAACTTAATGTCAGAAAGGACAAATCGCTGCCTAACATCTGTTACAAATCTAGGTGTTCTGAAGTTTCACTCGCCTCATCACATATTGGACTCGAGGCGACCTACATTTTGATAAATTGCTCTTTGCCCTGTCACTATTAACATGGGTCATCAAGCGTTGTTCTATCCTTTGAATGATTGCATTATACATGGTGGCCTTATAATTAGAAACGACTTAGCAACATGTATGTTTGTTAATTTGTTTTACAGTTTTCACTTTGTACCTGGGATCAAAGACCTTGTTTGGAGGACGTCTTACATACGTTTTTCTATTAGATTAGGAGAAATTAAACTTAGATTCGTCACTCCAGAGAACTCTATTCCAGAAACATCGTTTCTAATTATAAGGCCACCACTGTATGTCTTAAAATCAATTTTTTTTATAAAAAAAAAGTTGCATACAAATTCTGGATCAATTTTTCGATAGCCGGAAACTGCTCCTATCACGACAAATCTTTCATTCCTTATTACCTGTATACCTGCAAGAAACAAATGCTATCTTACTAAGCTATTTAAATAATATCTGGCAGACCTATGGTTTTATTGTGACAAAATTAAATTCTTGATAATAAGTATTCTTAAATAAATCAAAAAAATATGGCAATCCATGAACTTTAATCAGCTTTAAAAAAGTAATAAAATTCTATGCTAAGCTTGTCTTATTTTTAATATTTTAAAACAGCTTTTTTGTTGAACCCTCTTCTAACTGCGCTAATTTAAATTTAATTTTTTTTCTTTTATTTTCTTCTTTTTGTCATTCATTTTTTTATTATACTTTCATACTCATAAATTTTCCTTGAAAACAATTTAAAAAAAATATGAAATTTTTTCTTGCCAACGTACTCTCGTAACTAACCTTTAAATTAAAAAATAAAAAATTATGATTATTTCTTTGGGTTTTAAATGCTAAAACAAATAAAAAATAATGAAAACGTAAACGTAACATTATATAACATAACGTAACGTAACCATTAGGTATGGATGTGTGGCGGTGTTTTAGAAATTGCTCCATGTTCACGTGTTGGCCATGTATTTCGCAAATCAACACCATATACATTTCCCGGCGGTACAACGGAAATTGTTAATCATAATAATGCTCGTCTGGTTGAGGTTTGGCTGGACGATTGGAAAGAGTTTTACTACAGTTTTTATCCAGGTTAACAATTAATTACTAAAACAATAATGTATTAATTATTAATTTTTGTTTCTTTTTTTCTTTATATTAACATACTATGTACATATATACATATATATACATATATTATAATGCCATTCATATTCATATATATTACCATGCTATACATACATACTTGTTAATAAGCTTTAAAACAATGGCCATCATATCATTTCCTTCCTGTTTTTTTCTTTTCTTTTTTTTATGATTAACTGCCTATAATTTTGTTTTTTATTCTTTGTTTTTGTTGTAAAAATGCTTTATAATTTATTGTTTAATGTATTCATTTTGTTTTGTTTTATAAATTTATTTTTTTACTCTGTGGTATTGGTTGTGCGCTCCTCTTTGTTGGCCAGTTTATTATTTAAGCTTGTTTAGCTGCTTTAATTTGTTTGCATGTTTGTTGTCTTATTAATATTTTTTATTCTAAATGTTGTATGTATTTTGTTTTCGTCTTCTTTTTTTTTTTGTTTTCTTTTTGTTGTATTTAAGCCAAGTATTTGTATTTGTTTTTGCACACATCTGTGTTGTTTTGTCCTGTTTGGTTGGTTATAATTACAAAGTCCTTGTTGTTATAACATCACCCACCACCCCCACCTTCAAAACAAATACGAAACCACCTACCCACCACCCCATGAGCACAAAAGCAAACGCTTATTTTGTTAAAAAGAAAATAATTTAATTTCAATTCAAATATACACAGTATTCAATATAAGTAGTAATACACGCATAAAAAATATTAAAAAAACAAAAAAGAAAAAACCAACAAAAAAGAAATGAATCTTATTTAAGAATGCTTTAATGAAAAATTACTTTAATTTTCAGGATAATTGTTATCTGGTTTATGTACACTCAAATAATGCTCATAAAAAAATTTAAGTTTTTTTTCTTTTTTTTGAAACTGTATTCACTATCGCCTCATCTATTTTAAGTTAATAGGCTGGCATAAGATACCTTATTTCAGTCCTGAAAGGATTCATTGCAACACCGGTTTATACCTACTTCGCCTTGCGTTTAGAATTTCTGGCAGGAATTTCTCAGATCGAAAGGGTAGCGCCTTCTCATTAGAGTTGGGTTCGTTAGCTCTTTTGAGTGTTCGCTCTTTCTAGTTCAGCTCTCTGTACTGAACTAGTTCGTTCTTTTAGTTCAATAGTTCAGTCCTTTTAAACAACTATGTTCTCTTCCTCAATTTGTGTAACTTCTTTATGACAACGTTTGCTCATTTATATTTAAACTATGTAAACAATACCAATAAAGGAATTAATGTATTCCATGTAAATTTATCGTATTTGTAATATGATTTTTCGTTTTAAATAAATTATTGTATTTAACGTATTTTCATTCTTCAAAGCATGTGATTTATTTTTAAATATTCAATGGGAATTTCTGTTCGTATTTCTCTTCAAAACCACAATTCCAATAGGAATGTCACACATAAGAACGATAAACAAATTAATAGAACGAATAAGAATGAAATGAACGAATAAGAAACGAAACTAAAAGAACTACGGAGCTAAAAGAACTACTGAGCTAAAAGAACTACTGAACTAAAAGAACTACTGAGCTAAAAGAACTACTGACCGAATAAGAATGAAATGAAGGAATAAGAAACGAGAACTAAAAGAACTACGGAGCTAAAAGAGCTCATTATAATGACCGGCTCTTTTAGTTCAATTGTGTGAATAGTTCAATTGAACTAGTTCGTTCGTGAACTACACAACTCTACTTCTCATGCTTAGGATAAGTTTCGTTTCTATAGGATTGATGTCCGTTCAACATCTCCATGCACAAATCACGAGTAAATCAAACTTTTCCTTAATACATAAACCTAAAGAAAGAAGCCCATTGGTGGTCTCACCTTTGTTATATTCAAAGCTTGCCAATCCATCCGCAACTTTGCTGTCAATAACGTCGAAATGATCAGATACCCAGCATAATTCAATCTGATAGTCTGGCTTTAGTTCGTTCAGCAGCCTTTTACGCTCTCAGGCCAAACGTGCTCTAAATACATGTTCCCTTATAAGGCGCTCTGTAAGGACGTTGTACAATTGGGTCAATTCGACCTCCGGGTACTGTACTTGTCTTTATTGACAAGTACGCGTCCTCTAACCTAACCTAACCATAAGGCGCCCTTATAATCCGATCTATACACATACATAATTGGTCATTACAACCCTTCAGTCAGGATTACGACCTAGTTCCTCACACCACTTATGTTGTGTGTGTTACTTTTATACATGAGTGGCGGGACCTACAGTTTAAAGTGGACTCCGAACGACAGCTTTTTTGAGAAATTTTTCATGGCAATTTTATTTACTCTTAGATTTTTTCCAGAAATCTGCTGAGAGGAAGTCGCCGAAGAAATACTTTTTGTATTTTGTTTTGATGTGTGGCCTGGGACTCGAACCCTGGCTTTTCGTCTAATAAGCCAACACACTACCTATATTTATTACTTTTTATGTCTATACCCCTCTCTCTGCTGGTCTTTCTCAACCATTCTGATTCTGAGACAGACGTTCTGTCAATAAATTCAGGGAACGCAAAAATCTTAGGCCTAAGGTACCGCATTCTAAGGCAATAACACTGAAGATATTCTGTGGAGTTTAATTCATCATCGTCATTACAGCTTTTGCTAAAGTCGTTGTGGGGTATTTCCACCTCTGGGCATGTATATCCCGAGGCCAATTTCATGTTATGACCACTATGAGGTTATGAACATGGTTCCTGGGTATTTATATCGAACAAGATTTGTCATAGCCTCTACACTAGTAGTTTCATTCTTCCATCTTTCCTTCGCTAATGACTAAAATGTATAAGAGATCCATTGTATGGCAATTTGCAGAGAAATGCTAACCTATTTTAAAAATTCATTCGAATTAGCTGATGTACTTTTTATGACAATTCAGTCTGAAGTTGTCGTCGTCTAGGTGGTAATGTATTTATCTGAAATGCCAGCCCGTGTTTCAAACCACAGCTCACCCATATCGAACAAAAAACAAAATATGAAACAATATTCCTTTGGCGATTTCCTCTCAGCAGTCTACCGTTTGGAGGCGACGTTAAACTGCAAGTCCCAAAACTCATGGATAAAAATTAACACACACGACATGGGTGGCAGGAGAAGCTAGGCTGTAAATCTGACTAAAGTCTAGTAAAATGGGAGTAGCACTTATTTATGTTTTAAAAAAGGGTTTTAAACCCTCAAAAGTAATCCAACATTCTTAAATAAGATTCGTTTTAACTTTAAAGAGAATTTTTCAAAAAAGAAAAATAAAAAATAATTGTGAATGTGTCAGGTAAATTTAGAATTTTGTCTAAACCTACATATAAATAAATGCACACAAAATTTAAATTTATTTTTGCAACACTAACATACAACCATACACACCCATTAAAAAAATCACAATAACCAGAAAAAAAAATGTTGTTTTTTTCTAATTATTGCCTTTGGAAACCATAATTGATAAAAAAAAAAATTTAATTTTATAAAAATAAAAATTATAGGTGCCCGCAAAGCTTCCGCTGGTGATGTTAGCGAACGTAGGGCATTACGCGATCGTCTCAAATGCAAATCATTCCGTTGGTATTTGGAAAATATTTATCCCGAAAGCTTAATGCCATTGGATTACTATTATTTGGGAGAGGTAAGTTGTTAAAAGCTAAAGAATTTTTTAATTTTTTGTTTGTTTGAATTTTTAAAATAAATTTCTTTTTTTTTTTTGTATTGACAGATTCGTAATGCGGAAACTATTACCTGCTTGGATACAATGGGCCGTAAATATGGTGAAAAGATTGGCATGAGCTATTGCCATGGCCTGGGTGGTAATCAAGTATTTGCCTATACTAAGCGACAACAAATCATGTCCGATGATTTGTGCTTAGATGCCTCTGCAGCCTTGGGACCAGTTAATATGGTGCGTTGCCATAATATGGGCGGCAATCAGGAATGGGTATATGATGCTGATGTAAGTTATTTTTGCTTACGTAGAACGTATTATTGTTTAAATTAATAATTTCTTGATAATTGATACTACAGGATAAATCCATACGACATAGCAATACTGGCAATTGCTTGCAAAGACCAACACGCGAGGATCCCACAACACCGCTGTTACGTCCTTGTGACTATACGGCGGGTCAACAATGGCTAATGGAATCGAAATTTAAATGGCAGGCTCATTAGTTGTAATTGTTGTTGAATTTTTTATAATAAAACTTTAGTTAGTTTATTTTCTTTTAATTTTTTTTTCTTCTTTTTTTTATTTAAACAATTTGTTTAAATCATTTGATTCTTTTTTAAATACATACATACAATATATTGCCGTCTTCTATAATTTTATATTAATTTAAATAGTTTTTCTTTATTTAAATTTTAAATAAAACAAAAATATTAAAATTAATTAAAATAAAATTTAATTCAAATGAATTATCTTTAGTTTATAAAATTCAAAATAATCATGAAAATTTCTTTAACATTAAAATTTTAATTTAATTCATTGAATTTTTTTTTTTTATTAAATCCTCTTTAAATAAGATAACTGTTAATTAAAAAAAAGAACATTTATTAAATAGCTATTTAATTATATAAACAAATTAATAGGTTTTCCATAGTTTAAATAAAATTATGATTGTAACTTAAAAAAAAATATTTTTTTTTATTTTTCTTTAATTTAATTTAGTTTTTATTTTATTTAAAGAGAGAGAGATAGAGAAACCACAAGCTACTCAAACTATCACAATTATTATTATTTTTTAACAGTTTAACCGTTATTTAAAAAAACAAAACAACAATTTCTTTGACATTCTGTTTAAGCATTCTGTTTTCTTTTTTTCATATATACATACATACATATAGATACATAAATTGACTATAAACATATAAAAGAAAAATATAAAATGTCTTCCCTCATTGATTTATTTTTTTAATATTTTTTTTTTTTTAATTTTAAACTTAATGTTTAAGAAAGTATTTTTTTTTGTTCAAAAATAACATAAAAATCTGTGTAATATACTATATATTAATAAAACTAGTACTATATACATACATACATTTATATTTTAATTGCCTAACAGAAAAGTGTAATTAAAAAACATCATCATGTATAAGAAAAGAACGATTCAAATGAAATGTTTAATGTATTTAAATAAAACAAACACAATACATTTTTTGAGAAAACAAGTCAATATGCAAAACGTTTTAATTTTTTTATTTTTAATTATTTTTTTATAGAAATTATTGGGTACATAAATAATAATTTAATTTAATTGAAAGAAAAATTTATTTTTGTTAAATTTTTTATTTCATTAACAAACTATTCGTTTTTAATAAAACTTTTATTTTTTAAGACGATAACGGAAACTTGCGTCTATAGCCAGGTGAAGCAAGGTGAAGTGGCTTAACAGCAATTCGTCGAAAACGATACGATCGTTTTGTAATGGTGCAGAATTACTCCATTAATAACTACCCAATCAGCATTATAAAGGGTCCGCCAAATAACATTTTTTTTGAAAATGCTTTAAAAAAAAAACTGCTGAATTTTTTCTCAAATTTCTTTTTTATTTGAAAGTACAATCCTTCCGGTTAATAATGGAAAATAATTTCATTCAAATGGCTGCCATTCAGTAGCCTACACGATCGGTCCAATTTTTAAGCACATTATCGCTTATGTGCAGCTGTATTTCACCAATGGCTTCACGAATATTTTCCTTTAAAGCGTCAATTGTCTCTGGCTTGTCGGCGTAACACTTATCTTTGACGGCACCCCACAAATAATAGTCCAACGGTGTCAAATCGCAGCTCCGAGGTGGCCAAACGACATCAGCTCTGCGGCTGATAATGCGATCTTCAAAAACAGGGCGCAAAACATCCAGTGTAGCTTCGGCTGTGTGGCACGTACGCCGTCCTTGAAAAATTATTCTGTAGTTTTTTTTAAGCATTTTCAAAAAAAAGTTATTTGGCGGACCCTTTAGAAAGGTCTGCAAATTGCAGGATTCATCCAAAAACAAAAGAATTAAAAGATCACTTTGATTTTGAAAACGATTTTTAACGAAGATAAAGGCAGCCATTGTGACAATTTAAAGCGCTAGGAATTGTTGTTGTAGTGGTCAAGCACTAATTTTCAAATCCGTTTTTCGATTTTTGTCCTATCTGATGAAGAAACTTTGGGCAATCTTTTTGTTTGTTTCAACTCCGACCCCTTTACTTATTTATACCAAATTTTAAGCCGAATACAACCGATTATAGACGAAATTGGCATACGATAATCCATTTTGCTTATTAACATTTAAATCAGATCCTGGAAGCAATTTGTTCAGCAACTATTCAAAATAATGGACCAAATCAATCGTAGGCTTCTTTCCTAAAACGGAAAAAGCTATTTGTGCCAAAATTCACCTCAACTAACATTCAAAAGTTTACTCATTCATTCATTCGTAGATTTAATTTTTCTTTTTTTTTGTTCCGCATTTTCTGAGTTTAAATTTTTTTTTCTTTTCAATTTTATTTATTTTCAATAAAATAAAATAATATAAACACAGAAGTATTTGCATCGAGTCGAAATAAATATCTGTTCATTGTTAATATCATAACAAATAAATTGCATATCATTACAAAATTTCATATTTCAACTTTAAAAATAAAAACGAAATAAAATTCCTGTAAATATTTAAAATTATCATTAATTTAAAAGACGAAATATTTTCAAAACAAAAACAAATATTTTTAAGATTAAAGTTTGAAATTAAAATTAAGAAAAAGAAGTTTTTCAAAATTTCTATTCAAAAATTAAAATTTAGAAGTAATAATTATTGAATGAATGAAGATACATTTAAAAATGAAAACCAATAAAATAATTAAAATTTTCATTATAATTTAAAGAAAATTTAAGAAGAATATTTGATTATTCTGTTTCAAAGTCTTTCAAAAATCTTGTAAATTCTAAATTTGACTTCTAACGAATCTGTTCAAATATGCTACATATTTTGAATTTAGAATCCTGATAATGGGAAAAATTAATTTTTCATATTTCAACTTAAATATAAAAAAATTTTTGAACATAGAACAGGAGAATAACATATGTATAACGTGTATGTATGCCTTCGTGTATATTTATTACATTATTTTTGATTATAATTTTTTTTTAAATATTTGTATAGTTAAAATAAAGTTTATAAATATTAATAAATAACTAAAAGAAAGTTTATTCTGATTAAAAATAAATACGACAACCTGTAAAAAAAGAACTCATCAATCAATCATCTTGCTCAATTATCATAAAAATTTAAACAAAAATAATTAAAAAAAAACAATGTCCAATTAATTAATTTTAATAAATTTAAACTATAAAATATAGAATAACATAAAACAGGAAATTTCACTCCTTTATATAGTACATACAATATAATAAAATAACAAAAAAAAAATACATCATATACATCCATAACAAACTTTATTTTTTAGCTAAATCAATTTTCGAATATTTAATAATTCCATATAGACATAAATAAATAGTTATTAGAAATGACTAAATGACAGCAACAACAAAACAAAAAACAAAATATAAAAATTATAAATAGTGAAACACCTCAATATGAATTGTAAAATCCTTATAAAACAAACAAACTAATAGAATAATTTAGGTGAAGGTGCAATAAAACAAATTTACTAACTATTAATTATTTAAATAAAAAATACAAAAAATAATAATATGTAATAATAAACGAACACTCTAATTAAACTTTAAAGATAAGTTGTAATGTTATCATCATAATAAAAAATCTTTAAGTAAAAAAAGTAAAATAAAGCAAAGAAATATACATCATCAGTCCTATAAAAAAAAGAATTTTGAAAAACTCAATGAAAAAAAAATAAATAAAAAGCGATACATAAAAAATACAATTTTTGTAAATGTTTTCTATTAAAATTTTTTATTATGTTTAAGATAAATAAAAAAAACCACTAAATATTTGAAATTATAAAGAAAATAAAAAAGAAACGATCTTAATAAAATGAAAAACACCAAATTTTTTATTTAAAACGATCTATCTGTCCATGGCTCTGGTTCTAGCGATTATCACGTATACATCATACCTGTATTGTATAGTGAAAGGATGTAGTTAGACAAGGTGAAAAGCTGTGAAAAACTTTCGGTAAAGGTGGTGCGGATCAGAGATCAGCAATTAATCGTTTTTCCGCGATTCATAATCACTCATGATGTTTCAAATATAAGTGAGTCGACAATATTGGAATTTAACTACTCTGATCATACTCACTACGTTGATTTATAAATACTGGTTAAAATAAGGATGCGTACAACGTTGATATCAAACTCACACCATTCGAAATATCTTTGATTCATAAACCTATTCATTTAGATTCATATCTAGAAAAATACTTCTAATTGATTCGAGTGGCTCGAATCATTCAACAAAATTAAGTCTTAATCGTTAGGCATTTTCAAAAAGAAATGAAAGAGGATACTACACATAAGCAAAAAAGGAGAGAGCACCAAGCAGCAGAGTAAACACACAACCTTCTAGTGAGTATTTTAGTGTTCGTACGCGAATCATACTTATTTTGTGATTCTTGTATATTTTGAGTTGACAGTCGAAATTAACATCATACGTGTTGTTAACTTTGAATATGAGTAGACGTTCCATGATATTAAAAAATTTATGAATGCGAATTTTTGTTTTAACAACTGATACATAAAGATCCTTGTGAATTTTAAATGTACCAAAGTGCAGAATTTAACATGATGAACTGGTGCGGAAAAGCAAGCCAACCCGGTGCACCCTTCTTCAGACTGATAGATTAGGTTATTGCTACTCCGAATTCTGTCCTGAATATTGGGAAAAAACTTGATTAGGATCTTAATATGCTTTTTATAAGGCATGGCGCCTTGGGGACAAGGGCTAAATGTCGAATGTGGATATTTTCATCTCAAGTGAAATTTTTAAATGTTGATTCCATCTGTAATAACATTTTTCAGTTGCCATCCATAAAACCGAACCATTATTTTTTGCTCATTAAAATAATTTTTTTATTTTTGATAAAAACTTTCAAGAGATTTCTTTCCCAAAAACGCTTGCACTGCTTGCGGCTAGTAGTAGTCTGAATAGAGCGTTTGTATACTAGACGTGAGATCGAGAGTTCAAACCTGAGTTCAGCGATCACCTCCCAACAATCATCTGGGAACTCTGAAACTAAATTAATTGCCTGGAAAAAGTTTTCCAAATATCACTCGGATTCGAATTCCTATCGCTCAAGGATAAAATTGGATTGTGCAAGAAGCCAAACCGTTTACAATAGAACAATAACTTTAAGATTTCATAACAACTTTAATGATAAATTGCTGGCGTGATAAAATACTTTTTGAACAGAAAGTTAATTAAAAACCATTAGACTGCTTGCATTTTAGCACTTCTAGAAGCCAAAAACATTCCCAATAACGTCACTTAAATGCAGTGCACAATGGCGAATTGTAAAATCTTTTGCACCATCTGACCTGTAGCACTTATACAACAAATTAGCACTTCCATCTGGTTTCACATCCTTACTACTCTACTCTTTTACTACACTTCATTACTATGATCCATGTCCACTTATATTAATAAAAATCAACACACTTGTTTGTTTTTGTTTTCATCCGTTTTTTTTTTATGGTAAAAAAAAGTGGTGGTTCTCATCATTTTTTATTTTTTTAATTTGACTTGACTTTCTTTCTTTTATTGGACCACTATATTTACAGGCCATATAGACTGTAAATTAAAAGGAGGCCAAACAACACAGATCTTGGAAAAAACAGCACAAAAATTAGATTAAAAAACTAATTTTACTTTAAACTAAACGGTGTCTAGTAAAAACTAAGAAAACTAAACTGAACTGTATAGGACAGACAGCTTATTGTTCTTTGGTTTCACGGAGACGACGAACGGCAGAGCGTACGGAGGCAGCAGCAGTGGTAGAGTATACCCAGGCACCACCGGCAACAACGCGCTTGCAACGCTTGCAGGACCAGATGCCAACACAGGCACGTTTCATGGAATCCTAAAAATTTATAGAAATTTTATTACAATCATTACAATTCCTTCATATGTTAAAAGAATCAACTTACCTTGCCGCAGAACGAGCAGGTATATTTGCTGTGCTGGGTGATTTCCATTTTCTTCACCATTTTACGGAGGGAGGCACCATAACGGGTACCATATTTACCTACGATTCCAACCTTCTTGGTGCGTTTGGCCTACAATGGAAGCGGGAAACATAAACAAAATTTCTTCATTATTTTCTTCTATGTAAACAAAAGCATAGTAAAAATAGTATTTTTTTATTTAATTTTCATTCGCTTTAAAGAAATTTCCACTGCAAACATTATATTTATGGTTTTATTTTCTTTTTATCGCACATTAATTTTATTTTATTTACGGATTTTTATAAAAATTTACGATTTTTTCACTCGTACCATTTTTTAGATGTTGATCTGTCAAAAATTCAACCGGAAAGAAACGGTTTACGGTGCGAAGTTGGTTGCTGTTGATTTTGACATTAATATGCTTTGAGTTTGTTAATATTGCCACTTAACGGTAGGTGGCGCCAAAGAAGTTGTAATAATGTAGAACTGATTTTGTAGTTTGTCATAACAGGGTTGCCTCAGTTGACTGGGAGTTTCAAGGAGCATTATGATATTTGTTTGCCGAAATTGTCTGGAAAGGGATCTTGGATTTCCTTTATTGATGTACCATAAATTTTTTTATTAATCTGTGTATGTGACGAAGAATACGTTTTTTTTTATTAAAACTTTTGTTTAAATTACGTTGTGTTGCGTTGTTCAGTGTTCTTTTATCAAATTATACTGTTGCCACTACGTAAAAAAATATCCCATTTTGTTTGGTTTTTGTGGAAGTAGAAACTTTAACAGCTGTTTTGTGTTTACAAACAATAAAAATGAAACAATTTGTGTTCAGAAAAAAATGAAATAAATAAAAAATATAAAATAATTAATAAGCAATGTTTCCATCGGTGGCTCTTTTTTATTCCAGTGATTCCAGTGAAAGTGATGCTGGCGACACACGTTTATATCGGCGAAATATTCGAGATCGCTCACCTGTATTGGACATATCAAAAGATTCCGTTGAAAGTGATGCTAGAGACACTTGTGTACATCGTCGAAAAATTCGAGATCGATCAAATGTATTGGATATAACAAAAGATTCCGCCGAAAGTGATGCTGGCGACGCACCTTTATATCGGCGAAAAATACGAGATCGCTCAAATGTATTGGACATTTCAGAGGAACTGTAAGTTAGAAAAAAATCGTAGGCTTAGATATTTTCTTAATTCCGTGTAATATTTTTAGTTTCATTTCTGCATTTCGAGTAACGAAAGAAATATTTAAAAAGTTACTAGATGAAATAAGTCCAAAGCTGAAGATAGCATACCGTAGGACGCACATTCCAGCGACCACAAAACTAGCAACATTTTTAATGTTTCTGGCTACTGGCGACTACCAAGATGCTATTAAAAACGAATATGTCTCTTCTATAAGCAAACCTATGGTAAGCAAAATAATAGCAGAGTTTTTAATCATATTTGAGACTCATCTAGGTCCAAAATGGATAGTTCTAGACAAAAGCCTAGACGAAGAAAATAAGGCTAAAGAGTCGTTTTATAGAACCGGCGGCATACCGGGCATTGTCGGTTGTGTAGATGGAACACACGTGCGTATAAAGGCGCCCGGTTTTGAGACGAATCATTTATACTACAAACGTAAGGGTTACTATAGTATTAATGTAATGCTGGTGAGTATTAGAAATAGATATGTACGTATATGTTGCTTAAATATTAATTATTTTGTTTTAGATTTGTGATCAAGACATGGTTATTACATTTGTGGATGCCAGCCAGCCAGGCACATGTCAAGATTCATTTATTTGGGAAAATAGTGAGGCACACAACTATTTTAAAACAAATTATTTGAATGGAAAAATTAATACTTGGCTTCTTGGTATATTTTTATAAGTATGTATGTAAATAATGGAAGGATATAATTTTTTTTTTTATTATATTTAATAGGCAATTCTGGCTACAAACTGCAGCCATACCTAATGACTCCATATAGAAATCCATCGAATGAACAAGAACAGAAATATAATGAAAAACATTGCAAAATTCTAAATATTATTGAAAGATGCAAAGTTGTATTAAAAAATCGTTTTAGATGCATACTAGGACCAAGGGAATTGCTCTATACGCCCGAAAAGGTCACACAAATAATCACTGCATGCTGTGTTTTACACAATATTTGTATTTTTTATAAAAGCAACTGGATGCCAGACGAAAACTCGGAACTTCTTAATTGTAACGAGTACGATATAAATGAAGATATCGATGATGATGATGAAATAGATTCCGAAGAAACTGCAGAGGCTAAATCTATAAGGGATGAAATATCAAGATATAATATATATTAGAAATCTAGGCAAAGGAAGCGTGCTGAATTGCAGTTTTTCTAACCTAACCATAGAAATCATAAGTTTGTTGCAATTAAAGTACAAAATTCCATCTTTATTCACAACTTGATTTTTATGTTACACCTAAACTAACTACTGCTACCTGATCGCTAGGTATTTTATAAACAATACTGATGGGATATACACAATCTGTAGCATGCATGAATCTCAAAGTATATTCCATTTTATTGGTGTACATATCCAGTATATAATAAATTTTGAATGTCATACTTAGGTCGTAATGTACTAACTGAATTTCCCAGTATATTAAATGAAACTAATTTGTATTAACTATGTTTATAAATATCTTGAAGTATGTGTTATTATTGAGTATAGGAATCTAATTAAACATTTAAAAAAAGAACGTAATAAAAGCATTTGTTGTCATTTTGGCACACAATAAAATTTGCATTGCCAAATATAGATTGTAGTCTAATATAGATTGTACGCCTAATATTAATAAATTATAATAATAATTCATTTTTAATGTAAAAAAAAATTAAAACAATTTTTTCTCGTAATAATCTTCACCTTTCAGATGTTTTGTTATATCTACCAAACACTGTGCCATAACATTTGAAGCATTTGCTATTTCTTTTAAAGCTATTACTTGCTCTTTTGCTGCCTCAGCTTGAATTTGTGATGCTTCAGCTTGCATTTTAGCCACCTCAGTGAGTCTAATGGACTCTTCTAGCTGTTTATTCATTACATTCAGTGTTTTGTTTTGTATTTCCATTTGTTGATATAAAAGTTTTTGTTTGTATGTGTTGTTGTCAATACGTTTTCTTTTTCTTTGTTGGTAAAATGGTCTTCTAACTGCTCTTGTTTCTTGTATTGGTTTGGTTGTTTGTGGCGGTGAGTGTTCAATTTTAATGTCCACACTATCTGTTGTAAAAGGTTCTGACAATTGAAATTCTGGTGGAGCGGAAGACAGGTGGCAAATTTTATCAATTTGTAACTCAAGTTCAGTTAAACTAACATCTTCTCTTCCTTGGAGGCATTTGCTGTTGTCGGTTAACTTTTTCTTTAGCCGGAACTTTTGATCTTGCCACACCTGTAATAAAACAATCAGATAATCAAGCACATATTTGCAAACATTCTATTAATACCGTGTTTCTGTAAAATGAACGTCCTTACAAACAGACATTCCACTTACAGAAACAGGGTACAAACTCAAATTTACCCTCTTCCACTCGTATCCACTCCTACTTGGTGGGCCTAAAGCATTAAGGCTTTCAGCAATAATATCCCATGTTTGTTCCAATGTTGCCTTGCTATTTACAAACGACGGTGAACAGGTTGCCAGTTGTGGATGTTCTTCCATTAAATCCACCAGTTTTTGAAACTGTACGTATGTCGTTTTTTTTAAACTGGAATTATATTTCGGAACTTTATAAATTTAATTTGCATATAAAAATATGTAAACTTACCCTTTTTTATTGTTTTGAGCCATTTATTTCCTTTATTTCATTAACTCCACAAACACAAATTTATTGGCCTTTTGTTACACGACGTGCATAAGTTAGTATCCTGTTTCTATATGCCGTGCCGCTCAAAAAAAAAATTCGTTTAATGGAGTGAACAGATGTCTACCCAGTTTTCGTAAGACAAGCGTCAGTTCGTTTGAAAAACACAAACAAAAATGAGTTGTTTTACAATGCAAACAAACTGTCGTCTTACAAAAACAGTGTAGACATCTGTTTCTGTTAGGCAAGCATTGAGTGTTTTTCTATACAATACGGTTTTCATATTGCGAATAGAACTGTTACAAACATCGAAAACAAATGATTCCAATAAAGCTGATTTAACCCATGTTGTCCGAATAAAATTATTTTTTACTGAAAGTTTAACGATTGAACGATTAACTCGTTTCGAAAAATTTCTCTGGAAAATCAAAGCTGCCAGACCAAACTTTTAAAGCAAATTCACATTTTATATGATTTATGCCGGTAAATCAATACAACTTTGTATGGACTATATTAGTTACTTGGCAGCTCTGTTCAAGTTTGTCTGGACAAATTATAAACTTAAAACAAATAGATCTAAGAGTTGATCTTAGACAATACTTTCTCTCTCTCAAGAAGAAAAATGTCAAACTACATATAAAAAAAATATTTTGCCAAGTAACATGGGTGATTCCAGCTTAAAGTGTTCGTTTAAAAACAAAAAAAGTGCTCCGGAAATAAATGGATGTGAATGGAAAGTGGTAAACTATCAGTTTTGTGAGAAAAGTTGATTAATATGATGATCCTTTAAATGAACAGTTAATTACATTACAGAGCATTTTTCCTTATTACTCACTTTAAGCCTTGGCAACACTGTTTTTGTATTGTTTTGTTTTGTTTATCATAACAAAATAATAACAGCTGATTGTCAAAGTTGCGGTTGTGTGCGCTGCACTCATTATCGATAACACAGCTTTTTTATTATTGTTGTTGCGTTTAAAAAAAAATTTCTCACTCTTTCGGTCAAATTGTCAATTGCGGTTTTTGTTGTCATTTTTTCACTACATTTGTTTGGCATTATTATTATTATTATTGGTTTTTATATATTTTTAATATAATTTTTTTTTATCGCAAAACAAAAACAACAATACAAAAACTCGGTCATTGTAAAAACAGCAAGAACAACAACAGTTAGAAAAATAAAAACAACAAATTGAAACAAAAGAAGTTTTAACAACGTTATAAATATAAATAATTGAACGGCAGATTAAAACAGCAGAATAATTAAAGAAAAAAATTGCTAAAAAATTGTGTTTTCCACAAAAAAGTTATTGCAGACAATTGTTGGCGTATCAGCGTGTTGCAAATTTTTGGACACCATCTCAGCTTTTATTTTAAGAGTTTATATTTGCTTTCCGGTAAGCCGACGAATCCGTTCACTCACCTACGAGACAACACTCGCCCGCCCCAACAAACGCTTTCTCCACAAAGGCAATAATAAATTCGAGTGTTGTTAGAAGTTAAACAAAAAAGTTTTGCAAATATTTGCCAAGAAGTTCATAACGCGTTGTAGAAGACAGACAGGTAATATAAAAAGTATGCAAATATTAATTTAATTAGCGGATGTGATGGTTGTTGGTTAATATTATAGATTTTTTTCCTTCATAAGTTAAATTATAACTGCATTACAAAATAAAAAAAGATGGCGTACGATAGATAACCTCACTACATTTCCTTTTTTTCTAAGGATGGATTTCTTGAAAGAGTTTTTGAACATTATAGTACGGCGTCGTAACTATTTGACCGAATTGTTTAATTCACTAAGGTAGCAAATCATTTTTTAAAATTTTCCTTATTGTCGTTGGAGGTCAACAAGCACTACACAAAGGAGACCTATCGTGGAATGCCTATTATATTAATCCCCCCAAATCTAAGGTTTTTAAGTAATTCAAATTAAGTGGAGTCATGGCAATGCCAGCCAGATGCATTGAAATATTGCAATGTGGCATGTGTTTTGCTTTTCTATCGCTTCTAATGCGTACTACCTGTTCTTGCAGATCACAGACGCTCATGTTCGATAGGTCAGTGAAATTAATCCCGTTATCCTTATATATAACGCCCCTCCTGAGTAGTTCTACACCATAAATAGATTCAAATCTAACGCTGCTCTCTCACATTACGTACTTCCCTGGTGTAGTTTAGCTTTAAGGATGTGTACTGTTATGACGGCAAGTAAAATTCCTCTCGGATATTATGGGACCCATTGTGATTGGCTTTACTTAAGGCACTCTTAACTCATTATTAAAATAGAACTCTTTATTGAAATAGAATTGAAAAAAGGTTTTTCCGCTTCAATTGTTTTCGTTTTTTTTTTAAATAAAGGAAAGTCAACAATTGTATAAAGGTGCGCTTTTCTCTTTATTTTATCGTTACAGCATGTGTGAATGGCGCTGTAATGCCTTTTTAAAGGATACTTCCACCTACCAGCCGGATACTTTGGACTTAAATAAAGATGAGGAGGCAGCAGATTATTGGTTTCCCTGTTTTCATGATATGATTGAAAAATTTGCCCACCAAGCAGCCGAGTCACAGCGTGAAAACGATGCTACCGCCACCGCAAGAGCCGTACAATTCAAACAGACTTGTATCAACGAATTAGAGGAGTTTCGTAGTAAAACCAAAGAAAATGCTGACAATAATCGTATTTTGGGCATACGTGAATTGCTCGAATTAAATGATAAACAGTTGCGATTGTATGGCTTTGATGACCCCTGGCTGGAGCAAAAGAAATCCGAAAATGAAGTTGCCTTGCCTTTGTTTGCAGATCGTATAAAAGAAATTGATGCCATACAGGATTCTACACAAAAATGGACAGAATTGGTAAGAGGCGTATTGGCCGGTAATATGTTCGATTGGGGTGCCCAGGCAGTTACAAATATTATACAAAAAGACAAAACATTTGGCTTAAGTGCCGCCTTGGAGCGTATACAAAAAAGGCCTTGGCTTATGGATGATTTAGACAAATGGCTAGAACGTTTGCAAGGCAAAGATAATCACAAATGTGCTGCCATTTTTGTAGATAACAGTGGAGTTGATGTTATACTTGGCATATTACCTTTTGCCCGGGAACTTTTAAAACGTGGCACAAAGGTGTTATTATGTGCCAATACTGAACCTTCTTTAAATGATGTCACTCAAAGCGAATTAAACACCATTTTAGATTCTTGTAACTGTCAGTGTGATGTAATGAAAGAGGCTCGCTCTAATGGTAAACTAATGGTATATGGTAATGGCCAGAGGGGACCTTGTCTTGATATGCGCACGTTGCCCCAGGATCTGTGTGAAGCTTTAAAACGAAATGAGACTGATTTACTGGTGATTGAGGGTATGGGACGTGCTTTGCACACGAATCTATATGCTCGCTTCGACTGTGAAACCTTAAAACTGGCCGTTGTTAAGAACAAATGGTTGGCTCAACGTTTGGGCGGTGATACTTTCGCCGTTATATGCAAATATGAACCTTTGAGCTGAGTTCTGATTTTAAATCGTTCCCTAGCAACTTTGTTTGTCATTTTCATATTGGGCTTAAATTGTGTTATTTCATAGAATTTTTAATTTATCTTTACTTTTATTATTTTTATTATCTTTTTACGTCTTATATTTTATTTCTCATCCCTCTCCGCCCTGTTTTGTTATTTGTTTTATAAAGATTTTTTCTTTTTTAATTATTTGAGATTGTTTTACTCATAGAATTTGCTTTAAGAAAATCTTCATAAAAATAAAGAAAACAAATGTAACGATTTAAATACCAACAACAATAGCAAAAAAATAAATAAGAAAGGAAAAAAACTATTGAAAATCTAAAATATCTTCTAATAGAGCAACAAATACAATATTTAAGATTTGTTTTATACAACTTGTAACAATAAAAGTATTTAATAAATTAAAAAAAAAAACAAACAAACAACAAATAAATGTTAAACACATACATGCAAACTAATAAACAGTAAAAGAAAAATAATAAATAATAAAATATTCTATCGATGTTAACAACAAAATAAAAAGAAAACTTAAAATTGAACCGTTATATTACGATGTTTTACTAATTTTAAACAGTTACTAAGAAACGGGAGTATTTTTTTATACATCTCTCAATGTAATGAAAAATTAAAAAATATCTTTAAATTCTTGTGGTATTATAAACACTGTAAGATTTGTTTTGGTCACACAAATATATTTGCAACTTCATAATAAAGAATTTCTTTTATTTGTACATTCATTTTGAAGCCAAAAAATCTAAAATTAGTTGTTTTGATTTAGGTATTCCACAGTACGCAGTGTATATTTCATAATCACAAGTTTTGCACCTAATGATCTACGAAAATAGTCTGAGGCCTTTCATCGGGTGATATATGACACGTGTCTTTAATTTGTTAAGGCGCAATGACGTTCAACTGTCATTATCCACCAAGATAAAATGTCTAGGGGTTATTCGACGGAAATACGTTTATATAGGATAGCATCCGATACATAGAATTCGTTTATATAAAATAGTATTCAATATTAATTCATTTGTATAGAATAGAATTCGATATAAAATCGTGTATATAAAACAACATTCAATATTAATACCCGTTCATATGGAATAGCATTCGATATAAGCCCGTTCATATGGAATAGCATTCGATATAAACCCGTTTATATGGAATAGCATTCGATATAAACCCGTTTATATGGAATAGCATTCGATATAAACACGTTCATATAGAACAGCATTCGACATATGGAATATTATTAAATATAAACCCCTTCATATAAAATAGTATTCAATATATATTGGGTTCAGTGGGTTAAAAATCACGGGATATTTCTATTTCTTCGTAACTTCTCTTATGTTCTTTTTTAATTTATGCGTCTAGCAAAATAACTACAATTATAATTTTCGTTTTTAACTGTTGCAGACGTATTATTGTTTAAATGAAAAAGATTCTTATCTAAACTATTATCTTTAATCTTTATAACAGTTTAGAAAATTAATCTAATAGTTTTTTAAATTAGCATAATTAAACTTAATCTAAACAAAAGCTTCTGCATTTTAATTTTAAACACAATTGTGTACGTAGTGACAAAACTGTATGAGCATAATATTCAAATTTCTTTCAATAGGAATACAAAAACAACAGTTTGTTAAGTATATAATAACCTGTACATTAAAGTTTTTTTTTGGGAAATAAAATATAATGTTGTCTATGTTCATGTATTATCGAATTTTGAAGCCTCAGATTATTAATCGAATGCTATTCTATGTAAAAAATTGCAATGAAAAGTTTCTCAAAAATCTGTCGTTCGGAGTCGACTTTAAACTGTAGGTCCCACCACTCATGCACAAAATTAACACACACAACATAAGTGGTGTGAGAAACTAGGTCGTAATCCTGACTGAAGGGTTGTTATGACCAATTATGTATGTATGTATTCTATGTAAACGAGTTTATATAGAATGCTATTCTATGTAAACGGGTTTATATCGAATATTATTCTATGTAAACGGATTTATATCGAGTGCTCTTCTATGTAAACGAGTTTATATCGGGTGCTATTCTATGTAAATGGGTTTATATCGAATGCTATTGTATATAAACGAGTTAATATGGAGTGCTATTCTGTATAAACGAGTTAATATGGAATGCTATTCTGTACAAACGAGTTTATATCAAATGCTATTCTGTATAAATGAGTTTATATCAAATGCTATTCTGTTTAAACCAGTTTATATCGAATGCTATTCTGTTTAAACCGTTTTGTATCGAATGCTATTCTGTTTAAACCGGTTTATATCGAATGCTATTCTGTATAAACCGGTTTGTACCGAATGCTATTCTGTATAAACCGGTTTATATCGAATGCTATTCTATATAAACGAGTTTATATCGAATGCTATTCTATGCAAACGAATTTGTTAAAATTAAATTAATAACAAATTAATAAAACTTAAAAATAACTATAATACAAAGTTGTTTGACGCCAGATGTATACGAATCTCCGGTGCTTAGGTTTACAGTCACTAAACTATGCTACCTATAGTCGTACATGTCCTATTGCAGATTTCTCACATGTATATTTTATTAATTTATTTAATATGTAAATTAAACCTTTTTTAATTGTTTTTTTATCTGTCACCACTGCTGATAAACAGTTTTAATTTATAAATTAATTACAACACAAGTTCAGATTGTAAGTTTCTTTTTACGGAAACAGATTAAACCGCATGTGGTTGATTAATTAACAAAAAAAGAAAACAAAAATTTAAATTGTAAACAATTAAATTGTTTGTAATAGTATGTACGAGTATATGAGAATAAAAATTTGTTTTATTTATAAGCCTGTGGATGTAGTACTTGTGTATTGTACTATGAAAACGTTGTACAATAAATTGATTTTAAATTGTTTAAATTCAATTCTTGCAAAAAGTTTACTTTACGCACATTCTTGAATTCATTAAATACGTCGTTGTATGAATGTACTAAAGCACTAAATATGTACTAAAATATACGAGGGTGGCTAATAAAATAAACGAAACTCACCTATAGATGGAGTCAGTAGTTGAAGAAAATTTTTTTTGGTGAAAAATAAGGAACCACTATGAAGTGTACTTGCGAACTTTCAACCTTAAAAGGAGCAGCAAATTTCCTGAAACTAAAGCTTATCCTAAGTTTTTATTGTTAGCTTAAGTATGGTTGATACCACTCTCGCATATTTGCATTGTACATCGTATGTTGTAGCCTTCTAGTTGAATTGGTTATTTTCAAAACTACCAAGTGCTATAAAATTCTAGGCCAGGCCACGTCATTGTGTACATTATATATGGCATCATTACCAAGAAACGTGGTCTATTTTGGTTTTGTATATTTCGACAGGCAAAACAAGTAATGGAAATTGTTAAGGAAAAAAATAGAAAACGTAATGCCTGTCACACAGTGACCAACCATACAAAAAATCAATCGAAACATTCCTGCTGTGCTACGACGCACATAGAAGGGAAAACTTTAAATGAATGAAATCATTATGAATTAATATTTATCTTTAAAGGGCTTTATTTAAAGGGTTTGTTTTTGTTTGACAAGTGCCGATAACTATTCGGCTATAAGCATATACCTCTATTAGTTGCATTAGCATTGAGTTTTACGACTTCAAGTACAATGTTAAATAAAAGGAAGGAGATATTATAGGACTTTGATTCTATTCCCCCTCAAACAATGAACACTTTTAAAGTACTGACTAAAACAAGAAAAGTTTAAATTGCGTGCATGTGTACAGCAAAAAAAAAAAGATTGGCCCACATGACTGAAAATGCCTCAGAGATAAACAGATTATGGTCAGATGTTGCCAACAAACGACTAATTGTAACACAATGCTCAAACCAAGGAAGGATACAAACAACTATTTTGGCAATAAACGTGCGATTGATATAATGGATGCTGTTGTTGTCCTGCCATTTTATGTCTTAGTATTACATTAGGGTCATTCCAAATTTTTCCTTTTTAATTTTATCATTTAGTAAATAGACTCCGTAATCATCCTACCCAGAGGACTGTTCGGAATATGGTGGATAAATTCGAGTGCTCTGATTCAGTAAACAAACGCTTAAAACCCATACGTTGATGAAACGTAAGACCTGTCGAAAACATAGCCGCTGTCCATGAGTGTACAGGAGAATCTGAGGCAGTCGATATCACGCACTACGAGTGCTTAGCATTTCGCAGACTTGGGTCTGCTTGACCACAATTTTTATAAAAATATCATCTTCAGCGATTAGGCCTATTTTTGAATGAATGGGTGCATGAACAAACAACATTCAATATAAATTCGTTTATATAAAATAGCATTCGATATGAGCCCGTTCATATGGAATAGCATTCGATATAAACCCGTTCATATGGAATAGCATTAAATATAAATCCGTTCATATAAAATAGCATTCAATATATATTGGTAAATTGTCGAATTTGGAACGACACAAATCCATATTAGATCCAAGAGAATCCAATCACGAAAAACTCACTGTGTGGTGTGGATTTTCGGTTGCCGGTGTTATCGGGCAATATTTCTTTGAGAACGACATTGGCCAAGTCACCACTAACAACAGCGGGCACTATAGGTCGATGATTACCAACTCCTTTTGGAAATGAATTGGAAGATCTGGACACTAACGACATATGGTTTCAAGAGGACAGCACGTGCTACATTGGATATTAAGAGTGTTAAGTAAGTACAAGAATCTTAACTGACGAAGTGTTAAGTTGTGGGATCACTGTCAAGCGTGAAACGACTCTAGACCAACATCATGTCCTTCAGATTAGATTGCTGTTTGTTGAATATAATTTTAAGTGTGACGATGTGAAAAGAGGAGACAAAGGTAATTATTTTCTTTGCGGTTGTCCAGACCTTGACTTGAACAGTTCATACTTATTCTATGTTCTCTAAGCAGGGAGGTGAAAAGTTTTGAAATTATAAATTTTACTACGGTATGTCTTCTTCTTCTTAATTGGCCATTAGTAACCTTATTATCGGATTTCTGCCTGCTTTAGCATATGATAGGCTGGGATGGGATGCATGCAAACAAGGTAAAGTTTGTAACAAAATGGCGACCGGCAAAACGATTCTTGTGTTGCTGTATTCAAATTGACACGCAACTTGCACGTGGCCTCTTCTGGATGGTATACAAGTACCCGCTAGATGCTAACTAGTGCGTAGTCCAATCCCCTGAACTTTAAATTTGTTTTGTACGTAGTGTTTGAAATCCACCACGTAAAAACTGCTTTCAATGCAAGCAATACTACGATATGTAGCGTTCGTTAAATGAAAGTTATTTTTAATATTTTAAAAATTATTTTAAAAATATGAGCGTATATCTCAGTCGCAGCGGGGACTAGGCATGAATTTCGAAATACAATAAATAAATTACGAGAGCACAAAAATAATTTATTGTTTTGGCAATCAAGACTGACAACTTTTCTGTGTTTGAGTTTTTAATGCTACGGATTTACATATGCAAACAATATTTATTCTATAGTTGGGTAATCTATAGCAGATATTAACTAATTAGAAACAAAATTTCAGCTTTGACAAAGTCGTTGTAACAGTTAAGAAGAGTTACAGACTGCTCATAAAATCTTGTACCTTTAAAATTAGCGCACACGGTTGTGTTTCCTTCGTAAAATGTAGGGCGTAAGGTACTTAGAAACTTAATTTTATTTGAGCACAAATTAGAAGTTCAACGCTTTAAATATTTTTTAGTTTGCGGCATAAAAAATGTCTGATGGTATACTAGCTTCACTACGGTCTGATCACGCAAGTTCAGTAAATGCCTTTGGTAATGTTAATTCGTAAAGGGAAATTGCAATGGGTAGGCCAGAGTTTTTGAAAATATAATGACAGCGAAGCCTAGCAAGTTCTTCGATGGAAATCAGAATTAACGACAAGCTAGTATAACATATTAGAACGGCTCGTAAAATCTGGCCAAGGATGGATGAGGGGCGCACAATGAGTCTACTTAAACTCCAAAGAGGCGCGCTCAGTGTAGTTGTCGGTGCCATTACGGGGCATTGCATTATGGGTACGCAAGCGAGGCGCATTGGTCTTGGACACCTTGCTTACGACTTCTGCAGAAGTTGCAGATATGAGGAAGAAGAGGAGGCTGTCCCTCATCCGGCTCTTTGCCAAAGGAGAAGGAAGAACTTGGATACTTACTACATGGATGATCTGGAGGAACTGTCAAGGATTGACATTGACAGCCTGAATCGCTTCATCAGGAGCTCCGAGTGACTTCGAGACCAGGGGATAACGGATGATTGTGGTAGCACAATGGCCCCAATGCGGCCTAAGTGAGTCCATTCAAAAAAATTTTCTTGGACGGGCAGCCACCTCTACATATCTACCTAGTATAACATATGTACCAAGTTTAAACACAACTGACGCCTGTTATTGGTAAACTTAGCTTCAAAGGGATTTAAAGCAAATTCATATTTTGCTTTCCCCCTTCATTAATTTATTTTAAAATATGAAGCTATGAAGCGCTTGATAAACTATAGGAGCCTTATGAGCAGACGTCGGCACCAATGTCCCCCACGGGAAGAACATCTTCGGCTTTTTCCACACATATGACACGAACATCAACAATGTTCGTTAAAAAGAGCGTAAAAATGCATTCAGTTGCTTGTCAGCTTTTAAAGAAGAACGTTCATGTCACTTTTTTCAGACTTCAATTATACACCCAAAGAAATATTACAGTAGGATTCACTAATATCAATGAGAAATGATTTCGATTTTTGGAAGAATACTTGCCAAGTTAAATACTGTGTCTTTAGGAATTCAGCGCAGTACAATTTTTTTATATTTTCCGCTCACATATACATATTATTGGGTTAATAAGTAGACTTGAAATTATTACTAACAATTTTCCTCTGGTTTAACACATGCCTCTCACAAATACACTCAAATTTTTATCATATTCTCTTTGTGCCGACATCTGCTTATGAGAAAGAAAGTAAAAGAACACATTATTTTTGGAAGAATCTCCAAATTTATTGGAAAGTTCTACAACAGAAGCTCATAGAGAAACAATTTGAGTAGGTTAGGAAGCACGGGCTTATATTGTCAGTCCACTTGATAGTTTGAGAATTCTATAAACATTTCTACGTACATTCTTGGTGGTTCTCTTAAGCGCACCTGACAGAGACAATCTGTTTTTAAACTGTTTGGATAGCCTATACGCTCAGAAAAATGTTCTGTCATTACAGCAGTAATACTTCTGTTTAAAATCCTCTTAAGAATCGAAAAGGAATCTCTGTTTTGTTCCACCACAGAGCAGACCTGACCATCGAGGATATACTGTACGCGAAAAGCCTTAAACCTGAACCATATTATTAAAGTACTGTTACTAATTAACACACCATGGCTGTACATTTATGTAAGTATATTCATATTGTAATATTGTATATAAATATTTATATTTCATTTGGGTTACTGTTGTTTATTTCGTTCTGTGTGTATGTATGTGTGTGTGTACATGTGTATTTGTGTAGGTGAATAAACTGTATGGAAGAGAGTCTATAAATAATCCCCTGTTGAAACGGAAACAATTGTAAAAATTGTAACGGAAGTTGTTATGCGGAAATGTTTGTTGATGGTTTTTGTTTTTTCATTCACTTTCATACACTGTTGTTTATTAATTTATTTGTATGAGAGAGTATTGTTTTTGGTGTTGTTTTTTCCATTTTTTTTCATTTTCATATTCATATTGCTTATCTGTAACTGTAGATTTGTTTGATTTATTTCAAAAAAATGTGCCTCTTCTACTATATCCTCTCTGGAATTATGGTAGCAAAGGGAGTGAATGAAAATGTATGTGTGTGTTGATATTGGTTATAAGCCAAGCGCTTCTTTTTGACTCTCATATATTTTTGTTGTTATTGTTGCTGTTTTACGCTTCTGATTGTGTTGAGTAGCAAGGAGAGTCATCAGAGTACCAGTATATTGAGTAGCATGTAATACAATAAATAAATCGTTACTTTCTGTTTTACACACTATGATGGGATTTTATTGGTTTTTTTTTCGCTTTTATTTTGATTTTGATTTTATTTTTGGCTGCTGCTACATAACTTTTGTATTTGTTTGTATTTTTGTATGTATTTTTTCTATAAATATTTGAGTAGATTTAACATTTTTATTGTTTTTTGCTGGAATGTGATGGAATATGCTTTGTGAAAAGTTGTAAAACAATTTTCATATACACACATACTGAAACAATATTTTGATTGATGTACGACATACGGAATAATAGAATAAAAACAATATCAAACATAAATCATATTCAGTGAATGTCTGTCTAGTCCATTAGATGGATGGTTAGTTGGATGTAAGGATGGATGGATGGATGGATAAATCCTTATAACAGATTGCAAAGTTTTCTTATGCATGGAAGGAGATCAAAGTTTTACAACTTAATCTTGATGTGTTTGCGTTCAGCCATAATGATTTCTTATATTTTCTTAACTAATGATTGATAATTTAAGTGGAATTGAGTACAGTTTATTTGTTTGCTTTAAAATTATTTGAAAATAATAAAAATTTATTTGTTAAAGATAATTTAATATTTATATGAAAAAAAATGTCACCTCAACACTTCACGTTTTCATATTGTTAGTATTGAGGGCGTATTATACGGAGACGCCAGGTTTGCCTTTTTGAGTAAGAAAAGTCTCAAAAGTTTACTGAAGCATATGTTACATTGGCTTTAAAATATATGACCTCCTTGCATATGTATGTTTTTACAGTTGCATCCTACATGTGTTGTTTTCATTTATCAATTTTCAAACCAGAAAACATCGCAGCATTGATTTGGTTGGATACTTTGGTTAACTCGCCAAAGTGAGCTGTTCTAACGCTTGACCTTTGCTTTTCTTGTGAACAAAGGTATCTCCGCGTTAACTGGGCTTATGTAAAGTCCCCTAGCGACTTTCGAAGCCCTACAAAATTGATTCCGATTATCTACCCTCAGGAGTTTAATTCGTTTTCCACATGCAAGACTAGTTCAAGTCCTTAATCGTTCAATATTTCTAGTGGACTAAATATCATAGTAAACCAATGATATAGACCACAGTAGATGTTGCATTCTCCCTTAGTTTTGTGTCAAATAAAATGCATTGTATTGGCACATAATCGAGTTCGGGTTTGCACTGATTACGAACTCTTAGCGAGCCGTTCTTCGTCTTAGATTCCGTCTATTTTAAAACTGAATAGTATTTACATTATTGTGGTGAAGAGGTGCATTAGTACTGCTGCGATCTCCTCATACTTTATAGGGTATCCCTATATTATCTCTTCCAAGACTATTGGCCTATATATGTTGGGATAGCTAATGCCTTACAGATTATAAGGACGTGTTCCGATTATTCATTCTCACCGCCACAGAATATACATGTTGTACTCGATACAGCCATTCACTCGGTACATTCCATTCTAAATATGTGTACCTTGAGTCTACAGTGACCTGTCGAGAGACTGTTTATTAACCTCAGATTACTTCATGATAGTCTGAGGCATGAATCAAATCTCCTCTTATTGTAATTTCCGAACTAAGTTTTGATTGCCTGAAGTCGCCGTAGTCTAGTAGGTAGTATGTTGGCTTATTATACATAAAAGCCAGGGTTCGAGCCCCAGGCCAGACATCAAGACAACATACAAAAAGTATTTCTTCGTCAACTTTCTCTCAGCAGATTTATGTCAAAAACTCTGAGAGTAAATAAAATTGCCATGAAAAAAGTCTGTCGTTCGGAGTCGACTTTAAACTGTAGGTCCCACCACTCATGTATAAAATTAACACACACAGCATAAGTGGTGTGAGAAACTAGGACGTTGTACAATGGATCAATTCGACCTCCGGGTACTGTGCTCGTCTTCTAACCTAACCTAACCTTTGATTGCCTTAAAACCAGTTGGATAAAGAAGAGTCTTTGTTTCTATTTATCTCTCCTTTTAGTGGAGCATACCTTTCCAAACATCCGCAGGATTCTGATAATATCAACGGCGTGGAAGCTCCCCTCCTCTCAAGCTCGTTTGCTTGCTCATTGCGGAGAATTCCCACATGACCTAGAATCTCATTCTCTTTTCCTAGCCGATTCAACTTCTCCAGACAGTATCATACTATCTTGAGATTTAAATTCATAAGAGCCGAGTGCTTGAATGGTTGCCTGACTGTCAGATAATTTTGCTATGTTTTGTCTTTTGTATCTCCCATTCAAGTTGAACTATGCACAAGTTTCGATATCATAGACCTCAGCTTGGAAGATACCCGCAAGATTACATTCTGGACCTAAAAAACTTCTTCTTCCGTCCTAAGATCCATTCATGGCCTATCTGTTAACAAAATTGTCCGTCTAGTCAGGATTAGTTTCAGGGGGATTATTTTTAATCCATGTATTATTGCTGTTTTATGATTTTAATTGGTAAAGCTTTTCATTTATATTTCAGTTTTTGCTAATTTTCTTTAGCATTTTAATTTCATCACATTATCCGTATGCCTTAATGTGTCAGAAGTGATTAAAGACAAAAAAAAAAATTAAATTCCGTGAAATTAAAAATTCTTTAATTATTTCCTACACCTGTTTCTCTGCATGCCTCTACGCTATAGCTGAAAACGTTTAAATATTTTATACCGTTCTAACTGTTGTTATTAACGCTGTCGTTGTTGTTCGACTTTAAAATGTCATACCTTCTGGCAGTTAATTAAAGCAGGCGAGAAATTTTCTTTATTTTATGAGAAAACATTATCTTGGCTTACATTCACCAACACAACACTTTGGGATTATTTTATAATTTAACATCCGGTTGATCTTTTGGCAATTATTTTGTGTTGAAGACATTTTGAAGTGAAGGAAGCAAAAATTTTTGGAGATGACTATGATGAGAAATGTTCGAAAGGAACTGAAGTGTTGGATGACATAGGTATGTTACGGACATTTTAAGAGCATTTTTTAAAACCTTTATGTTAAAACTAGATCGGAATCTTTAGTTCGTCAATAACAACCCTTAAATTTATACCCTTTACAGATATTTCTTTTGTTAAATTCTTTCTTTTTTCTCTTTCTTATGCATAAAACACAATTTTCCCCACAACTATTCTGCTATGGTATGCGTATTTCTTAATTTCTTTGAGTTTATTTTTCCTTTCTCTGTGCGGTCGCTAAATAATGTTGTCAATGTCTGGCATGAATTTTCTTTTCTTCAAAATTCCTTATTCATCTTCTAATTGAATTGTTAGTGCCAGTACCACTACCAGTACGACAACCGACCCTCATAAAATTTCCTTTAATTCTTGGAATTTTATAAAGAAAATTGTGTTTCCACTTCATTACCACACCGAAAGCATATTTTTTTCTGTTTTTGTATCTCTTTTGCTTGTAAATCTTGTAAATTTATTTTCGTTTACGGGTAGTGAGCAACGCGTAGCTCTAAAAGAGTGTTCATTAGAGATGGTTGGATGGCAAGATGATGAAGAAAAATTCTTGGAAACATTTTTTTTCAAAGGAATTGAATATCTTTCTTTAAGAAGAAAATGAAATAAAATAAAATAGCAAATCAAGACACTTTCCATGCAAAAAAATAAAAAAATATTTATCAAGTTATCTATCAGAAGACCTTGGGTTGCGTATTTAAACAAAAACCTTAATTTCAGATTTTTTTAATCGACCTCAAAGTAATTCTCGTCTGATAATATACATGTAGCAACTCTTTCCAACAAGTATTTTCGGTATGAACTTGAGTTCCATTTAGCCAATCTGTTTTTATTTCCTTAATCTTAGCATACCTTTATCCTTCATAAGTGCCTTCAATTGAATAAGAAAAAACCGAAGGGAAGGATATGTTGACTGAGTCATGATTATACATTATTTTTGTCCAAAAAATCATTAACAATGAAACTAGAATTCAGGTTTTTCTCAGGCTCTCTGCTTAACTTTGAGATCGAACACCTCTCCCCCTGCACCATAATTTATTTTTGAATCGTCTACGTACGACAGAATTATTCCTTTTTGATCAATTGCAAATCATCGATCAAAACAATGCAAGTCATCGATCAAAGAAGTGCAAGTCATCGCGAATGCAAACCATTTATTAAAGAAAATGCAAGTCATTAACCAGAAAATGCAAGTCATCGCCAAAAAAATGGAAACCATTGTCAAAAGAGGCAAGTTATCGATAAAACAACGCAAGACACTGGAAATTTAGCCCCCTTTTATTACAGTCTAGTCTAGTAGGTAGAGTGTTGGCTTATTAGACGTAAGGCCACGCTTCAAACCCCAGATCAGACATCTCCAACAAAATAAAATATTTAAAAAATATATCTTCGGCGACTTCCTCTCAGCAGATTTCTGGCAAAACCTTTGAGAGTAAATAAAATTGCCATGAAAATTTTCTCAAAAATCTGTCGTTCGGAGTTGACTTTAAACTGTAGGGCCCGCCACTCATGTATAAAATTAACGCACACAATATAAGTGGTGGGAGAAGCTAGTTCATAATCCTGACTGAAGGGCTGTAATGATCAATTATGTATGTATAGTATATACAGAAGTTTTTGTTGCTCACTTGACGAAAATAATTAGCTTCGACGCCTTTATCTCTGGTGCCAAGTAACGCCCAAACTTAAGAAAAAATGTTTTGAAATCCTTGAGGCTATGGCTATCTAGACCACTAGACCATCATTTCCCACACTAGGCCCATTTTTTATTCCATTTCACACGATGTTTATAGAATAACACAATATATCATCAATTTCAATTAACGCCCGATCGTAGGAAAACCTGTTTTGGATGTACTCAGTTGAACAAATTTTGGTGTTCCCTAAGTAATAAAATGTTCGTTAAACCGATAGACTACTGTATTAACAAAATTATTTCCTTCTATTTCGTTATTATTTCATGTTGCTGATGTTGTAGTAAGTGCTGTGTAGTGCCTTATTTACTCATTCAAATTCAATTGTTTGCAACATTGCAATTAAAATCATCGCAATTTAATTAAAATGTAGTCGAAAATGTTGAGAAATGTAATGAAAATAAAATTTTAATTTACTTTTGATTCTGATTCATCATTGTAACGATAATGTTTATGATAATGATGATGATGATGATGTTGATGATGAGGTTGTTTGTAATTACTGCTGTAATAACAATCATATGGTAGATGATGTAGTCATTACACTTGTTTAAGGATACATTATCCTGCAATACATAATTATATGTTCGTCTGAGGTTTAAATGGAAATGAAAATGAAAATATTCTGCCATAAAATGTGAAGAGTTTTTTGTTTCTGGAAATATTTCCATCAGCAAAAGACTGAATTTGTGATTATTGCCATTGCCATTGTTATTGTTGTAAATGAAGTACACAAGAATACAATAAAAACATTTCTTTTTAAGTACACTGGCGAATAAAAGTCTTCATAAAATAGTATTTTTTGCAAATAAACGGACAAAAACTTGTCGAAAATTACATGAGTTTAGAAAAATAAGGCAAATTTTTTAATTTTAATAATGGGGAGTCTATTTAACTACTGTTTTTCAGTCAATTTAAAATATTTACGGTTTATCGATAAATTGTTTATTTCTAATAGGTCTTTAGAAACTTATCAAACCCTGGGCTTTTGCCACTGATGGTTCCAAAATGGTGACAGATATGGCTGCAGGAGTATCTATTTTTAAGACAAATGTCAGGAATTCATATAGACTTTGTGTGGAATGTAGCATCTTTCGGGTAGAGGTTCAGGGGTTCGTTAAGGCCACCGATCTAATCAGGCAACATATGTATACCCAAGAATTCATGTAGAGTATCAGTCAAAATGAAAGCATTTGAGAGGACATATTTTGAGGTCACTTCTGGATTGTAAAAGGCTGCTAAGCGACTATATCTCGGATCATCAGATTAGATTACCCTGGCTACCTAATGATTGCATCAATATCAGGTACTGCTTTGGAAGCTACAACAGAGGTGAATTTGGTTTTTTCTGTGGAATAGGTTTTTTCTTTGGAATTAACGAGGAAAAATTCAATTCACTCCTAAACCATGCATAAGGCTGTGGGAGCTGACAACTATTATAGGAGCACTAACGGGTCATTGTACCTTTAGGCACAAGATTAGCAGATGAAATAGGGATCGAAGTCGCCTTAATCTGGTAGGTAGTGTGTTGGCTTATTAGACATAAGGCCATGGTTCTAACCCCAGGTCAGACATCAAAACGAAATATGAAAAAATATTTCTTCGGCGACTTTCTCTCAGTTGCTTTCTGGCAAATCTCTGAGAGTAAATAAAATTGCCATTATAGTTTCTCAAAAACTTTCGTCGTTCGGTTTCGACTTTAAACTGTAAGTCCCGCCACTCATGTATAAAATTAACACACACAACATGAGTGGTGTGAGATGCTAGGCCATTATCCTGACCGAAGGGTTGTAATGGGCAATTATGTATGTAGGTTTTTTCATTGGAATTAACGAGGAAAAATTCAATTCACTTCTAAGCCATGCATAAGGTTGTGGGAGCTGAGAACTTTTATAGGAGCACTAACGGGTCATGGTACCTTTAGGCATAAGATTAGCAGACGGAATAGGGATCTGCGATCAATATTGATAATTGGCAGTGTAATGCCTTTCTTAAATGGTTTATTAGAGACTCTCATTTCAAGCTTGAACGCTCACTTAGGCAAGAGCTGTAATGTCCAGAAGACTGCTTCTAATCAGAATAAATACCACTAAGACTTCTGGAAATTATTAAAAATCTGAGCTAACAGATCATAACCGAAAAATTGAAAATTATGAACAACAGTCTGCTACAGTAGAGATTTAAAAATTTGAAAAATATAGTCTTAGCTTCTCGGACATCTGATCAATAGATAGCCAGTTCAAAATTACCGTTAGTGTCTGGGCCACAATCAACACCCAGACTGCATTTACATGCGAAATACATGTTTTTAGTTGATTATAATGAATTCTTAAGGAGTACAGCATCGACTTGAACTCTATGCTAGGTATATACCGAGATTATGTTTGCTGCACAATGCTATAAAAATATCACAACTCAATGAAACATATCTGTTCGTTCCATTTTTAAATAAAATCGAATGTATTTATTGGGACACCCTTAAAATCCTTTAACATCTAAGTTGTTTTCAGGTTAATTTAAACATTTATGCAGAGCAGTCGAAAGCCTAATTTTCTCACTTATTTTGTAAAACAAAATATCTTACAAATGAGCTTAGAAATGTACAAAAAAACAAAAATTGTTTTACTTTTAACAGCATACTTTACATTCATTCACTGAATTAGTATTTCATTCACACTTACTTCAATCATTGTCTATTAATTGCGAAAAGTTAATTGAAAGTATTCTTTAACTTTTAATGAACACGAATATAAAACATTTCTATACCAACAACTCTAATGACAACATCAATTAACTGCTGTCTTAATAGTGTGAACATTTCTCTAATAATTGCGTTAACAGAGGTCTTAATGTAATGTATCACAAGTATTAACGAAATCATTTATTTCTATTTTATTACAATTAAATGTGGTTGTTGTTGTTGTATTTGGTTTTGTTATAATTTGTTGTAGTACTGTATTTACTTATTCAAATGGAATTGTTAAAAACATCACAATTAAAATCCTTCAGTTTAATTAAAACGTAGTCGAAAATGAAACAAAAAACAAAAACTCGTACATATTAATTTACTTCTGTTGCGTTGTACTAAAAATGATGATAATTACACTTACGTTAATGATAATTATCATGCTATTAATTATCATGTTACAAAGTTTTGGTATATTTGTACACCCGCATGAATTTTAATATCAACGAATACACATTCTGATGTAAAAATGTTTGGTTTGTTGATGATATTCTGATTATTTTTGCTGTTCATCGTGCGATAAACAAAAGTATACAGTGACGGGAAAAAATTTGCTTTTTTTATTATTTGAAGAGGATAATAAATATTGACTGAAACCAAATACAATTGTATTGAATTAAAAAAAAAAAATTCAAATTTAATGGGAATACTTTCAATACAAAAACTTTCATTATAGAAAGTAAAGTGAAAGCTATGATTTCAATGAAATTTTTTTCTCATTATAATGTTTGGTACCTGTAAAGATAGCTGCCTTGATACACGTCCAAATGACTTCTTCTGAGAAGCATTACCGCCCCATAAGTTCGAAGTACATGTTCTTCCCTTCATAATAATGCATATTGTAGTTGGGATGATCTCCATACAAAAGTTTATTGGGTCTGCAGTGTGCTGTCAAAAGCTCAATTACTATCCTCAGTCTACTTCTAGATTATCTAATGCATGATTGAAAACTTCTTCATTACAATTACACACATACATACATACATACATACATACATACATAATTGCTTATTACAACCCTTCCGTAAGGATTACGACCTAGTTTTTCACACACTTATGTTATGTGTGTTAATTTTATACATGAGTGGCGGCACCTACAGTTTAACGTCGATTCCGAACGACAAACTTTCAGAAATTTTTCATGGCAATTTTATTTATGCTCTCAGAGTTTCGATCAGAAATCTGCTGAGAGACAATTGCCGAAGAAATATTTTTTATATTTTGTTTTGTTGGAGATGTCTGACCTGGGGTTTGAATCCAGGCCTCACGCCCAACACGCCTACTACGGTGACTCCGGTGACTCTGGATAACAAAATGCATGACTAAAATCATTGAATCATTATTATTATCCAACAAAAGTGTGGATTGACTCGGAACCATTTTACTTGAGACCGTCTTCGCCTTCTCTATATTTTTCTTTGCCGAGTACACCATTGGAAACATCTGTTCCACTCTGTAGAAAGGTTTTGGCGTTATTAGCAGAGTAAAAGTCTTCCTCGTCATAAGCTTATCTGTTTATGTTTCCATGAATTCTCACATGATTTGAGATCCAGCAGATGATGCCCTTCTTTCCCTGCCTAGACACTCTTAAAAGAGTGTGGAATTTCGTAATTGCTCCATTCACTTACAACTTGCCTCATTCACTTGCGGTTACTAAATAGCTGAACTTTTTTGAAGATTAAAAGTTTTCTATCCGGACTTTACCTGACCTGTTCAAGTGTGATAATACATACATACATACATAATTTGTCATTACAACCCTTCAGTCAGGATTACGACCTAGTTTCTCACACTACTTATGTTATGTGTGTTAATTTTATACATGAGTGGTGGGACCTACAGTTTAAAGTCGACTCTGAACGACAGATTTTTGAGAAACTTTTCATGGCAATTTTATTTACTCTCAGAGTTTTTGCCAGAAATCTGCTGAGAGGATGTCTGACCTGGGGCTCGAACCCTGGTTTTATGTCTAATAAGCCAACACACTACCTACTAGACTACGGCGACCGTGTGATAATAATAACATTAAATGTGGCAGCTGCATCTCTTGAAAAGGATTCCTTACCACTACACTCAATTCCATAACGTTAAGCATGCTTATTGTGAGCGTTGTTTCCAAGCAATGCTAATAAAAAATAGTTTCATGTCGTTTCCTCCAGCTCCACAGCTACTTATGGCATTACAGAACAGGGACGATGATTATTTTTGCCATATTAAAGCAGTATAACAGAAGTACCTAACAAATTTTTTAACATACGTTTATGAAATATTTAAATTATCTTTCAACATTGTTTGCATTGCAAACAATTATTTGGTCCCGTCAAATACTTGTTTTAATTGAAATTTCATTTTCACAAAGTAAATCCAAACCCTTAAAACCTTAAACAAACACTATTACAAATTACAATTACAATAATACCAGCAACAATAATAACAGCATACAACACTACAATAATAATGCAATTGTAACATAATCAAATAAATGAGTGAATAACAGCAACAGCAATAGGAATGCATGCACGAATTACATGCAACATAGTTGCCACCAAAATGTAACAATTGATGAATGTGTATCCAACATCGCCTTCCCTCCTCCCCTTTCATGGTTGTTGGTTGTGTAAATATTTTAATAAATTTCAACACATACCCGTACACACACATATGTTGTCTCATGTTGATGATAATGTTGATAATGACGTTATTGCTGTTGTTACTGTTTAATGATGCCTTTGCAAATGGATAATACAATTATTATATGTATGTATGTATGTGTATATGTGTATATGTGTATGTGTGTGTTACAGTAATAATAATATTAACAACAACTTACTATAGCATTTGATAATGTGGCATACAACGACATTACACAATACACTATAACCCACAATGTACTCGTATATACCGTACCCAAGGGAAAAACGTTTGAAATTGCACAACAAATTGCACAATAACCAGAAACTGTTATGTAATCAGATTATTTGGTTTTCTTTTTTTGAATTTCAATTTAAATTTCGATTGCGTTGAATTTTAATTGCACCAGCCACACACACTGTGAGGTGTTATGAAATATTTTAATGGTAGAAAATTTTAAATGCTTTCAACAAATTATTTATTTTGCGTCATTATATTTGATTTTATTTAAATTAAATGTTAACAATTATAATGCAAATACATTTTGGCCTTAATAACGTATTTTAGGGAATCGTTGGTGATAATTTTATTATTTTAACAATGTTTGAAAGGAATGAAATCAATAAGCGTGAAAATAAAAGCATGGTATGTAAGGTTTTCATAAATTTGTGGAAAATTACATTGATATATATATTCTGATTATTTTAGCTATTCATCGTGACATATAAAGTACAAGAATTCGTGCGATACACAAAAATATACAGTGATGGGAAAAAGTTTTCAGTTTTATTTGAAGAGAGTTACTGTGTTTCCGCAACAGCACACGTTCAATTAAATTTCTTTGATCAATTTGATGTTTTTACTCAATATCGAGCTTGATTGTTTGTTTAAACATTCACGGTATTAACCTGCTTAGTTGATGATGTTTTAAAATGTTTTAGTAACTGTAAGTCAATGCAGCAATTTTAATGTTTTAAGAGAGTCTAAACTGGAGAAATAAGGCCACTAGATCTTGTCATGTAAGAATACACGGCAATGTAAGCAGATAAGCTTGTATTTGATTAAACTTCCTTGCCGCAGATAGCATCAGTACCATTTTGTAGAGCGGAACAGACATTTTCTTACAAGTACTCTGCGAAAAGTAAAATAGAGAAAGACGTAGACGATCTCAAGCCAAATGAATTTGAGACAATCTAGACTTTTGTTGGCTAATTGCAATGAGAAGTCGCCGTAGTCTAGTAGGTAGTGTGTTGGCTTATTAGATGTGAGGCTTCAGTTCAAACACCAAGTCAACTAAACGAAATATGAAAAAATATTTCTTCGTTGACTTCCTCTCAGCATATTTCTGGCAAACACTCTGAAAGTAAATAAAATAAATAAATGAAAAGTTTCTCAAAAAAATCTGTCGTTTGGAGTTGATTTTAAACTGTAGGTCCAGCCACTCATGTATAAAATTAACATTCACAATATAATGTGGTATGTGGTAATGTGGTAATCCTGAGTGAAGGGTTATAATGACTAAGGGTGTTTTTTATAGAGGTATAGAACTTTAAGTTGCAATAAAACAACGATGGATTATTCGATTGACATGAATTTTATTTATCCGAAAGATAATCTTGTGGCATTACATTTTAAATATGATTTCTGGCATATGACCGCCACGGCTGGCGCGGATGTAGTCCAATCTGGACGTCCAATTTTCGATGACTTTTTCCAACATTTGTGGCCGTATATCGGCAATAATACGGCGAATGTTGTCTTCCAAATGGTCAAGCGTTTGTGGCTTTACCGCATAGACCAATGACTTTACATAGCCCCACAGAAAGTAGTCTAGCGGTGTTAAATCACAAGATCTTGGAGGCCAATTCAAAGGTCCAAAACGTAAAATTAGGCGGTCACCAAACGTGTCTTTCAATAAATCTATTGTGGCACGAGCTGTGTGACATGTTGCGCCGTCTTGTTGAAACCACATCTCCTGGACATCATGGTTATTCAATTCAGGAATGAAAAAGTTAGTAATCATGGCTCTATACCGATCACCATTGACTGTAACGTTCTGGCCACCATCGTTTTCGAAAAAGTACGGACCAATGATTCCACCAGCCCATAAAGCGCACTAAACAGTCAGTTTTTCTGGATGTAACGGTGTTTCCACATACACTTGAGGATTACCTTCACTCCAAATGCGGCAGTTTTGTTTGTTGACGTAGCCATTCAACCAGAAGTGCGCTTCATCGCTAAACAAAATTCGGTTATGAAAATCGGGAACAACGGTAATCTCGTTTTGGGCCCATTCGACGAATCTACGCCTTACTTGATGATCGTTTGGCTTCAAATCTTGCACGAGTTGGATTTTGTAAGCACGCAAACCAAGATTCTTCCGCAAAATCTTCAATAAAGTGGATGGACACAGATCCAATTCCTGTGCTCGATGGCGGATGGACTCATTCGGGTCTTCCTCAATGCTACGCTCTACAGCAGCGATAGTTTCTTCTGTACGCACCGTACAGCGTCTCTGGGGATGCGAGTTATCAATAAGAGTAAACGTGGTGCGAAAACGTTCCATGGTTAATCGAATTAACTGCTCTGATGGACGATTTTGTCGACGATAAAATGGACGTAGTGCGCGATACGTTTTCCGCACAGAACCATTATTTTCGAAATAAAATTGCACTATTTGCAAGCGTTGTTCAGGCGTGAGTCTATTCATGATGAATTGCCAAACCAAACTGAGAATAAATCACTTGACAGCTGTTAAATCGGTCGCCATCTTGAAAAATAATGCCAACTTAAAGTTCTCTACCTCTATAAAAAACACGCTTTGCATATGTGATAGGTAATAAAAATAATAACCTTTGAACTGTTTTAACAAAAAAATATTTTGTGGAGTGATGTATCAAATTCATTCCCAGAGACGGGTTTATAAATCTGGAAATGCCTTACTCGTATAGTAAATTAAAGTCGCCGTAGTCTAGTAGGTAGTGTGTTGGCTTATTAGACGTAAAGCCACGGTACGTGCCCCAGGCCAGACATCAAAACAAAAATACAAAAAGTATTTCTTCGGCGACTTTTTCTCAGCGGACTTCTGGCAAAAACTCTAAGAGTAAATAAGAATTGCCATGAAAAGTTTCTCAAAAATCTGTCGTTCGGAGTCGACTTTAAACTGTAGGTCCCACCACTCATGTACAAAATTAACACACACAACATAAGTGGTGTGAGAAACTAGGTCGTAATCCTGACTGAAGGGTTGTAATGACCAATTATGTATGTGTGGTAAATTAGTTTCAAATAAAAATTAAATTCTAAACGATTTCACTCTTTTAAATATACCTTTCGTTCCAAAGTAAAATATTTTAATTGCAAACAATTTAAAATGAAATAAAAACAGTTTCATTAACAATAATGCGCGCTATTTATTTACAAATAAAATAATAAAAATATTCAAATATAATGAAATAAAATTAAATCAAAATAGGCAATAAAATTTATTCAAAGGATAAATTTAAATTTAAAAATTTTCATTTATTTTTGTATTTATTTAACAATAGTTGTAATTAAAACTAAACTAAACAAAGTTTATATTGAACAAAAGAAATCGTTTTTTTTTCCTTTTCCGAATTGTTTATCTTGGCACTTTAATCAAATGCATTGCAATTGCCATTGCCTTTGCCATTGCTTTTGTCATTGGTATTTAATGGAATTTTACTAAAAATTAATTTACAACAACCACATGCTCTCCTTTTCCTCTCCTTACTTTATTTAATCTTTTATTTAATGTTGCTTTTTTTCGTAACCTAATATGAATGCGAGAGTGGTTCGATAAGTAAATGTAATCACATTTTACCATATATTTACAGCTACATTGTGGCAAAAGATAACCTTACTGCAGCCTTTTTTAACCACCCATGCTCTTCTATTTTTATATTTCTAACATGCCACACACAGTGTTAAAAATGTCGCCGACAGTTGCATTTCAATAAAATTGTAAAACACATATAATAATAACATATTGACACATGTACTCACATACTCAGACAGACATTACATTCGACCCGAGCATGCATAGAATTCCACATGCAAAAACTCATTCCCTATGGTGAAATCATTTTTGTTTTTCAAGAAAAAAGTAAAAGTTCGGAAATAAAAATAATCTTTGGCAGTCAAATAATATCAAAAATATACAATCGCACTTACATTATACGGACTCATATTTTTGTTTTTATTTTAAATGGAAATTTCTAAAAGAAAAAAGAAGAAAATGTATTTGCTCTAAAGGACCATAGAGATTCGATATTCCATCTCTGTTTCACTTACCAGGGTAATTCAAATTCAAATGTTTTAACATTTATTATTGCCAGTAATAAAGTGGTCACATTTGGTGTAAACTTGTCTCGTTTATGTACTACTACAAACACAAATACAATCTATTTTAGTGTGTATGTATTTGTAGAGAAACATTTCTATTTCTTACCATTTCCAGTGTTTTATAGAAAATAAAATTTTTTCGGAAAAATTACAAACTTAAGGTCAGATCTGTTCATTAGGCTCTATTGAAGTAAAGAAGCTGGATAAGAGAAAATACAAGAGAGGGACCTCAGACCAGGTAGAAATATAAAGAAATAGTCAAATAGTACTCTTAAAAACGCAGAAGACTTGTCTAAATCTGAAGAAAGATGAAAGAGAAGAAATGAAGAAATGCAATTGTGATGCTCAAAAGCCGCATGTAGTTCGGCAAGTTATCCAAATGGAAAACAATTTAGTATTAGAAGCACAGGAGTCGCCGTAGTCTAGTAGGTAGTGTGTTGGCTTATTAGACGTAAAGCCAGGGTTCGAGCCCCAGGTCAGATATCAAAACAAAATACAAAAAGTATTTCTTCGGCGACTTCCTCTCAGCAGATTTCTGGCAAAAACTCTGAGAGTAAATAAAATTGCCATGAAAAGTTTCTCAAAAATCTATCGTTCGGAGCCGACTTTAAACTGTAGGCCCCACCACTCATATATAAAATTAACACACACAACATAAGTGGTGTGAGAAACTGACCTGACTGAAGTGTTGTAATGGCCAATTATGTATGTATGTATGTATGTATTAGAAGCACAACAAAGACTGCCTTTGTAGGGGTACAACAGAAGCCAAATATGTATCACATCAGATTTCTTTACTTTATCACGACGTTACAGGTCAGACATTGCCAACAAAAATCGAAAAAGAAAAAATATTTATTCGGCCTCTCTGGCAAAATCTTTGCGAGAAAATAAAAATTGCAATGAAAAGTTTGTGATAAAACTGTCGTTCGGAATCAACTTCAAACTGTAGGTCCCGCCACTCATGTATAAAATTAACACACACAACATAAGCGGTGTGAGAAGTTAGGTTGTAATCTTGGCTAAAGGGTTGTAATGATCGACTATGTATACGTGTCGTCGAATATTTGTTTACATATGTTGCGTATACTTAATATGCATTTATTTTGTAAAATATTGCTCATACGCTACATATGCTAATTTTAATTTTAAAAAAAATCAAGCTAATGCTTGTAATGACGAATTATGTACACATAGCCACAGAAGTATACATACGGATAAGAAATTTCAGAAATTTTTTTAACTAATCCGTTTTCGTTGAAAATCTTTGTAATTGTCTGACAACTTTCCTCGATTTTAAGACGCTCTTTTGCTTTGGTTCAGAAATTTGTGAAATTTGTAAATCGGATGCATACCTTTGTGGGCCTGTGTAGGGCCACAATTCACTATAAAACTATAAAGACTTTCAACGAAAACCGATTACTTAAAAAATTTCGGCAATATTTTAACCGTACGTATAATTTAGTAACTGTGTGTATGTATTAAGAGTAGTCAACAACCCGTTAATATGCAGTGAATTCAAAATTTTCGGAGAATTTCTTTAGTAGAAAGCTTGAGTAGGGGCTCGCTTAACTAGGTTACGCTTTTTAAGTCTTGAAATTCAACGTTTGAAATAAATAGATACGGGAACTTATGACATGCTGTTCTCCTTTGCATGTTGTAACTATTATTAAGAATGTGGTTGTACATAGGATTTTGATTGTTAAATAGAATCCTGCCTGACGGTATTATATTGATATGATCAACATCCTAACTGCCCTTCCATTAGTTTGTAATAAACTTCCTTATCATATCCTTGTCATTTACGGATAGTAGTATCACTTCTATTATAATTTTTTTCGACAGTATGTCAGTTTTAATAAATGTTTCACCAATCTCAAATATGGTGTTCTGCAACATGTTCACCATCATTATAAGCATGTTAAAGCATCTTTTGTCAGCATTAGATGTGATGGATTAGATGTGAAAAGCTAGGTCGTAATCCTGACTGAAGGATTATAGTGACCAATTACGTATGCATATATGTATGTAAATTAGTTTGTAAGTCATTTATTATCATTTATAAGATTATTATCTTGTTGTGCTATGACTAATAATAAATAAATAAATAAATAAATAAATAAGTCCATCGACACTAACCATTTTACCATCTCTCAACTGTGTGTTAAATTCTGCTTAGGGCTTAAGGGATATGGACTGCTATACCACTATTTAACTCCAAAGATGTGTTACGATATACATTCCTTTTGAAGGTATTTTTCAGAATTCATTTTTGTACTCGTGAATTATACGGTACAACTGAAATTTTCTTTGCCTTGTTGTAGGCTTAACTTTTCGGCTGGTTTGTCAGCGTAATGTGGTTTTAATATGCAGCCACTGCACTGATCAACTTCTTCCCTAGTTTAGTTGAATTCGGTCAGTACAGGGACTATCCTGTGGCGCCACAATGGGCCGCTATGCATGCTCAAATCAGTTTTGGCAATCAAAACTACCACTTCAAAGAGTAGGCATAGTCCACTTGTCTTTTAAAATTAATATGATCCTTAAGCGCTACCGCGAAACATTTTATGGTCTAGCAACGGTTCCAATTTTTTCCACGAATCCAAATTTTAGTCTTGTGATATGTTCTGCCAGATTTGGGTTAATCGACTTCATTCGGATTTTTGCACTCTTATACATAACATAATTGGCCATTACAACCCTTCAGTGAGGATTACGACCTAGTTTCTCACACCACTTATGTTGTGTGTGTTAATTTTATACATGAGTGGCGGGACCTACGGTTTAAAGTCGACTCCGAACGACAGATTTTTTTGAGAAACCTTTCATGGCAATTCTTATTTACTCTTAGAGTTGTTGCCAGAAATCTGCTGAGAGGAAGTCGCCGAAGAAATACTTTTTGCCAACACACTTCCTACTAGACTACGGTGACAATAGGACTCGTATAGGATCGGTTATATATTCGATTTGTTTCACATCTCGTGTTGCCGATATACTTACAACGATATTTATCCATTTAGGAATCCATAACACCATACATTATGTACCATAAAAGTGGGTCTAATAGATCCTAAACGCATAATAAGTACATGATCAAACAAAATAATTCCTTGTATTAGAAAAGTAAACTTAGAGTACACTACTGAGCATAAATTTCTCAATTTTTAAAAATTTTTTTAATCGAATTGGAAATGGTGTAAATATAGAAGTATCTATAAATGCCATATTGTCCTAGTTCAACAATATATTGAAGCCATGAAATGCAAACCACAATATAATTTTATGTTTTAAACGTACAGTATAGAATTCTACACTACAAGTAAGCTGAATAAGTACGGATCTGTAGGCAACTATATGAACACTGTTTACGTTGACATTTATTTTAAAAGATTAACTTGTAAACAAAATACAATTCAAGGTATTTCCAATGGCCTTTTGGATAATTGTGACAGAGAACATTAAACTTGAACTTGATCTGGCTTACAAATTTAGTAACTTCAATGGGTATAAAATTTTATTTAAAAAAAGTCTTTTTAAAATATAAATACGTATCCTTATTTAAATCCCTCTAAGTATAGGAATACATTGTTTTCTTCCTTACATTTCGTTTAATCATTCCAATATAGCCAGCATTTTTCCATTTCTCTGTGACAGTTTCTTTTTTTTGCTTTCGTTTTGTCTAAATTTATTCAGTATTGAATTGGAATTTTATTGAATCAGTGATAAATTTAAATTTTTTAAAAGGGAGAAAATTGCGATTATAATCAAATTTATTAAAATGGTTATTCTCTGTTTTATATATACGAGTTGTCCTTTTTTTATGATTTTAAAATTCAAATTAAATTGTGAAAATCTGTTTATGGGCAGAGCCAGACAAAAAAGAGAGAGAGAGTGAGACAATTCATATATAAGATAACAATGATTTAAATTAAATAGAAAACGATTTTTTAAATGAAATGATTAAATTTAAAGTGTAATATTCAAAAGGATATGATATGTAATAGGAAGTTGCTGCATTGTAGTAGGTAGTCTTATTGGACGAGAGTCTGTGGTTCAAACCATGGCCACGCTTCAAACCCCCCGGTCAGACACTTACAACAAAACGAAATATGAAAAAATATTTCTTTGGCGACTGCCTCTCAGCTGATTTTTGGCAAAATCTCTGAAAGTAAAATAAAATTGCCATGAAAAGTTTTCAAAAATCTGGTCAATGTTAACCTCCAGCCACTCACGTATAAAATTAACACACACAGCGTGAGGGCTGTGAGAAGCTTGGTTGTAATCCTGAATATAGGGATACATACATAATTAATCATTACAATTCTTCAGTCAAGGTTACGACCTAGTTTCTCACACCACTTATGTTGTGTGTATTAATTTTATACATGAGTGGCGGGACCTACAGTTTAAAGTCGACTCCGAATGACAAATTTTTTAAGAAACTTTTTCATGGCCATTTTATTTACTCTCAGACTTTTTGCCAGAAATCTGCTGAGAGGAAGTCGCCAAAGAAATATTTTTTCATACTTTGTTTTGTTGTAAGTGTCTGACCTAGGGTTTGAACTGCAGTCTTATGTCTAATAAGTCACCAGACTACCTACTAGACTACGGCGACTTCATAAAGGACGCATTAATTAATTCATGTCTCTTGATTAAATTGTCAAAAAGAGAGGTTAATACATTGAAAGATATTTCATATTCTTAATTAAATTCTTCTCTCATTACCGTTGTGTGCTCTTCACTCACTCAGCAATAACCATCTTGCCACTGTATGAAATAATTCAATGGAAATATATTCCGTATGTAAGAAGACATCGTATAAAATGACAACAGCAGATGGCATTAATTATAATGCGGTAGACCGCATAAAAAGTCAATATGTAACAAACTAACTGTATATTTTATCTACCTTGCCACCCATTTAATTTATTCACGCACTCATTCACTTACCTATACATTCTCTCTCACACAAACGTAGTCAATTAGTTACTAACCAAACCAAATGTGGTGAAAAATATTCCAAAAAGTCATGTGTTAAATTGATGACTTGCGGTAACTGACAGTTTACCGCAAAATTTTACTGAAATTTATGCCAAAAAAAAGAACCCATACTTCTCAGCAACAACAAAATGTATAACAAAGAAGAGGAATTAATTTTTATTAATTATTCTCTAAAAATAGAAGACACATGTGTACAGAATTTTAATTAAATTAAATTGTTTTTCTACGTTTCCTGAGATTTAATTTTTAAAAATTCTTCTAAAAGCACGAGTAGAATTTAAGGAAATAAAACGTAAATCAAATCCTTTTCTCTTCTTTTCCTTTTGCATTTAGAAATAATTATCATTTTTGTGTTTGGCTATAAAAAAACGAAACCGAAAGGAAAAAAAAAAACTTGAGTTTTATGAGGCAGAAATAATTTTGAAAAACTGTTAAAACAGTAGACAGCGGAAGAAGAGAAGAATAGGGTGGAGTAGAGTAGAATAGACTGAATGAAAAAGTTTAAATCTGCATAAAATAAATAACAATCTAAGCGGAAATAAAAACAAAAAACATAAAATAGAAAAAAAAACACCTGAGATAATCCTGTTTGAATTGCTTTTAAGTTGTGTTGTTTAACAAAAAAGTTACAAAAATTTAAAAAAAATGTGTTTTCAAGTTTTTTTATTTTTTTCTCATAGGTTTTAAGATATTGGATTGGAGAAAAAATTGATTTCTTTAAATACTAAGATGCGTGAAGAGGACTTAGGCCCGCAAACACAGTCTCCAGTCAGCAATTTGAGCGTTGTTCGAAGGTTCTAAAATATAACAAACCAAGTCTGATTAATATGAGACAACATCTGTAGGGAAAGTCAATTATAAGTGTAAATACTTGCGATTTGTTAGTATTCATTAGGAAAGTCATAGAATTTGCTAAACAAATTAGAAATCAAATGAGTACAATAGAATTTATAGATGGCAGTAGTCTGCAACTATGCATGGTTTTGTTTGAGTTATAAATTAGAAAAATTAATGTTGGAAGACGCCGTAGTCTAGTAGGTAGAGTGTTGGCTTATTAGATGTGAGGCCACGGTTCAAACCCCAGGTCAGACATCAAAACGAAAATATGAAAAAATATTTCTTCGGCGACTTTCTCTCAGCAGATTTCTGGCAAAAGCTCTGAGAGCAAATAAAATTGCCATGAAAAGTTTTTCAAAAATCCGACGTTCGGTTTCGGCTTTAAGCTGTAGGTCACACCACTCATGTATAAAATTAACACACACAACATAAGTGGTGTGAGAAACTAGGTCGTAAACCTGACTGAAGGGTTGTAAAGACCAATTAAAAAAAATAAAAAAATAATGTTGGAATGTCGGGATCATTATCGCCTGAACTGGCGGTTAAATGGTGAAAATTTCAAGTTTGATTTTTCCTGTCCCGATTTATAAACTACACCATGTTTATATGATTGCTGGGAATACCTACGTAGATTTGTAAGGTTAAATTGGCAATATCTTCTAAAGGCATAGCTTATTTAGGTCCTATAAGATTCCGCTGTAGCACATATGGTCCCTATTCCATCATAAAGCCAACTAAATAGAAAACACATATAATTAATAGGTTTACTTATGATGCCAAACTCTGCATTCCAGCCATTTTTAAAGGGTAGATATGATTCGCAGAGATGTACTATATTGATTAAAGATATTCTGATTTTTTTGATAATAAAGTAGACTTTAAATTCTTTGAGCATATTGTTATACATCCCTGATTATCGTAAAATACCAAATATCTCTGGTTGCAACATTTATTTGAATACCAATTGTGGCATAAGAGTTCTGACCATTTGTGAGTTTAGTTGAGGTCAGAATTCTCAGTACGAGCAGATGTCCATCAGAACATTAAAACCAGGCCATGAAGGTTATCATGGTTATCAGATAGGATTACAACCTAACTTCTCATACAATATTATGAACGGTAATTTTATTTATGAACAGTGGCTCTTACAGTTTAACGCCAACGCCAAATGTTAGTTTTGAGAACCTTTTTATGGCAGTCGGTTTATTCTTAGAGCTTTTGCTAAAAGACTTTTTTTCAAATATTAGAATTTCGAACACACTGGGACTATTTACTTCCAAAATATCTTTATTCTCACTATTTATTGAATAATAAATTTGTGGTATGGTAGTAAAAAATTTTATAAATCTTTACAGAAATGTTTGCTTTTCTACCGAAAAAACTCCTCTGTTTCAAAGTATTTTTGAAATGAGTTTTCAAGCAGCATGAAATTTGATGCCTTAAATGATATATACATACATACATGCATACATAAATGGTCGTTACAACCCTTTAGTCTCACGCTAGATTCTCACGCGACTTATGTTGTGTGCGTTAATTTTTATACATGATTGGCTGGACCTCATGATAGTTTATAGTCGACTCCGAAAGATAGATTTCTGAGAAACTTTTTTTGTCAATTTTATTTACTCTTAGAATTTTTGCTAGAAATCTACTGAGAGGAAGTCGCCGAAGAAATATTTTTTCATATTTCGTTTTAGTTGAATATGTCTGACCTAGGGTCTGAACCGAGGTCTAATAAGCTAACACACTATCTACTAGACTACGGCATTATGATATACACTCAAAAGAGTACTTAATCTTCATATACTGTCCTCAGTCTACACACGGTTAGTTTCCCGTATAGGCCGAAACCTGTGCGGATTACGGCCTATCTTCTTACACCACTCATGTTGTATGTGTTAATTTTATACATGAGTGCCGGGACCTACAGAGTAAATTCGACTCCGAACGGCAGATTTTTGAGAAACTATTCATGGCAATTTTTATTTACTATCAGAGTTTTTGCCCGAAATCTGTTGAGAGAAAGTTGCCGAAGAAATATTTTTTCATATTTCGTTTTGATGTCTGACCTGGGGTTTGAACCCGGGCCTTACGTCTAATAAAACAACACACTACCTACTAGACAACGACGACTCATCCATCCATTATCCAGTAAAAATTCCTCCGTCTCAGCATTTCTAATAAAATTCTTAAGCCTATTTCACTCTGCCTTGTACCCGAAGTTCCTTTAATAACTTGGAGGCTTCTAAATTAAGAGCATATAAGTTCTGCTATGTGGTATATCATTGGCCAAGTACTGTAAACTGTTCAAAATTTAAAATTTAATATTACCACCCCTACTTTAATTGAAAAAAAGGATAAGGAAAAGGAAAATTTCCTTATAAATCTTATACCCGGCAATTTAGAAGATTTATTCTTTTATTGTGTGACCGCATTTAGTTTTGTGGTAAAAAAAACTGACACACAAGACTTATTCCCATAATCAATATAATGACTACGAATACTGCCACGTCTGCCATCAGCGTCATTGGTTTCTCACTCTCCAATATTGTTGACATTGTTGCTGTTGTTTTGTTGAACATAAATTTAAATTAATGGCCACCATAGATAAATTCCTTTTAATACATTTTTTTATAACTTTGGTTTCCCTCAAATAAAAAATAATAGAAAAAAGGAAACAAAAAAAAAACAGAAATTTTTTATGCTTGTTTTTGTTAGAGGTTGTTGGTTGTTGTCCTTTAGACTGTGGCAGAGTCTGGGTATGTTTAAAGAGAAAATAATAAAAATAAACAATAAACAACATCCGCAGACTATTAAAAATGAACAAAAACAAATTACAAATTATGTAAATGATAGTCAACAACAACAACAAAAACAGCAACAATAACTGTAAAATCCATTAAAACAACAATAATCGTCATCATCATCAGAAAGATAAACAACTGCAGTAAGAATAACAACAAAAATTTATTGCAGAATCATGTGCTAGCCGCCGTCATCAGTATCAGCATCAACATCAACATCATCATCGTTGTCACCATTGCCGCCAACAGACATCGAAAAACATTTACTCTGTGACGTTCGAAACTTTTGGACGACAAATAACTTTAAAAAACTAGTTAAAGTTCTTGTCAAATAAAAAAAGGAAATGAAATGCATTAAAAAATAAATTAATGGTTGGACATCACAGACGAATGAAAAACAATTTAAAGAGCGATAAGTAGAGCAACGATTTGGCATTTTTGGCATTTAAAAAAGTTTTCTAATTGCATTCAAGAGGACTGTGATTACTTTTAAGCTGTGTTTAAAGTTAATTTAAATCTACAAAATAAGTTCAAATTTAATTTAATTTAATAATTTTGTTGTCTAAATTTTTTTAAATTTAAATTTCTTCATTTGATTTCAAATCATAAACTACTCACAAATCATGAAAGAAACAAAAAAGAAATGCTTGTTTTCCTTGATTACTTTCCATTTACATTGATATACAGTACCGAACAAAAAAATAGTAGTATCCAGTAATCTTAGAGTAAACAAAAATTACAATGAAAAGTTTCTCTAATTTTTGTTGTTCGGAGCTGAGTTTAACTGTAAGTTCCGTCACTTATGGATAAAATTAACACACACAATATATGTGATGTGAAAAGCTAGGTTGTAATCCTGACTAGAGGGTTGTACCCAGCCAGCATTTTTTGAAAATTTTAATCAAATTCGCGTCTTTTTTGATTCTTCTGCGCGATTGAAAAGTAAGAATATGTGTTCATTTTCTGATCATAAAAGACTCATTTGTCGGTAGAAAAATGTTACTACGGGCGACCCTTCTACAAAAATCATTTATGAGTCATTTTCTATATTAATTTCGAGTAATTTTCGATGCGTTTTCGAAGAGTTTTCTGATCATTTTTGAATCGCTTTCTGATCATTTATTAGTCGTATTTAACTTCGTTTATGCTTCTTTTTCGAGTCGTCTTTCAGTCATTGTTTAATCGCAAGCGAGTCTTTTATGAGTAATTTATCAGTATGTTTAGGAGCCCTTTTATTGCCATTTATCAGTCATGTTTGTATTAATCTGGACTCCTTTTTGCGTCATGTATGATTATAATTTGAGTCATTTATTAGCCGTATTTCTAATTGTATTTTAGTCCCTTCAAGTGTTTTTTGTCGGTTTTCTGAGTCCTAAGTTTATACTGCCGCGATTTCAAAAATCATGTTCGTTTGAATGTTAAATAACAAAAAAATAATATTAACTTTATATTCGTGATGTATGTACATCAGACATCAAAGTTCATTTAATAAATATTTTTTTTTCGATAAAAAACAAAGAAAAATTTTCTATTTAAAAAATTCATAGCCATCTTTTACATGAATAAAAATTTATAAATTTATAAAAAAGCAGTGTTTAATCATCTATCTGCGCAAAATATGATCATAAAATACGTAATTACAATCACTTTTCAAACACCTGCATGATCTGTTTTTGATAAAGCGTTTTTCAATCTTCAGTATAAGTAGAATATAATAATAAATAAGGGAAATAATAGTCACATTTTGAACGTCTGGATGATTGCTATACAATTTTTATTGTATTCTAAATAGAACTCATTTTACTCATTGACGCGAATCATTTCTGAGTTCTTTTTTAATCCTGTAGCTGACTAATAAGTTTTTGATCATCAAAAGCAAGGTGATTTTTTTTAAAATTAAAATTCATTATAATGACTAATTATGCATGTGTGTTCGAAATTTTGTTTACATATGTTGCGTATAATGAATAATTATTTATTTTGAAAAAATATTACTCATACGCTACATATGCTCACTTAAATTAGAAGAAAAAATGATGCTATTGGAAGGCAGGTTGTAATCCTGACTAAATAGTTGAAATGATTAATTAACTAAGCAAGTAATTCTTTGTGACAGTAAAGTGATTCCCTTAAGCTTAACCCAAGTGTTTTTTCAATTAACTAGTTGCCGCAAATTTTATACGATATTAATAAAAAAATCTGAGTAGATCACTTTGTAACAACGAAGACTTATTGTTCCCTACTATCAATTCTTAAGACATGTAAGAACGATTATCATGTTGTAATGATCTTTTATCTGCACCTTATGATAACACGAGATTCTGTAACATTCCATTTAATAGTACTTCGACAGAGTAGAGAATAAAAGCGTTGATTAAACGTTAAGTTTATTTAGTTCATGCCGATCTCTCTCTCTCGGCCCCTTACTTATGGATTTCATTTTTCAGACAAAAAATTTGTGGCTTAAGCTGGTAATAGTGTTATAGCATCCACGGGTATTTGTCTACAGACACAATCCAACATTTTCAAAATTTATCCCAATATTTTATCTGGTTAGTGCAACGAATTTGGATTTAATTTTAGAGCTCACATAGCAGAAGTCGCCGTAGTCTAGCAGGTAGTGTGTTGGCTTATTAGACGTAAAGCCAGGGCTCGAGCCTCAGGCCAGACATCAAAACAAAATACAAAAAGTATTTCTTCGGCGACTTCCTCTCAGTAGTTTTGTGGCAAAAACTCTGAGAGTGAATAAAATTGCCATGAAAAGTTTCTCAAAAAATCTGTCGTTCGGAGTCGACTTTAAACTATAGGTCACACCACTCATGTATGAAATTAACGCACAGAACATAAGTGGTATTAGAAACTAGGTTGTAATCCTAACTGAAAGGTTGTTATTACCACTTATGTATGTATGTAGTGCAATGGATTTGGATTTAATTTCAGAGATAAAAAACTCAGAGCTTTCTCTACAGTTCCAGCTCTCTGTTACAGGAAAAATACCCACAAAATACCACTTTTTTTCTGTCAGAATTTCATTTACAATAAGATTCCAACCGCCACTGTACATACTTGTATTCGTAGTTGTTACCCGTATAATATTGTTTATAACATCTGTCAATAATGACAAATAATGAAATAAGAAATTCAGCAAAGCATGCGATACTGTCAAAAAAAGGCACTTCATATTATTTTTTCCCCTCTTTTTAAAATACATACAAACACATAAGACTACATACATACATACAAACATACTTCTATACTGAGCCACATTACTAGACTTTCTGCCAAAGGAATATGTTGTAAAATTGGTATGAAATGGAAAAAAGGGGAGTATTATTGTACAATATATTGTATAATAAAGGCTGTATAACTGCCTCTACTCAAGCAACTCCTGATGGCAAACAAGTCTCAATAGTTGGCAGTTGAAGTTACTGTCACAAACATCTGAAATGCAATTTTCCTGTTCAACTCAATTTATATGTGTATACATATATAAACACAAGGAGTGCGCATGAAAAAAATTGGAAACATTTCTAAATTTAAGAATTTTATTGCGATCGATTAGAATATATTCCGAGAGATATTTGAAGAAGTTTCTGGCTCGTTAACATTACCTTTTAAACTAACTTATTAGTTAGGTTTACAACCTAGTTTCTCACAGCACCCATGTTGTATTTGTTATTTTGTATCCTTAAGTGGCGGTAGGCCTTCAGTTTAAAGTCGACTACAAATCACTGACTTTTTGACACAATTTTCATGGTGTTTTTACCATAACACTGTTGAGAGAAAGACGTTGAAAACAGTATTTTCACAACATCCATGTTGTGTTTGTTAATTCGCTGGGGATCTACAGTTTAAAGTCGACTACAAACGACCGATTTTTTGAGAAACATTTCATGGCAGTATTATTTGCCCCCAAAGTTTTTGCCAGAACACTGCTGAGAATTGGGTATGCCACTTGCCTCGGTCAAGTTGACCATTGCGCGGAGGTTCTTTCGGAACGCCAACCTATCCTGGGTCAATAAGGAGTCCTGCTCCACCGCTAGACTCACCTGGCCCAAGATGGATAGAAGGCGTACCAACCGATTACTTGGTCTTGGTCGTGATGTCATCTCGACTACAGTGGCCATGCTTACAGGTCATTGCGTCATGGTGGACACGCGGAAAGAATGAGGCTCTCTTTCAACGACTTCTGCCGTAGATGCAGGTCCACTGAGGAAGAGGAGTCTGTTGTTCACTTTCTTTGCCAGTGCCCGTCTCTTGCTAGGTGTAGATATATGTTATTTGGCTCCCCATTCCTTGTTAGCTTAACGGAGCTATCATCTATTGACATCAAGGATATAGCCTCGTTCATCAAACTTTCTGGCTGGTTTTCCAGTGCGGGGTAGTCGTGCTTTAGTTGTGCAGCCCGTGCGCTGACCAACTTCTTCCTTTTCCCTGATTTTGGTGGAACTTGGTTAGTACAGGGACTGCGTTCAAACGTGGCATCACAATGGGCCGCTATGCGTGCTCAAGTGAGCTTTGTGATAACAGAGCTACCACTCCGACGTAACCTAACCTAACTGCTGAGAAGAAGTCGCCGAAACAATATTTTTTTAATATTTCGTTTATTCGACATGTCTGAGCAAGGGTTTAAATCACGGGTTCTCATCTAACAAGCCAACACTCTACCTACTAGACTACATATTGAATAAAATTCGACCAAACGGTAGACATGACATGACAATAAAATTGTTAACATGCCTAAAAATCTCTACGAAATCTAAAAAATGCAAAGAAGTCATTGACCAAATTTTTTCTTGCGCTCGTCTTAAGTGGAGTATATTCCATTCAAGTATTTGTTGACGTTGTTGTGCCTCTCTATATTTTCTTTTAAAACTGCACTTGCAACATAACAAATTGCAGTCATGCATTACCCAAAATGAAATGACAAAAACAATACAAATAGTTTGTATGTATATGTGTATACACAGAAATAATTTCGTTGTTGTATTTCTCTGTAAGTGTATGAAATTGAACGAAATGTTCAAAATTCGAAACATAAAATATTAAGAGAGGACAAAAAAAAATTGTTTAAAAACGATGTCATATATCCGTGCTCAAAAAAAGGAAAGAAGCAAAGACAGCTAAAATAAATGAACGAATTAGTTCAAGCACATATATTTCTTGTTCTTCTCCTTCTATATTTCATTTCATTTTATTTTCTTTTCTTTAAGCGAATTATTAAAGTGAAATATTATTGAGACGTTGGAAGCATTTGCCAACATGCAAGTGGCAAGTGGCAAGTGGCATGATGAGAAGTAGTTTCCATTCCATATTATTTCTACTACTTTCCGCTCAACTTGTACGATTAAATTAAATCATTTTATTTGCTGTTATAATTAACAACGATAACAACAACAACAACAACTACAACAACCACTTGTTACTAGTTGGTAAGAGCCATTATTGTTTTAGTTGTTGTTGCTGTTTCTAGTCCTAGTTAATCGAAAAGTTTGCATATTTTTCTCTCAATTGCCGCACTTGAAAAACAGAACAGAAAAACGCAATGGAGGAGAAAAAAAATAAAAGAGAAACTATGAACTCAAGGCACTAAAACTTTACTTTTAAGTGGGATTTTATTTAATTTAATGCCTGGTACTCCAACAATGATTGGAAGGTAGTTAAGGTTGATTGGGTGGCAGGCTATACTGTGGTATATTTAAAAAAAAATATTTGCAATTTTATTCAGAGGGCTTGGCATTGTCGGTAGCCTAGTGAGCAGTTGACTTATGAATCTATGAGTTTTGACGTTCCGATTTTATGCGTAAATCTACGCAGTCTTATACAAAAACCTTAAGAGTAGGGTTGATAGAAAGGATTTCTCAAAAAAGTTTTTATGATTCGATGTCATATTAAAGGCGACCATTTATATGGAACTTTCGAAAGAACCATTGCTCTGCAGCTGTTAATTTAAGTAAGTAGTATGTCTGCTTATTAGACGTGAGCCCACGGTTCAAATCCCAGGTCAGACATCTGCAACAAAATTAAATATAAAGTGTGAAATCGGACAAAGTGCAGCTGCTGAAAGAACTGTTTGTTTGGTGAATGGGCAGTCAATGTTCCCCTCAAAACGTTTTATCAAGAGTTCATCCCCAGTCCAGATCCGTAGATAACTTCTACTCGATTATAAATTTTCCATTTCCTTGAAATCATTACCTGTTTTCGTATATCATTTATAAAAACTCTGTTGTGTGTATTAATTTTATACATGAGTAGCGGAACCTATAGTTTAAATACGACTCCAAACGACAGACTTTTGAGCAGCTTATCATGGCAATTTTATTTACTCTAAGAGTTTTTGTAGTAGGTAGTGTGTTGGCTTATTAGACGTGAGGCCATGGTTCAAACCCTAGGTCAGACATCAAAACGAAAATATGAAAAATATTTCTTCAGCGTCTTCCCTTCAGCAAATTTCTGGTAAAAATTCTGAGAGTAAATAAAAATTCGACGAAAGAGTTTCTCAAAAATCTGTAGTTCGGTGTCGACTTTAAACTGTAGGTCCCAGCACTCATGCATAAAATTAGTACACACAACATAAGTGATGTGAGGAGCTAGGTCGTAGTCCCATTCTGTATGCAATTAAGTGATTAAAGCCTTTAAGAACCTCTGCATACTTGATTATTGATAATTCGTTTACCATTTCTTTATGTACAGCAGTGCTATTAAAAGGCATTAAGTGTGCCCAAAAGAGTTTTCGTTTAACCCCGTCTAGACTAATTTCACTTTGTGCGCCCCTTGACCATAATGTCTAATGTCAAATTGTCTTCTGTAGGTTACCCTATTTTCTTTCTATCCTTTGCTATACTTTCTTTGCTTTACTTTGTTTTTGCTTTCATCGCTTTTTACATATTTTCCTTGAACATTTTTTCAATATCGTTTTTTTTTGCTCGTATACATCTTCATCATCTGCATCCACATCAGTTTGGGCATTAAGTTTAAGTCAATTGTTTTTAGATTATGTGCTCGAGATGATGAAGTGTTTCAACAGCGGTGGAAGCAATGGTGATGGTTGTACTGTTGTCCGGCTCAAGTACCCAGAAAGTAGTTGACAAGTGCTCTTGAATTAGTTTTACGAGTAGTTTTAGATAAAAATAATAAAAAAAAAAACAATTTTTTTTTGAAACTTGAAAGCACTTTGGCTGTTTGCTGTAAAACTTAAAAAAACAAATTTTTTTCTTTTTGCACAACTAAAAAAATATACAACAGGATGCTTTAATGTAAAGGACATGGATGATACAGACGATTTGCTTAATGGCTTAAACATGAAAATAAATTTGCAGCTGTTACGGTTTAAAAGCATTTTAAAGGCTTTGGACTATCATCTGTTACTATTAATAGGGGAGAAGGGTAAAGTATACTACGAGGTAAGTCCAAAAAGTGAGATAAAATCAAGAGATTCAGTAGAATCTTCTTAAAGATTTTTCGGTAGAAAGTCCCTTCAAACGCAAGAACATACAGACTTTATTGCTGAAAAAGCCACACAATATTCCTCGGAATTGCTTCATCTGTAATAGCTTTTATATCTTTAAGTAGTTCATGTATGGCCTTCTACTTTAAATATCTTAAATTTCTTTAAATCTACTATTAGTTGTTCATACTCAGAATGGAAATTTTGCCTACTTTTCAGTGGAAAACCTTTACGATTTTTGTTTCATTAACTTAAATGTCATTCACAATGCCATTGTTCACAATGATTGTTTAACTCTTCACATTGTGCTTATATTATTTATATTTCTTGTTGTTGTTATGGTAATTAAAGTTGCTGTTTCCAAGTAAAATGACATGTAATTAAAGTTTAAGTTTAAATACGACAAAGAAGAATGCTACATGCTGTGAATCTTGACTACATGTGGGGTATAACTAAAATACCTTGACAATCAGGGTTAGGGCTGGGCATTTAAATTATTTAAAAGAAGTACAAGTACAGTACCCGGAGGTCGAATTGACCCACTGTACATAACGTCCTTAAAAAGGAAGGGTAATGGAGGGAATAGCAGAAAGAAGAGGAAGTAGGAAAGGCGAGAATGGGAAGCGGAGGAATTACACAGAACAAAACAAGACAAAAAAGGGAGAGCGCGACTACTCTGATGAAGCCCTAGCACTTCTCAACCAACACAACCTACTAATGAATCTGTGGAGAGCCTTGATGTCTGTTCTCGACACAAAATTCAAACCCTCAAAGAAGCCCTCAACCGCAACCTATCAAGGCTGGGCAGTTACAGAGGAAGTGCTCGATAGTCTCCAACTCCTCCTCATCGCAACATGCCCTGCAATAGTCCGGCTAGGATCTGGAGCAGCCTAATCTCGCAGTGCCCTGTGATAAATGCGATAACTAACCTTAAACTGGCCTTATTCAAGCCCAGCAACCAACTTGTTCTCACACTATCTATAGCAGATCATAGATATCTAGAAACATAACAACCCGATCCGTTCCCCCAACGCCTCTGCTCTTCCGCCCTGACCCATCCATTGATGAGGCCGTAGAGGCGGCAGATGGGGGGGGGGGGTCAGAACCCACTATTAAATCGCCCTCAGAAAGCTGACCTAACCTAGCGAGAGCATCCGCCGTCTCATTGCTTAGTATTCCGCTATGACCCGGAATCCAACATAGACGGATACGGTCTGGTCCAGAAGTCCCTAACAACTCCTTGCACTCACGAATGAGCCGTGATTTGCATCAGACCGACACAATGGCCCTTAGGGCAGCCTGACTGTCAACGAAGATCACGTAAGATTCCGAATCCGAAGCGGGGCCACCAGCTATGGCCTCAATAGCCTTAGACTAGGTTAGGTCTGAGTGGTATCTCAGATTTCACAAAGCTCACTTGAGCACGCATAGCGGCCCGTTGTGATTCAACGGGTGAACGCAGTCCCTGTACTGACCAAGTTCCACCAAAATCAGGGAAGAGGAAGAAGTTGGTCAGCGCAAGGGCTGCACCCTCAATAGCCTTAAAGATTGCGAAAATCTCCGCCTGAAACATGCTGCAGTCATCACTTAACCTTAAGTGAAGTTCAAGACCGAGTTCCCTACAGAAAACCCCAGCACCTGCACCTCCTAACTTAGACCCATCTGTGAAGATGGGTATACCTCTCTGCCCCTGAAGTACCCCACCATTCCATTGTGCCCTTTCCGGTATAAGTATTCTTAAACCAGTCAGGAACATAGCCTCAGGCACAATATAGTGGGTGGCTTTTTTCGAAAGTCCATACCTCCCGTCAGGAAAGACGACATTCAGAACTCTGGGGTGACCTATCGAGTATGACTCAAAATCTAACCGAAAAGTAAGATTGAAGATTTGGTAGTCGCAGTAATTTAGTAGGTAGATACTTGGTTTATTAGATGTGAGGTAACGGTTCAAACCCTAGGTTAGACATCGGCAACTGCCTCTCAGCTGATTTCTGGCGAAAACTCTGAGAGTAAATAAAATTGCCATGAAAAGTTTCTCAAAAATCGACTTTAAACTGTAGGTCCCACCACTCATGTATATAATAAACACACACAACATAAGTGGTGTGAGATACTAGGTTGTAATCCTGACTGAAGGGTTGTAAAGACCAATTATGTATGTATGTTGTTGATGTCCTAACGAGTATATGTACTTAAATATTTCGTATTATTGTTTAAAATTATGTAATTATGTATTATGTAACGTTTTCATAGAATACACAGATACTGGCTGTACATAAAGCATTATGTAACGGTAAATAAGCAAACAAATTATAAATAAACATATTTGAATACATATGAAAGCTATTCTCTGAATGCATATGAGGGATATGCTCTTAAATGAATGTCTGCCTGGATTTGCATATTATAATGAATGGATATGCTTTTGTCCGTATAATTTGATAAGTTGTTTTACCTGTAAAATAATTTCTCTGCAGTTCTGTTCTGAGTTATGGTCTTATGTCTGGCCATTTGCAAAACTTTCATTCTAAAATGTAATGATGATGATAATGATGATGATGATTTCAGACAAATTGTGTTTTTATCTTAAATATTGTTGTGATGAAAAACACAAATGAAAATTAGCAAAAGAGTTAAAATGATACTTTAAAATAATAATCATAAATGTGGGCAATTTCGTGTCAAGTGACCCAATTTTTAAAATCGATGTCTTCCGATTTGGATGAAATTTGCACCAAGGTTAGTATTGTTGGATAGTAGGCCAGACACAAATTTTCAGCTCTATCAGTCAAGAACTGGAGTTAGAGGGAACCTTTTGGTCATACAGGGTTTTTTTTTTAAATGTGTGTAACTTTTCACCTATTTGTCCTAGCAAAAATTTTCCAAAGGATATTAGATATCTATTTCGTCAATCTTTCCAAAAATATATCAGTTTCGCACGCTAAAGTTTTCCCTTCTTCTCGTTTGGAAGTGTGTGAATCCCATGCTCAGCAACCAAGTTTTTAGCAATTCTTGCTTTTCGTTGAGACGTTCCAAACTCGGTCATTATTTTTGAACAACTCCATGACGATGGGGCAAGAGTAAGAAGTTGAATTCTTTCAGATCTACTCTGTGACGTTTTGTACTTCTTTTTTATTTGTTCAAAGACTTTTACTGCATCCTTGTGATGTTGATTTTGGCACTCATTATTAGGTCTTATAGGTTCTACTGAAAAGTTAGAACAACCATCTGGAATAACCGGTAATGTGTCCAACTTTCCCATCATTTTCCTGCACGATCCACAAATTAGCAAACGTTTTGAAAGCGTTGGGAATTTTTTCAATAAGTTGTCGGAAATATTTCGCATATGTATCTGATGATCTGTGCTTCTTTTTGTTTAAGAGCTTACAACAAAAAGAAGTCAACATTTTCTTTTTGGAAGCGGAAGCCATTGTGCAGATTAATTATGTAAGTAATTAGTAAATAACGCACGTCCAAATTTTAACATTGTTTGTATGAAACTAATTTCCAAATGTCCTTAGAATGCAAATAAATACTTCTTATGATCATTTAGGAGTACGTTTTTATGCCAAATATTGAGTTAAAAAATAATTTTTTTGAAATTTTGAAAAAAAATTAAAAAAAAATTAATTTAAAAAAATATATATAAAATTTTTTTTTAAAAAATTAAAAAAAATAATATTTGGAAAGCTTGAAGAAATAGCTATCTAATATCCTTTGGAAAATTTTTGCTAGGACCAATAGGTGAAAAGTTACACACATTTTAAGAAAACCCTGTATGACTAAAATGTCCAAATTTGACCCCCTCTAACTTCGGAAGTTCTTGACTGATAGAGCTGAAACTGGCCTACTATCCAATAGTACTAACCTTGGTGCAAATTTCATCCAAATCGGAACACATCGATTTTAAAAATTGGGTCACTTGACATGAAATTGCCCATATATATTCTCTTTTATTAATTTAAAACTTTAATAGGCTGTGGAAAAAAGAATTAAGGGAAGGAATAATTTAATAAAGTCCTGTTACATATAACACCTAATTAAAGACAATTTTAAAAAGCTTTTTAATTTTCAATTACAGTAAAGCGACTTACAGTAAGCAACCTTTAAAAGGACATACAAAATTAAGTCCTCTTAATTTTGTTTCACTTTAAATTCTGTAGATAATGCAAGAAACAACCGGAAATGAAAAGAATAGTATGGGAACAAGCTGTTAATATGCGGAACACAGTGTAGCTAATTATGCGGAAACGGAAACGATGTGTAAACAATTTTGCATCAGACAAAAGTAGGGGGAAAAACGAACAGTAACAGAAAAAATTGGCAAGAGAAGTCACATACTGTTATGTGACGAGTCGAACAAAAAGGAGACGGAAGTCAATGGTGTTGGAAACGATGATGTTATAGGCGATAAGACAATATTTAAAAATATAATAAAAAACAGTGATAATAAGAACATGATTTATGATGATAACTATTTTTTAACAACCACAACAACAATAGTTTTTTATGCTAATGTCACAGCAAGTATTTATGAAAGATGTTTACAAGGAAAATTCTAAAAGAATGTTCTTTTCGACAAAGATGAGACCAATTAAAATATGTGCTATTAGAGGGAATAGACCTCCTTATTTCTTTATAGCAGACTTGATAGCATTGACGTGAGGTCCCAGTACAAATCACAGGTCAGACATCTGCAACAAAACGAAATATGAAAAATATCTCTTCGGCTACTAACTTTCAGCAGCTTTCTGGCAAAAACTCTGAAGGCGAATAAAATTGTCATTAAAAATTTATCGACAATTTAGCGTTAGCAGTCTACTGTAAACTTTAGGGGCCGCCACTCATGTATTTAATTAACACACACAACATAAGTGGTGTGAAAAGCTAGGTCGTAATTCTGTACATTCTTCCATTACCGTTTAAGAGTATACCTTCAGTCTTTAGTTCCATAGAAGTATAATGGAATACCTATTTAGCATTACAACACACATTTTTTCTTGCCCACTCATCATAGTGGATACCCATACTCAAACAAAAATTTCCTTTATTACACTCAGTTTGTTGAGAAATAATTTTTCCATTTTTTTTATTTATTTGTACAAATATTTACAGAATTTCTTTTATTTCCATAAACTTCGATTTCAATAGACATATTATTGCTGCTGCTACTCCTACATGCGATCATGTGCTCACAATAATTCCAAACAGTTTCCTTCGTTCACTTGCTGTCAATTGCAAACCTGTTTAAAACATTTCCGACTTTTAATGGAATGATGAGTCAATTTTGTTTACTTTCTATGACAACAATAGGCCTGTAGAAATTATTCCTACATACATCAATGCACATAATAAATGTTTATTTATGTAGTTCAACACGGAATGGTGTTTATTTTTTATTTATTTATCTTGTCTACGAACAGGACAACTATTTATTGTTAACAATAGAATAATTGTTGTATAACAAAATACATAACAATAAAAGGAGACAAGAATAGAACAACAAAAATGAAAAAGAAAATATTTTGTCACACCCTCATTATGTTTCAGTGGCATAACAAAAGAATCATTTTGCAACACAATTGATAATAGTGTTGCCCGTGTGTTCACATAAGTGTCAATTCGTGTTTGCATATACATATGTAGGTATGTAAGAGTGGTAATTGCTAACAAATTATAACTGCGGGCTTAATTTTAGCACCGATAACTCATTGTTTCATTTAACAATGAAAGTTTAATTGTGTTTGGTTTTGCGTTGTTCCCCCTCTCTTTTGAAGATCACAAAGGCTTTATTTAATATGAGAATATAAGAAAATGGTCTTCCAAATATTGCTTTAAAGAAAGAAGTTAAAGAAGACAGAATAAAAACTCAACATTAAAGTGTTTCTTCTAAAATAAAAATGAAACAAGAAAAACAAATGGCAAAATAACAAAGAAATTCCGATAGAAAATATTGTGTTACAATACATAGAATAATCAGAAAACAATAACAATAACAAATCAACAGTACAGTTCTAGAAGTTGTCAAACTTTGACCAGAACCTATCTGCCAATACATACCTTGATCATATAATAACTCTTAATTTAAATCGGTGTTGAATTGAGCCCTACGAAAATTGGTGCAGGCTAGAGGAGATATGGAACTACCAGTGCTATAACGCTACATTTCCTGCCACTATATGAACAAAGTAAACTGTTTTCTTTAGGCAGCATCCAGAGAACTGTGAGTCATTTTTTTGGAGGTAACTAATCACTGTATCATTGGTTCTGATTCTAAAACGCTAGGTCTTCTTTATCATGAATATTTTAGATGTTGTATTGCTGTGCAGGAGAATGTATCATTCGCTTCCTTTGTCTGGGTTGGGTTCTTGGATGAAAACTTCCTGAAGAGGTTAGTTAACCTAGTGTCACGTACTTATACTAGAAAACTAGGTCTTTCATACCATGACTTTCTCGATGCTTCAATGATGTGGAGGAGGATGAGATGTATACTCGGGGTTATGTTCCTAGACAGATACCTGTTTTCTGTGAATGTTGGAAGGCTCCAAGAACTTCATAAGAACTTGAAAATAGTTTTAGAAACATTCGATTTTATTATAAAGTCCACATACATACGTTGGGTTTTGGTTTGAGTGTGAATAGTGTACAAGTTACAGTTCATTCCATATTATATTCCTGAGGAGTTATCTTAATTGATTTTGGAATTTTTGAGTACCTATAGTAACCATGTAATATACGGTTAGTTCGGAAAGTGTTGTGATACAATACTGCTTTTTTGATGGTTTTTTTATCATACGCATTTTCTTCCCGTTACTGCTAATTTATTCTTACCAAATTCCTACTTGCATACTGGCATTGGCATACACCACATATACGCATGCATAACTCATACGTCACAGTGGTGTTGACCTTTCATACTAGCAAAATTAATATTTTTCTTTAAAACCAAGGCAAGAAAAGAGTAGGAAGCAGCAAATACGCTTCCAACTAAAATTTACTGCATCTGTATGTGTTATGAATCTAAAAAAGCAAGAGTTGGTAGAAAACATAGAGAAAATGGCAATGAAAGAAATGGGAAGCACTAAAAATAATTTATGAAATTCGCATGGACATTCTTTATGCATTCGAAAGCATTTTGCAATCTATTCGCCACGGGTTTCAGTGTCGATATTCAATTACATTTTCATGTCTTTGCCACAAAAACGATGTAAACAAAATTGAAATGAAAAATTCGAATTGAAAAATGGGAAGAAAACATACAAGCAGAAATATAATTTCCTTTTTATAAGCCAATATATTTGCAGTAAATCAAGTATTGTGGTGAGACAACAAACACAGAAAATAAATATTTAGAAAGAAATAAAAAAGGATAACCAATAACATTATCACAACCAAAGGAGTAGTCCCGGGGTTCCAAACTTTGCTTTAGATATGTGTGTGAGTATTGCTTTCTATATTGTAACACAAAAGAAAATGCGCAAAATTATAGTAAAATATTCAATGAAATTCCTTTGGCTTTTAATATAAGGACAACTGAAGAAAAAAAACAAAGGAGTAAAAAGGAACGAAGGAAGGAAGGAAAGGAAAAGAACAGAAAATTTTTTAACGTTTTTGTAACCGATCCCTTAAAATCTCATTAAATAGAAAACCCAAAAAAAAAACTCGTACCACAAAATGAAATTATGCCACTAATTTTTATTGCTTACGGTTTCGCTGTTGTTGTGTTGTCGACTAATAATTAAATTATTAGGCAGAATTCTCTCTTTTTTGCCTTTGTTTGCCTTTATAGTTGTTATTGTTTTTCTTGTTCTTCTCGAATTCAATTTAATGCCGTTAATTTAAATGTTTAATTTATACCATGTGAGTGTGTGCTTATGTGAGTGTGTGCCGCCTGTGTTTTGCCGACATAAACAAAAACTGTGTTTGTTTATGTTCCTAATAATGTAGTATTAGAGAGAAAGAGAGAGAGAGAGAGAGAGAGAGAGAGAGAGAGAGAGAGAGAGAGAGAGAGAGAGAGAGAGAGAGAGTAGTGGTGAGGTAAATGGGTGGATGAATGTTTGTTTATGGTGTGCAATATATTTTTGGAATTAATTTATGAGCGTCATAAATTGAAATTATTGTAGCGCATATACACGTACACTTTCACAAATACACTCGCACTCCAATAGCCGTTAAATATCCTAAACATACATATGCTAACAAATATTATACTCATCTGCTTAAAACATTGGCACCTAAAATTGTCTCACAAATTAACGAACGAATACGAATTTATTTCGTAACATATTTGATCTAAAGAAGAGAAAAAAGAGTCAACTGCAAAACAATATATAGAGGAAGCAGTAACAGTAAGCACGTCGTTCAGAAATATAAGGTATGGTAAAAAGAAATCAATTATTTCTTTAAAAAAAAACTGTGGGTATTCTATGAGTTTGGGTAAGTAGCCGTTTAACTTAACCCTTTCGGTACGGGAGACGATTAGTTAGTTTACAAATACTATAAGAGGTCAGTTTAGCATAGATATGCTTATTAAACATATACATAGCTTTTTTGGTAGTGCCCCTACCCAAGGAAGGGAGTTTGGCATGGGACATATAAGTCCCATTAGGCCTAAACCTATAAAAACGCATACAGTAAATCAATATCAGCCTGAAATAATATTTTTAATGTTGTTACACTACAGTCCTATTGGGATATATATGTCCCACTACAAAAGCCGAATGGGAAGTATATGTCCCGTAAAAAGAAAATCTTTTTCTTACCTGGTAATATTGTAATAACAAGAAAGATTTACACTTTAACAATATTAATTATACACCTTTTTCACTATTTAATAACGATTTTAACTTTTTTAACTTTTTAGTAGAAAAAGCAGAGCAAAAACTTGATACCACTGCAGTCTTCTTATGACTAAACAGCCTGTGTTATGAAAATAGCGCAATTTTTCTGTGTTATGAAAATATGTAACTGTTCTTTAGCCTCTAAATAACTAAATGGGACAACTTTGAATCATTTTGCAGTAACAATTTAAAAATAGGAGTTGCGATCGTTCAGTGGGACACATATGTCCCAATAGATGCGAAAAACCCAATACTGCTACCCTCAAATCCATCGTTAAACAATATGAGTCATTTAGTTTCTGTGGAACTGCTAGTGATAGCAGACTGTCGCGTAATACACGGGGAAAAAATGCTAAAATTCTCTTGAAGCTGAATTCTTGTTATTTTTGCATGAATAATTCTCCAATATGGATACAACTCTGCTGGTTTACCTGGTCAATACGTGAATACATAATTGGTTATTACAATCCCTCTGCCAGAATTACGACCTAGCTTCTTATACCACTGATGTTGTGTGTGTTAATTTTATACATGAGGGGCGCGATCTACAGTTCGACTTTAAGAACGACATATTTTTTTGAGAAACTTTTCATGGCAATTTTAATTACTTTCAGAGTTTTTGCCAGAAATCTGCTGAGAGGAAGTCGCCGTAGAAATACTTTTTCATATTTCGTTTTGATGTCTGACCTGGGTTTTGAACAGTGGCCTTACATGTAATAAACCAAAACACTACCTATTGGACTTCGGCGTCTTTAATATAATTGGACTATAAGAAAAAATGCTATAAAATTCCAGGAGATTAATGTTTAAGACTCTCAGGTAAGGCCCCACTTCAATAAGTACCTTATTGCGGTACCCGTTCTATGGCTCAGTAGAATGTACTTATGGGAAATGAAATGAACGCAAGCGAAAGAGAGAAAGATATGGCGGTAGCATTCAAAAGGACTTCATTAAAGAAATCTCTACAACCACAAAAAAAAAAGCGGAGGCGACAATAACTACCAGCGAAATGGTCGTAATCCAGTAAGCTTATTAGACAAGAAACCACGATTCAAACCCCAGGTTCAAATATCTCCAACAAAACGAAATATGAACAAATATTTCTTCGGCGACTTCCTCTCAACAGATTTCTGGGATACACTCTGATAGTAAAATAAAAATTTTAAATTTTAAACTGTAGGTTCCACCACTCGTGTATAAAATTAACACACACAACATTGGTGGTGTGAGAATATAGGTTGTAATTCTGCTGAAGGATTGTAATGAGCAATTCTGTATGTACATATGTCTACATCTTCAAAGCCTCAGTAACACCGAGAATATCAGCCCTAAGAAGAGTTGTTATCCTGTAAAGACGTTGGTACTGCAATCAATCTTTTTCGGAAAATGTATCATTATCTGTGTGGAGTTTGGGAGCATTTTTGCCTTGATGTAACCATAATGCAAAACTGTTTTTACTGTATAAGTACCTACGGTGCTTAGTATTCTAATAAAGCACTATAAACACTACACCATGGAATTTTTATTTCATTTCATTTCATTTGTACATTTGTTACTCTATTACGCCTTTAACGCATCATTTATTAATTAAAAGTATACATATATTTCAGATTATTTTCTCTTTGCATTGGAAAGATAGGGCAAGGGATATGTATAAAAACTACGGACCAATAGCAATTACAATTACAACCATTAACTGAATTTCTTTCCGTCAAGTCTCTTGGTTTTATACGCAAGGTTCTCACTTATTATCACTTTTACTTTCGTTTCTTCTTTCACTAAACGGCCCTTTATTAAGCCTTTGATAATATGTAATCTTTATTTTCGTAATTTTTATTTTATTATGATCAAAAGAAAGGTGTGAATATAAAAACGAGGCCTATTTAAGTTTCTTTTTTAATGCTCTTTTTTCATTTGTTTTCTCAAGTAGTTTTCCGTTTATCTTTTAACATTCCTTAATTACCTTACTACCTTTTTTACGGTTAAATATTATATGAATGGTAAAAAAGCAGATGAAACACAAAGAAGATTAAATTTAAGCCAAAGCAAAAAAAGAGATAAATCCAGTATTAAGGTAAAAGTCAAAGGGAAAAGAAACAAATTAGGCTTAACAAAACATTGTAGCAAAAAAAAAAGAAATAAGAAAAGAAAAGCAATACAAAGAAACAAATACAAAGAATTAAAGAAAAGAACAGTAAAAAATGGTAAAAACGTTAAGCTTTTGTAACTATATTTTTTTGTTATTTTTCTTTGTTATTTTTCTTCGTGAATATCTTCTACATTTGGGTGCCTTTCTTAAATATGCTGCTTCTTCTTTTCTTTATTGTTTTGCTAGTTAAATACACAAAAACATTTCAACATGTTTCCTTTGATGGCATTTAATGTTAACAAGGCAAAAACAAAAGGAAAAATAAAACAAAATTAAATAAAGTACCAGGAAAATAGAGAGAAAAAGGTACCTTAAACTGTGTTGTATACTTAATAAACATTTACAATGTAGTCATGTAAATATACACTGTATTACTTTTGTGGGTGTGTGAATTCTTAACACACACACACACTTTTTCATACTAAAATAATTTTTTTTTGTAAAGAAACATGCTTTCCGTAGTAGTAGCGGTGGTACCAGTACCGATACCAGTACCAGTTTTAAGTCTTGAAAGTAAATACCAACACCTTTTGAAGTTGACAAAGTTTCTTTACTTTTGTAAGAAATTTTATTACAATTTAATGATAAGAAAACTACACAGGAATATTTGCGGATCAAAACAGACTTTTTTAAACTCTATTTTATTTTCATTGAGCGACATACTTACTTAATTGGTTAGTACAAACCTTTAGTCAGGATTACAACCTAGTTTCTTATACCATTCATGTTTATAGGGTTAAGGTTGTTAGGGTTAAAAGAGGAAAACAAAATGCTTTACATCCAACGGCACCTAGAAGATAATACATGTGGCAGAGTAATTTCTGTTGTTGATTTTCTTTTTGTACTAATTGGCCTTAGGAAGATTTCTTAGAAATAGTTCGGAAAATATGTTGGATTTCAATCACGCCTACAAAACGGACGAAACTTTGCTACACAGTGAAAAATCCTAATCACTTTTTTTACAACGGGAGTTCCAGCAATTGCTCACTCTCAGTTGATTTGGAAAACATTTTCAATTTGTGACAGATTTAAAACCAGAATACCATAAAAAGCTTAATCTGCAAGCTATTACTGGATTTTCTTAGATCAATTACGATACTCTCCCAAGATCTTTTTGCATGGAGGTTCTGAGCACTGTCATTCCTGATTCGAACAAAGTGGTTGGCACCGAATTTCTTACGAATTCTAAACGTTCAGATTAATAGGTAAGTGATTGGTGCCTATAAATCATCAATGGATAAATAGTGCCTATTCCACAGGGGTGGAAGTGGGAATATTCGAAAGACACACTTTTGTTCCAACAAAAGAGTGCACGATTCATCATCACTGGTGCCTGCGTACTAAACCGACCCCCTTTATTCTTCAACCACTCTCCCCCCGCGGGAATGCCGTAAGGTATTATTTCGCGGAGGACTAATTATCTTTAAAGCTCTATCACACTAAATAAAATTTCGCCTTAGTTCCTGCAACCTTCGGAGTTCCTGCATAACTTCACCTATTCTCTGGCTGTATTGGCTGCATAGAATCCGTGAATTCAACACCTCTTCCATAAGCCGGTTTGGTCCTAAACTCGTTTCCCCGGACCATCTAAATCTGGCGCGGCATGTTAGAATATGCTCCGTATCTTCCTCCTCATCTACACAGTTTGGGAATATAGGGGAGGTATCATGTCTCAATCTGTGCAGGTACTTCCTGAAGCGTCCATGACCAGTTAGGAACTCGGTCACGTAGTAGTTCAGCTCGCAATGTTTGTTCTCCATCCAAGGGGTTATACCAGGGACAAGGTGAAATGTCCATTTTCCCTTTAAACTGTTCTTCCATCGTGACTGCCGTTTGTACATGGAAGTCCTTCGTTCCTCCGCTTTTATAGCTGCTGTTTGTCCTTGTACAATGGGTCAATTCGACCTCCGGGTACTGTACTTGTCTTAATTGACAAGTACACGTCCTCTAACCTTGTCCTGGATACTCGAGACGGCGAAAGTATATCCGCCTCATGTCATCAGCCAATATGTCTATCGGTATTGTCAATACCAATACCAGTACCGCTTCATCAGACACTGTCCTGAAGTCGCTTATCTGTCTAATCGCGCTTGGACGATACACCGAGGATAGTTTCCTCCTTGTGGTCCCCACGGAGAGTGCCATATTGGGCAAGCGTATAACATTATGGGTGCCAGGGGTGGCTGCTAGTGCGCATCAGATTTTGCAGAGAGTGGCTCTAGCAGCTGTTAATGTTAAATCAACTGAACTCATAAGGTATCTTATAAGGAACAAAAGGAAACATAGCATATTCAGGCTACAACAAGGCTTTCTCTCTAATACATAGTCTTTTGATTGGTGATCAATAGCACCAAATGCTCTAGCAATTAATGACATTATAAATCCATTAAGAGACTGCTTGTTGGTCATGTATGTATATGCTTTTGAAGCTGTTCCCCAAATTATTAACCTGTGGGGACAGGGAAAAAGAATGATGAAAGCTTATTTGAGAAACCATTGATGGCTTTAGAAGAACAAATAAACCTCAGTAATAAAGACTATAAGAGAATCTATAATAAAACTGTTTGAGGATTTTCGCCTTTCGATTAACTTAGTGAAACATGCGTCTAAAGAACATGCGTCTAAAAAACTCTTTCTAGAGATTCTTTCAGAATAAGGTTTTACAAAAACTGACAAGCGGAACAGCAACTAAGCTTCGAAGGCCATTTTACCAGAAGCTGCTGCTCATATCGACACCTCCGTTCTATAACATTCTAAGTCAAAAAAGTGTGTTTTGAGTTATGAGTTTTCAAAGTTTTCACGCGACATACGACTATATGTGTATTCTAAGAAGATTTTTTCCTATAACTTCGGAACGGATCGGCGCATCTCAACCAAATTTTGACAGTATTTAAGTTAGAGAACGTAAAATTTAAAAATGCAAGAACATTAAAAACGTTCTAAGTACACTTAGAACGTTATAGAATGGAGGCGCCGATATGATGTCCTAGAATCCCGTTCTAATCATGCGAATTAATTTATCCCCACAGTTTTCTTGAGTTATACTTAATTGTTTACATATCTGGCTGTTTATACGAATATCTAATCGTTGCTGTTTAATTTGATTGGCTTTACAAAGCAACATTAATTCAATATTTACTGCATGATCTTAAATAAAAAATAAAATGAAATTCTATACTATTTTCTAAATTTTTGTTTTAAAATTCTCCACCTTTGTGAAATAAATTGCGTGTTTCTGTAAGTAAATGGGTGGATTCCAGAATCATTTGCAAACTTAAGCACGTTTGTGTTATTCAACGACATTTTAGTTAATTAACAAACAATTACGGGGTGGACTTGTGCTTTAAATTGAAGTGCCACACGTTCGTTCATCTGAATGAGGATTTCCTGTTTATTTTTTTTCTTTTGGCAAAAAATACTTTGAAAAAAACTACGCACGCATAAGAGGTGTGGAGAAATATAAAAACAATGTCTGAAGGCTACTAAAATGGATATATATGTGTGTAAGAGCAAGTATGTAGAAGTAGTAGTTAGTAGAAGGTACAAGAAAAAAGGGAACAATTCGTAAAATACCTATTCACACAAAGTTTTAAATTCGTTTTAACAGCAAGGATTGTGAAGATCTTTGAAATTAGTATAGAAATCAATATGGGGATTTCCATAAAAATTTAAATTTTAAAATCTCCAAAAGATTAATTAAAGTCGCCGTAGTCTAGTAGGTAGTGTGTTGCTTTATTAGACGCAAGGCCAGGGTTCAAACCCTAGGTCAGACATCAAAACGAAATATGAAAAAATATGTCTTCGGCGGCTTCCTCTCAGCAGATTTATGGTAAAAACTCTGAGAATAAATAAAATTGTAATGAAAACTTTCTCAAAAATCTGTCGTTCGGAGTCGACTTTAAACTGCAGATCCCGCCACTATTGTATAAAATTAACACACACAACATGAGGGGTGTGAGAAGCTAGGCCGTAATCCTGACTGAAGGATTGTAATAGCCAATTATGTATGTAATTAAAGAATAAATTTATAAAAAGTTTATACCTTCACACGGTTTGAAGGCATACACCTTAAAACCTTAACTGGCTGTATCAACATTATCTTTGTGGTTTGCTCTCTCATGAAAGGGAGGCAGTTGAGAAGCAGTTGGTAGGAATCATCGCAGGCGTTTAAATGTCATGCTTAAGACTAAGTCATGTTGGGAGTATTCACTGATCTTAACTTTTTAATGTTTTTTTTTCAAAAATCATAGAGTGGCCCATATGTGCAGTAATCATCAAAATCTAAACATTCGCACCAAATTTGTTCATTTTTTTCACCGTGTACCTTGAGAGAATTTTGTTCTTCTACTATTTTGCCATATGGCAGTATATGGTAGTATTGGTAAACATCCTTGTACACATGAATGTTGCTTGAATGTATGTCTGTATGGATTTAGTGCAACACGATTTGTCAATATATTGAAACAAGTGTATATGTATGTATGCATGTTGGCATTCGTGTTAGAGAGATAGAAAATAGAAAAATTTTGTAACAGAAATCAAACGAAATGAAAAAGCCAAAATAAGAAAAAAAACACGGTAATTGCAAATGGTTTCATAGTCTACGAGTTACATGCTGTTTACTGCCAAAAAACTTAAACATTTTTTCCTTGATCTGAAATTGTTTTGAAATGTTCAAGATATTTTTTGTTGTATGTTTTTACATGTTTTTTCTCTTGTTAGTGTTTGCCTGTCGAAGAAAGTGTTGAACTCTTTTGACGTCAATATGTCTGGTGGCATTTTTTTCTGCTTGGTTTTTTTTGTATCTACAGAAATAATCGGTGGTAGTAAGCATGTTTTGAAATAAAAACATGCTTGCTTGATATTTTTTTGTGTACTAAGGAGCCCCTTTTTATAGACTGTTTATCTTGTTTTGGCAAAAATTTAAAGTCTTTATAAATATTTTGTTCTTTTCTTTAAAATCTTGCCTTATTTTTTGGGGTTCTTTTTTAAAATTTCGTGACAATTTATAATTCTTCACATTTATTGGATTTTTCTTTTCAATTATTTTGTTTGATTTGTTACTTTGTTTTATTAAAAAAATGTAATTTTTTCGCTTCTGTTTCTTTTTTTGTTTAGGTTGCAATAACGTCGAAATTTTGTGTTTTTTTTTTAGATTTTGTTTGAATATATATTTCATTTGGGCTTAAGGCTTTAAATGGGAAACAATTAAATGAATACAACTAAAGTAGTAAAGAAATATAAGTTTGGTTAAGTATGAAAAATTCCCAGTAGTGTAGTAGATAGTGTGTTGGCTTATTAGACATGAGGTCACGGTTCAAATCCCAGATCAGTGGCGATTAGTCTTTCGTGCATTGTCTATCAACACTATACACTCCTCTTGTACTTACCTTTTTAGTTTAAGCGAATAGAGTGTGCAACAACTGTGTTTATTTATTAAAATCATTTTCAATACGATTTATTTTCAATTTATTTTATATTCTTGTTGTTCAACTTATTTTCTTTACCTAGTTTTCATTCATGTAATTCTCTAGAATCATGCGTTGTAAGCTGGTGGCAATAACGAAATCAAATAGGCAACCAACAGGACATTAAATGAAAAATAAAAGAAAAAAATCTACAGGCAGCTTTCTTTTGCTAATGATTAGAAGTCGTTTGGCTAGCCGTGAATGGTTAAAGATGAAGAATTGGGAGCTTTATCAAGCAATAAATTTTAGACTTTTCGAGGAACTATGCTGTAACTGCAAGTTAAGAACATATTCAAGAACACTGGAAGCATAGATGTCTGATTAAGAAAGCATATTCGAAATCTTAATGTCACATGTTAGGTTAGGTTAGATTGAGTCAATCCTCAAATGCCAAGGTGCGTATTTCATGTTTCTTAATTTAAATTTTTGCAGTATTGTTGACGAATGAAACAAAATGGATACGAAAGAAATTTCTTAAATATGGAGCATTTAATAGAAAATACAAAAAAAAAACCCAAGCCACTAAAAAGCTGTCTTCTCTATTAAAAGGTTAAATTGGCCACTAATCACAGCTTACTGTCGTCCTATCACAATATTGTCTGGCCTATTTTACCTCGTGATTCGTGCTACTCATACTATTTTACAATTAAGTGGAGGGTATGAATTTTAAGTCACATGTGTTCAGAAAAGTTACTTTCGGTTCTCAAATGACGTACAACGTTGCATTTAGGCGAGGGACCTTGTCGTAATAGTCGTTATGAAGCTGTTTTCATAGCAAAATATTTTTTATTTTAGATTCTTTGAGGAATATAGGGCTAAACCCTATCTGTCATCAAGTTTTTCCTGATATGCAAGTCCCAGAATAAAGAGTTTAACATCTGTCATTGCCTAAAACCAACGCAGTCTATGAAAGTATTATGGATTCCACTTTTTCCTCTATGCACTCTATGCGGTCTGCCTTCTAGATACGTCTCGTTCTTTGTTTCTTTTCTCTGTATATATTGTTATGTTTTTACCTTTTAAAAACTTTTAAAATATGAGCTCGTAGATTGCAAATAAAATAAAAATAAATGTAGGTTTAGTTTTAATTAAATTTTTTTATTATTTGTACAATTCGGTGTGCCAATGTTCACAACTTGATGTAAACAACAATAATTGCTTTTATTTGTTATTCCTTTGTTTATACACTTTACATAAACAATAACAATTACTAGACAATTATTAGACAGATCTTTGTAACGGAAATCTTCAAACCACGATTACTCTCTTCAAACGCACCGCAACTTCACAGAAGTCTGACTGAACTTCACTCGCCTGCTTTCCATTGCCTTTTATATGGCAAGGTAAACAGTTTGATGAATGTTCTTGAAGGCAAATGTTCGTGACTTCGCTTTCTCGAAATCTCTATAAATGTAAACATCGTTGTTTACATTCATTATTGTTGTTTGTGTATTTTATTTACATTTATTCTTGCAGTGTTGTTGTGTATTTTTGTTTACTTGTTTACCATTATTTTTTTATGCTGATCTTTGTTGTTATATCAGGCAGTACGATAATTTGTAAACAGGTTTGTTTACTGCATTGTTATGTTTTTGTAGCTTTTGTTTATAATTTTAATGTTAAGCGATGTAAAAACAAAACACCAGTGTCTAGATTTTTCATTTTCGTACAAACAATATTCATAACCTGTTAACCAATAAATTTTTATTTTATTCAAGCAATCATGTGTGCCTCTGCATTCGTTGTAATTTTCATTGTGTAATGTGCCCCATGTATTCCAATTGTTTGTATTATTTTGTGATGGTTTTTATTTTAGTTTGTATGCGAAGGTCATTGACCTCAATTTACGGCAGTCTATGGATAAATAGTTGTTTTGTTTCATCTTTTTTCATTTTTTTCTTGGTTGTATTATTTGGATTTCAATATAAATGCATGAAGAATAAAATTATTTTAGAGACAAGGGGAGCTTTATACAATAAAATGAGGAACAAGAATATTTTACGTTCGAATTTTAAAGTTTTTGCAAAGGTCATGAACAAAACCATGTGGAAAGAGAACAGAAAATGGTTTAAAGAAGGCATAGTGAATATGAGAATTTTGTATGTCGATTTTTTTTTAAATTTTAAATTTTTCAATAGGATATCAACGATAATTCAAGAATTTTTTTAAAGATTTTTACATTAACACGTATTTCAATACGTAATGGGTACGAATTTTAATATTCTTTTTGCATCATAAGCTTTAACTATTTTATAACACGTGTATTTGCTTGTATTTTTCTGTCATTTTTTAATTAAAAATGTATTAAACCAGCATTAATAAAAAGACTCCTTTGCCTTTACTGATACTAAAAAGAGAAAAAAATCTCAAAGCATAGAAATTAAATAAAAATAAATTTTATTTAAATACTAAAAGCGCTTTAATTGTGTATGCTTATGCTTTGTCTGATAAAACATATATTAAAAGTTAAATTTTTTATGACATGTTTTATAAATGAAGATAAAAAATAATTTAAAAACAATTTATTTCAAAAAGAAGATATAAAACTAGATTCTCTTGTCAATTATTTTAATCTCTTGGTATCATAATTTATTTGTTAAATTTTCCTATTTTTTAATTTCCTTATCTGTTGACATCAAAGTATAGTATGCTGGGCATTTTTTATTAAAGCCATACAGTGATGTTAGAAATAATAGGGACACAATTTTTGATTTTCATATGCAACTACATAATGGTATTGTAGAAAGCTCCACATAAAATTTTATGCTATTTTCGGCTATAATTCACCTCAGATACTTTTTTGTAAATCTTATTTCGTTTGCCAGATTTCTAAGTCAAGGTCTACTAAAACGTTCTCTAGATAGATTTCCTTCTTGATATCGTATATTGTGTTTAAGTGAATTGTTATTGAAAAAAATAAACAATTTTTTGTATTTTCATCACTACTGTATTGAAGAAAAATTGTTGCAAATTTAATAATTTAATTTTCACAATATTTTTCTTAAGAAAGCTACAAAAAAATTTGTGATTAGTTCATTATCTAAAGTTACGAAGTAGTAAAGTGCTAGTTATATAAGGTATAAAAACGGTTTAAAAAATTTTAAGCTTCGAAAGCTAAGAATATATCTGGCTGAAACAAAAAACCCTACTACAACTCACTGACATTTATTTCTAGAAGTTTCTGTCGAATTCTTGTTTTTATTGTTTATTTTAATATTTTAATATTTTTGCGATCTTTTTACTGCAATTGTCTCATTTTTTTGCCTTTTATTCGATGCTTGTAATATTAGCTTGATTGTTGTTTTGCCTGTTTTTCTTTACGACAAAATATGGTACTTGAGTTCACCTGACCATAAGGTGCACTAAACAAGTTGCTTTTTCCGGATGCAATGACATTTCCACAATTTTGTCTGGGGTTATAAGAGCCTCAAATGATACAATTTTGTATGCTGACGTAACCAGCTTGAAAGAAATAAGTATCATAGCTGTAAATACGTCATGAAATCTAGCCATGATGGCTGCACTTTCTAAAGTAGAAGTGATTTTTTCGGCATCTGAAACGCCTTCCGTCTCTAAAATTCATTATAATCTTACTTTGCAGGGAACTCTATTGACCTTTGTGGTCATATCCCCTACGTGCTACAAAAACTTCGTGATACCTATATATAACATATAGCCATTGTGCACTTCATACATTATACATTCTCTAGCAGAAGCGATATTTTCGGCTGTGCATTGTGTAACACTTGCCGTCTCTAAAATTCTTTATAATCTTACTGTGCAGGGGGATCTATTATTGTGACCATATTCCATACGTAATGCTTGACCTCCTTGAAGGTTAAATGTTTCGTGTTCGTAAATGGCAAACCTTTCACTATAAAATAATACCACAGATGGATCGGTGAAGAAACCACTAAATAGATGAGCCATACATACATAAGTGGCCATTACAACCCTTGAGTCAGTATTACAACCTAGCTTCTCAACCCACTTATTTTGTGTATGTTAATTTCATACATGAATGGCGGAGCGTACAAAAAAAGTCGATGCTGAACGACAGATTTTTTATCTACTCTCTGAGTTATTGCCAAAAATCTACTGGATAATACTTATATTATACGTAAACATAACGTAGAAATGATGAGAAAATAGCTTCCTAACCTTTTAAGCAACTTACATTTCTCTTTTAATTCTTTTTTATTTTCATTTTTATTTCTCTTTTCCTTTTTAAATAAAATTTTAAATAATTTAATATTATTGTCATTTGTTGTTGTTGTTTTAAATATTGTTTTTGTTGCCGTAACAACTGAGTCTATTTTATGATATTAAATGCCAGAACATTTAAAGATTTTATCATTCTTTCTAATTTAAACAATATTATTTAGTATTTAACATCATCATTTTAACATTACATCTGTGTCAAGAACACATCTATACATAAATAAAGCTGTGATAAAAATTATAACATGCTTCTGTTTCATTTTTTAATTTTAAATTTTATTAAAATTTTTTTATATCCTGTAACTTTTTATATTCAACCATTGTGTTATATACCTCCACATATTCTTTTATGATATTCAACAAAGTTAAATAACAGGGAAAGAAATTATTTTTATTAAAACAGACAACATGTTGTTTTCTTATTCTCATAAAAAATTGAGAACTTTTATTGAATCATAATATCGTTCATACAGATTTAATATTATTTTTGACATTGGCGTGACATCAGGACTTAAAAATTTGTGTATTAAAGTGATACTTTTTTATTGAGTTGTTTTTACGATGAAGGAAAACACGAAAAAAAATGTCATGTTATGGTGATTTGAATGGTACCCTACCCAATGATATCCTACTTATATGCACTTCTCATTCGTTGTATCAAAAATTCGTTGTGTGTGCGAAATTTTATAAAATTTGCATGTTTTTTATAATAAGATTGCCTCAGATATGTTGGTCTTTTTATGAGACCCATTTGAACATAGAAAACCCATACTATAGTTAATTCTAAAAACAATCATCAATGTTTGAAGGTTGTATTGGTTAGGGACGGTTTCAACTAACAGACCAATATTGCTGTTCGCACGTTCACATTTTGAACGGTAATCGGATAACAGGCATAGTGTTAATCAGTTTTATATCTGTTGCAAGTTTTCTTTACTACTTTTGCTTCCTTTAAAGCATGGCTGCCTTCCAAAATGTATCAATACAAAGTTTGAATGCAGTTCTACTACTGTATATAAACTATGTAGATATGCAAAGTAACAAAACAATGCATCAACTATAAATCCGATGCCTGATTGCTTTTTGACTGCGTTAAAAATACACATTGACGACGTTTTGAAATAGAATACATTGTATATATTTTGTACAGCGGCTTTATCAAACACGATGTTTGTTCAAACACAAAACAACTTACATTTTGGAAGGCAGTCTATATATAGGCCTTACACAATGTTCACTTGTTCTTCATTTTTTTTTATAGTGTATAGCGGTAGTGTTTTGGATTATTAGCCGTGAGATCACGCTTAAACCCCAGGTGAGATATCTCGATCAAAACGAACTATGAAAAGAGCATTTCTTCGGCGACTTCCTCTCAGCCGATGTCTAGCAAAAACTCTGAGATTTAACAAAATTGCCATGAAAAGTATTTCAAAAAGTCTGCGTCTTTCGGAGTCGACTTCAAGCTATAGGTCCCGCCACTTATAGATGAAATCAATACACACAATATAAGTGGTGTGAGACGCTAGGTCGTTATCCTAACTGAAGGGTTGTAATCATAGCTGCCAGAGTTAGAAATAATAGGGACACAATTTTTGATTTTCATATGCAACTACATAATGGTATTGTAGAAAGCTCCACATAAAATTTTATGCTATTTTCGGCTATAATTCACCTCAGATACTTTTTTGTAAATCTTATTTCGTTTGCCAGATTTCTAAGTCAAGGTCTACTAAAACGTTCTCTAGATAGATTTCCTTCTTGATATCGTATATTGTGTTTAAGTGAATTGTTATTGAAAAAAATAAACAATTTTTTGTATTTTCATCACTACTGTATTGAAGAAAAATTGTTGCAAATTTAATAATTTAATTTTCACAATATTTTTCTTAAGAAAGCTACAAAAAAATTTGTGATTAGTTCATTATCTAAAGTTACGAAGTAGTAAAGTGCTAGTTATATAAGGTATAAAAACGGTTTAAAAAATTTTAAGCTTCGAAAGCTAAGAATATATCTGGCTGAAACAAAAAACCCTACTACAACTCACTGACATTTATTTCTAGAAGTTTCTGTCGAATTCTTGTTTTTATTGTTTATTTTAATATTTTAATATTTTTGCGATCTTTTTACTGCAATTGTCTCATTTTTTTGCCTTTTATTCGATGCTTGTAATATTAGCTTGATTGTTGTTTTGCCTGTTTTTCTTTACGACAAAATATGGTACTTGAGTTCACCTGACCATAAGGTGCACTAAACAAGTTGCTTTTTCCGGATGCAATGACATTTCCACAATTTTGTCTGGGGTTATAAGAGCCTCAAATGATACAATTTTGTATGCTGACGTAACCAGCTTGAAAGAAATAAGTATCATAGCTGTAAATACGTCATGAAATCTAGCCATGATGGCTGCACTTTCTAAAGTAGAAGTGATTTTTTCGGCATCTGAAACGCCTTCCGTCTCTAAAATTCATTATAATCTTACTTTGCAGGGAACTCTATTGACCTTTGTGGTCATATCCCCTACGTGCTACAAAAACTTCGTGATACCTATATATAACATATAGCCATTGTGCACTTCATACATTATACATTCTCTAGCAGAAGCGATATTTTCGGCTGTGCATTGTGTAACACTTGCCGTCTCTAAAATTCTTTATAATCTTACTGTGCAGGGGGATCTATTATTGTGACCATATTCCATACGTAATGCTTGACCTCCTTGAAGGTTAAATGTTTCGTGTTCGTAAATGGCAAACCTTTCACTATAAAATAATACCACAGATGGATCGGTGAAGAAACCACTAAATAGATGAGCCATACATACATAAGTGGCCATTACAACCCTTGAGTCAGTATTACAACCTAGCTTCTCAACCCACTTATTTTGTGTATGTTAATTTCATACATGAATGGCGGAGCGTACAAAAAAAGTCGATGCTGAACGACAGATTTTTTATCTACTCTCTGAGTTATTGCCAAAAATCTACTGGATAATACTTATATTATACGTAAACATAACGTAGAAATGATGAGAAAATAGCTTCCTAACCTTTTAAGCAACTTACATTTCTCTTTTAATTCTTTTTTATTTTCATTTTTATTTCTCTTTTCCTTTTTAAATAAAATTTTAAATAATTTAATATTATTGTCATTTGTTGTTGTTGTTTTAAATATTGTTTTTGTTGCCGTAACAACTGAGTCTATTTTATGATATTAAATGCCAGAACATTTAAAGATTTTATCATTCTTTCTAATTTAAACAATATTATTTAGTATTTAACATCATCATTTTAACATTACATCTGTGTCAAGAACACATCTATACATAAATAAAGCTGTGATAAAAATTATAACATGCTTCTGTTTCATTTTTTAATTTTAAATTTTATTAAAATTTTTTTATATCCTGTAACTTTTTATATTCAACCATTGTGTTATATACCTCCACATATTCTTTTATGATATTCAACAAAGTTAAATAACAGGGAAAGAAATTATTTTTATTAAAACAGACAACATGTTGTTTTCTTATTCTCATAAAAAATTGAGAACTTTTATTGAATCATAATATCGTTCATACAGATTTAATATTATTTTTGACATTGGCGTGACATCAGGACTTAAAAATTTGTGTATTAAAGTGATACTTTTTTATTGAGTTGTTTTTACGATGAAGGAAAACACGAAAAAAAATGTCATGTTATGGTGATTTGAATGGTACCCTACCCAATGATATCCTACTTATATGCACTTCTCATTCGTTGTATCAAAAATTCGTTGTGTGTGCGAAATTTTATAAAATTTGCATGTTTTTTATAATAAGATTGCCTCAGATATGTTGGTCTTTTTATGAGACCCATTTGAACATAGAAAACCCATACTATAGTTAATTCTAAAAACAATCATCAATGTTTGAAGGTTGTATTGGTTAGGGACGGTTTCAACTAACAGACCAATATTGCTGTTCGCACGTTCACATTTTGAACGGTAATCGGATAACAGGCATAGTGTTAATCAGTTTTATATCTGTTGCAAGTTTTCTTTACTACTTTTGCTTCCTTTAAAGCATGGCTGCCTTCCAAAATGTATCAATACAAAGTTTGAATGCAGTTCTACTACTGTATATAAACTATGTAGATATGCAAAGTAACAAAACAATGCATCAACTATAAATCCGATGCCTGATTGCTTTTTGACTGCGTTAAAAATACACATTGACGACGTTTTGAAATAGAATACATTGTATATATTTTGTACAGCGGCTTTATCAAACACGATGTTTGTTCAAACACAAAACAACTTACATTTTGGAAGGCAGTCTATATATAGGCCTTACACAATGTTCACTTGTTCTTCATTTTTTTTTATAGTGTATAGCGGTAGTGTTTTGGATTATTAGCCGTGAGATCACGCTTAAACCCCAGGTGAGATATCTCGATCAAAACGAACTATGAAAAGAGCATTTCTTCGGCGACTTCCTCTCAGCCGATGTCTAGCAAAAACTCTGAGATTTAACAAAATTGCCATGAAAAGTATTTCAAAAAGTCTGCGTCTTTCGGAGTCGACTTCAAGCTATAGGTCCCGCCACTTATAGATGAAATCAATACACACAATATAAGTGGTGTGAGACGCTAGGTCGTTATCCTAACTGAAGGGTTGTAATCATAGCTGCCAGAGTTGACGATTTATCGTCATTTTGACGATTTTGGGCTCCAAAAATATCATTTTGACGATGTGACCATTTATGCCCTTATTTTGACGATTTTTCAAAATTAAAAATTTACATCATATTCTTTACTTTAGTACATTAAAAGCCACTTTAAGCTTTGCATTTACTTTGCAATTGTTACTAATCAAATTTTTCATCAACACATTCACAGGTATTTGAATCCTTCTTTGTTCACCCTGTAATATTCCTGGAATCTAGAATATAGCCTAGAATTGCATAGAATCGAAAAATCATGTAGCTTAATTCCAAATTTATTGGGTATACTTTCTTTTTAATTGTATTTGAAATATATTACTCATACGCATCATATTACATGTACTGGAATAGTTACCCTGAAAGGTATGCAATAAAAATACTTCGATATTATCATGTATGAAACTAATGGAATTAAATATAACTCATACGTCACATATGTTCTCCGCATTATGAATTTTACATACATATTAAATATGAGCATAATGTGAGTAAATACAATAGGTTGGCGATCAGAAAGTTTAAATTTAAAATTCTAATAAAACAAAAATAGTTTGAAATTTTAATAAATTTATTGTTTTGCTGTGAACTACAACTGCTCCGGTGGGGAATGAATATTTATTTCATTTATATTGGCCTCACAATCATAACTCCCAGGTTTTTGCCCTTATTCTGACGATTTTTAAAAATTAAAAAAAAACACTAAAAGCCACTTTAAGCTTTGTATTTACTTTGCAATTGTTTTCTATTGGAAATTTATGTTAGTAAAAACAAGGAGTAAAGTATTGTATTTTAAAGTTACTTTCGAACACCTGTGATGATTTTTCTGTATTTTATTCCTTTTTAACCCCTTAAAAGCTGAAAAATTACAACTCCTAAATAACCTAATAAAATAATAATAAATTATGGACACTAAGCTTGTATATTTTTATACCATAAGTAACAGGATAAACCTCTGCAGGAACTGAGTTCCACATACGGATAGTCCGACTAAAAACCGTATTTTTACTGTAATGCACTGTGCGATCCACTGGCCAAGCGACCACATACGGATGTTCTGGCCAAAAAAGGCTAGCGTTATGTAGGAATAAATGATTTTCGGGAAAAAGTCCCCTTATGCAACGATGCTCCAGTGATTCAATGGCGTTGGATACACTACCGTCATTAACGAGATACTATGGCCTCTTCTGTACACGGTCGAGAAACCGCAAAATAGACGTTGAGGCACCAACCCATACATGAGAGTTGTAGTCCATTCTCTGTCAGTTATAAACGGTGTAAATAGTAAGATCAGATGATCAGAACTTAAAAAGGAACTGAAAAATGTATCAGCATTTTTTCATGATCAGAACATCAAAAGCTTCTGTCTCCCTAATGCCTACACCGCCCATAGATATAGATGATGTAATATTATTGCTGCGCGTATGTGGCAATAAACAACGCTGAGATAAATTGCTTAAACCTTAAACAATTTTTTCCTGAAAATGATACAAAAATTCTCAATTTTTTTTGGAAAAATAATATTAAATCAAGATGAGGGACGCTAGCTTTTAATTTCCAATAAATTCTTTGTTAAATGTTTTGTTTTTGAACTCAGATATGTACATACATATATTGACTTTATATGTTTTACTACAATAGAAATAATTTTAGTTTTTAAAAACTTTTAATTTATTTCTTTATTTTTCCTGACGATTCTTTGACGATTTTAATGAACGTCTTTGACGATATTGACGATTTTTTCTCAAATATTTGACAATTTGGTGCCTCATTTATCTGGCAGCTATGATTGTAATGACCAATTATGTATGTATGTATGTTAGTTAAACTATTTAAATCTACTGGATAGGGGATCAGTTTGCTTGTCAGCCTATTACTACTGCGGGTTTACCGTGGCGTTCAGTTGCGAATTTTTGTTTTATGGTTGGTGTATTGTTAGAGATATAGGTCGTAATCCCAACTAAAGGGTTGTAATGACCAATTAGATTATCAGATTATTTTAGCTGATACCTTCGCTGTACTGTAATGTCGCAAATAATAGTTAGTGTTTATTCTTGTTAAAAACTTCCTTAAAATCTAAAGAAAAGTTCAGAAAGTATAGTAATTCTATAGTCTGATTAAGAAGGGTCAGTTAATGTGATTAGTAGGAGATCAGTGAAGTCGCCGTAGTCTAGTAGGTAGTGTGTTGGCGTATTAGACGTAAAGCTAGGGTTCGAGCCCCAGGCCAGTCATCAAAATAAAATACAAAAAGTATTTCTTCGGCGACTTCCTCTCAGCAGATTTCTGGCAAAAACTCTGAGAGTAAATAAAATTGCCATGCAAAGTTTCTTTAAACTGTAGGTCCCATCACTCATGTATAAAATTAACACACACAACATGAGTGGTGTGAGAAGCTAGGCCGTAAACCTGACGGAAGGGTTGTAATGGCCAATTATGTATGTATGTAGGAGATCAGTGTATTAGTAGATATCCAGCTTAGTGTAAATAAAAATTAAAGTAATAGATATCTAAATTCTGTTCATTTAAGAGAAGAACTTTACACCATAAACAATATGATTGCCATGTATTTCCGTTTGTTATGTTTTTATGCTACTGACTTGACTATCTAAAGTTGTTTAAATTTGGTAAATTTTACTTGGGTCCCGGACACAAATGATTTTTATTAATTTTGAATCAAATGATCTCTAAAAGAGTTCTTTATTCTTGAGATAAGATCATTATTGCAATAAAATATGGCTTCATACGTTAGCTAACAGAATAAACACAAATGTATTGGGTAGAGTGTAATAATGGCAACTATGGTATCTTAAAATTTGTTCATGTATGTGTATGTGCTTTTATTCTCTGTCCTTTACTCATACAAATTTAAATTGAAAATCAAATATTTTTGTCACATTTCAGACACGTTCTTTCGCTTTATTTTTGCCTGAATTGTTTTCATTTTCTGTCATATTTATTAAAAAAAAAAAAAATTGTCATCGAAATAAACCAAAAGAGAAGGAGAAGAGAAAGAGAGAGAAAACTGCTTTAAAAGATTGTCATATTTTAATACAAAAACAACAATGACAAAACTTTTTAATTTACTTTAATACATCATTTTTCAGTCTCTTTTTGTTTTAAAACTCTTTCTCTTTTTTTAAATTGTGTTTATTTTTCTTAAATGTCTGTTTTTTTTCATGTCTATGACTGGTTTCCATATAGTTGTTGTTGTGAGAATTTTCTTGCTTTTTTGTTGCTGATTTTATTTATTCCAAAGCTGACTGTGTCATTTAACACATGACACAGTTATTGAATATATAAAATGAGGTCTTTTTGTATAGCTACTGCTACTAAAAGGGGCAACTGTGTGACCCCATTAAAGAGAGAGAGAGAAAGAAAATAGAATGTAAGAATGTCCATGTGTGTTCATGGAAACTGGTGTACATTTGCCTTTTGGCATTGACATTACGTTACGTATGTATTGCTTGTTTATTTAATCATACACACGCACATACATTCAAAACAGCATATTTATGTATATTTACCACTACTTTCGAACTCTTCCACTGTATTCTCTTATTAGTCTGTTTACTACTTTCTCTCTATCTCTCTCTCTCTCTCTCTCTCTCTCTCTCTCTCTCTCTCTCTCTCTCTCTCTCTCTCTCTCTCTTTGTATGTATGCATGTGTGCTTGTTTGTTTGTATGTGTTTGGCTTTTATCTAAACATCATCATGTAGCCATAGCCAGCCACACGAAACGAATGAACAGAATTGACGCAATGCAGAAATCGGATTACATAAAACGTGACACAGTCGGACACTTTATTGACCAATGCAGGCCTTAACTAGCAGCGCATTTAAATTGAATATACAACAGCTACAGCAGTAGCAGCATGTGCAATAACAATAAACACAGCATTAACTGTAACAAGAAGAGCGACTGAATACGAGAATGAAGAATTAAATTTTGGTTTTTCTCGTTTTCTTTAGTAATTTCACACACTATATTTAATAATGTAAGCAGAATAAAAGTTTAATGATGTTACTTTGCCTTTAGTATTCGACATGCATTTAAATTTAACCTCTCTAGTTACAGCGGCCGCTACATATTGTTACGTTCTGACCTCTTAAATCGCGTATTTCGTTTTTAAATAAAATAATGCTGCTTTCACAAATTCACTTTCAGATCTTTAACACTACTGTAATCTTCTCTTTCTTTCACTCTTTTCTTCTTTTCTCTCCCTCTCTCTCGATAATAAATTAAGCATATCAGAAGTACAGTATTAAAGAGACATTTAACAATTATTAACAGCGCATAGGCATAAATGATTATGTTTCATTTTAACAGTTGCAAAACCACCAACAACTACAATAATCACATTATCCTGAGCATCACTGGTAAACATTGTTATCATTTAACTGAAAAAGCATGTCCACTACGAAAAACTTTATTAAACACGTACACACATACACACGCATACAAATACGCTTGTATTTAAAGAACAACAAGTGATGGGAGTACCAAGTTCTTTTTCAGTGAGTGTAAACGTTCATGTTTTACAAGTTTATGATGGCAATTTGTCAAGTAATGGTGTGGAAACCCATATTGTCAACGTGCCTAACATTTGCTTGTTGTTTGTTTTTTATTTGTTTGCTTTTTTCCTGTTGTCTCTGTTTAATAATGGGGTTAATGTTGCTCTTACACATACTCCCATACTTTCCCCCCTCTGTGTAGCCACGTAACTATTTATTGCTTAATAGCTGCTGCAAATAGTTGCTGTAGTGTTAGTGTGTTTTTCGTAGTTGTTGTTTACATACATAAAAACATGCTTTCAATTGTGCTATTCCTGCTATTTTTATTGTTAGCAATTGTTACGATTTGTTGTTTTTATTTATCAGTTGGCCTCAATCTTTCATTCACTATACTCTCTAGGGGACTGTTTTATTCACTCTTTGTTTCTTTTCTTTTGGTTTATTATGCTAGAAGGTGACAAGAATGCTTCATTAAAAATAATTGTGAAACAATACAATTCAATAACATTAATTTACACTCGAAAGTTGTTGGAAGCAAAAAACACTATCAGCACATCAACAATAGCAAAAGGCAACTAATGGTAATACAATAGAAAAGTTTATATACATTGTTGCGTATACTAGTATGTTTACATATTTATTTGTTAGTTTTTCTAGTGTGTGTCAATTTGATCAAACGATGTGGGTTATAAGGTACAACAGATAGTCATACAAAATCAGATTGCCTGTAAATAAATTGTAAATATTCTGAATCATAAATAAATTGTTACTGACAGCAATTAAAAGGCATTTTCCTTAATGAATTTAATGTACCACTACGCCAGCTGCTCTCTTTAATATTGGAATTCAATTCATTAAAAACCCTTTAAATATCAATTACAATGCGAGAATTTGTTGGCACTACTAATGACTGTTTATTGGTGGCAACATATTTCTGATTTAAAGAGTTTGTTGATGATCTATCGTTCGGAGTCGACTTTAAACTATAAGTCTCGCCAGTTATGTATAAAATTAGCACACACAAAATAAGTCTTGTAAGAGACTGGGCCGTAATCCCGATTAAAGGATTAATTAAGTAAGTAAGTAAGTGAATGGTCTCCGCAACACAAACATAAAAACTTGATTATATCGTCGTACCGCTAATAGTGTTTTATATTATTTTATTATGAATAATGTTAACATATTACAAACAACTTATATATATTTCAAATACTAATATCATGTGTAACGTATCAAAAGTTTATTTGTGGTATAGTGTAGCCATTTCGTTATTCACCGCGTATGCTTACCTCCTATTTGGAATATGGCTGACTGAATAGTATTATTGGTATTGATACTCAGATTACGGCCGATAACTATACTTTTGATACAGTAAAGGTATTCATTTATCTTGGCTCCGCCGTTACCACCAAAAATGATGCCACTCTGGAGATCAAGCGGAGGATCACTCTTATCAACAGATGCTACTATGGTTTCAATAGGCAATTGAGTAGCAGAGACCTCTCTCATACGACAAAATTAACACTCTACAAGACGCTCATCTTACTCGTGCTTCTTTATGGCGCAGAGGCATGAACCCTATTAAGCACTGATGCCAGCCATGAGAGTATTCCAGAGAAAAGTCCTACGTAAGATCTTCAGTCCAGTGCGAGTTGGCGATGATTTCCGCATCGGATACAACAGTGAGCTATATGAGCTCCTTAACGACATAAACGTTGTGCAGCGTTTTAATATCCAGCGGCTGCGTTGGCTCGGCGATGTCGTTTGAATGGAGGAGGATGCTCCGGCGAGACGGGTATTTGATGCGGGTATCTGCGGAAGTCGGCGAAGAGGACGACATTGTATGCGTTGGAAGGACCAAATCGAGGAAGCCCTGTCATCGATTGGTGTGATCAACAGGCGTAGACGCGCAAGAAGCAGAGGCGCCGAAATCCGTTAATCGGGTTGTTAGTGGCCAATTAAGTAAGTAAGTAAGTAAGTAAAAATAGTATTATTAAACCAATAGTCGGAAAACGCTTTTCCATCGTTAAGCAGGTTGTTGGTCTATTATTAGTTTTTCTCACAACTGAATCGTGGCTCTACTCGCACTCTCGGATTTCGTTTTTAAAATTCTACTCTTAAAGCTTCGCAACAAACAGGAATTTAAGTTAATGACATTTAAGGGAAGAATATAAAAAAATGTCGTCGGGAATTTAACAATCGTAAGCACTAGCGACTGGAAGTACTTTTTTGAAGAAACTTTTCTAAAATCCATAAAGCCATAACAACTGATTTGTTAGCTTTTCACCCATAATAAATAGTTTTCAAGTGAATTACATTCTCTACAAATCTGTTTTACATTTTCAACAGGAAAATTATCAATATTATGTTCAATGTCAGTCAATTCGTTACACTATTCTTATATCTGCACAGTAACAGAAACTCTCTCATCAAAGTATAGGCCAACACATATGCCCACATATGCTGAAAGAAGAAATATTTTGTTTTGTTCAACATTGTAAAAGAAGTTCCTGCTACTGCTGTTGTTTTTGCCGTTGTTTCATTACTTTTTTTCAATAGAAAAACAAAAACATGATACGTATCATTATTTTTGCAACATAACAAGTCTATATAATGTATGGTAGCCAGGCACGAGATATGTTTTACTATGTCTGTGCACGTGTATATGAGTACCAAAATAACAATGAGAAAGTAAAACTTAGCGTGTGAAAGAGTAAGTATACTAAGAGTACAAGTGTGAGAACAATAGCAAATATGTGTTGATGAAAGTTATTCTTCGTAATTTATAAAACCATTTATGCACACAAATTCGTATCAATTGTTGATTTTCTGTTTCTCTTTTATACTCTCTCGCTCTCTCGCTCTCTCTCTATCTCTCTATCTCTCTATCTCTGTATCGTTTGCCTATGTTTTTCTGTTTAACTTCTGCTGACATTGTTTTGCGCTATTCTGCTGCTGCTAATGTTCTCTTTGTTGTTATTCTGTTTTGCTTTCGTTAACATTGTCGATGTTATATCAGACACATTTCATTAGTTTTCTTGTGTGTTAGTATGTATATGCGAGTCTTGTATAAATTTAAATACCCAGGCTCTTTCCTTTCCACTTCTATGGAAATGTTTGTTCATTTTTTGTTTTATACAATATTTCCTATTTGTTGTTGTTTATATGATATGTTATTGTGTTGATATATTGTTGTTGATATATTGTTTCTTTCACGCCATTTCTCTGTTTCATTGTGATCTACATAGTCAGCATAAATCTAAGTTGTTGTTGCTTTTGTTCTTCCTTTTCTTGCTTTTTGTTAAAAAACAACAACAAATGATTGATGACAGACGACTATAAATTTAAACAGCGAAAGGCAATCGTTTTCTATTTTAAACGTTTTCGTTTCGTTATTTAAAATCTTAAAATAAAAAACATTTTTGTTGCTGTAATGAGTAATATTCTGCTAAATAATTAAATATCACTCATACGCTACATATGTAAGCAAAATAGGTTGCTACAAAACGATTAAATATCACTCATACGCCACATATGTAAACATGAAAACATTTACATAGGGTGCGTATGAGTAATATTCTGCGAAACAATTAAATATCACTCATACGCTAAATATGTGAACATGCAAATCGTATTGAATACTATTTGTAATTGTTTTGCAGAAATATTATGATAAAATGTTATTAAAAGTTGAAATGGCATTTAAACAAAGTTTTTCATTTAAATCATATTCTTGATGCAGAAATACCACATTGTAAATGTAAATTAAATGAAATTTTTTATTTTCCATTTACGCCACAAATCACACAATTAGAGATGTGAGCTGCTATAAAGTATAAACTAAACGGACCACGTTGGTTGTGTAAGTATAGGGTGGACCATCTATCGGTTTAAATTGGAGCCATCGGTTATTTCGAATCTGGCAATACTTATGTCATTCTATTCTGTCACAAAATTCAGTATATTGTCTACACTGAACCTAATGAATCGATTTACGTTTTAGCAACGTTGCGATCTATTGGAATAATGAGAATCTGCACGATGATGTTGATTTTGTCCACAAAAAAAATAATCTTTTCGAACAAAGCTCATTTTCATTTTGGTGGGTACGTTAATAAGCAAAATTGCCGTACTTGGGGCTAAGAAAACCCACACGTGGTCTTACAGAAGCCAATGCATCCTCTACGAGTGACTGTTTGATGCGGATTGTGGAGCGGACTAATCATTGGTTCATATTTCTTTTTTAAAATGAGGACGGCTCAATGAAGGCACCTATCTCATCATGATAAAAACGATTTTTTTGTATCCGCTTTTCGTGGTATTGATGTGAACGATGTTTGGTTTCAATAGGAAGTTGAAACGTGACAGACATCTCATGCCACAATCGATTTATTGCGAAAATCGTTTGATGGCCGTTCAATTAGCCGAAGTGATGTCAATTGGCCGCTAAGAACTTGCGATTTAACACCATTTTCTATGGATCTGAAAAGTGTTGTGCCGTCAAACCAGAGCCAAAATACGACCGCATACTCTCGAAAAAGTTGAAGTCGCCGTAGTCTAGTAGGTAGTGTGTTGGCTTATTAGACGTAAAGCCAGGAATAGAGCCCCATGTCAGACATAAAGACAAAATAAAAAAGTATTTCTTCGACGACTTCTTCTCTCAGTAGATTTCTGGCAAAAACTCTGAGAGTAAATAAAATTGCCAGGAAAAAGTTTCTCAAAAATCTGTCGTTCGGAGTCGACTTTAAACTGTTGTTCCACAACTCATGTATAAAAAAAATTAACACACACAACATAAGTGGTGTGAGAAACTAGGACGTTGTGCAGTGGGTCAATTCGACTTCCGGGTACTGTACTTGTCTTAATTGACAAGTACACGTCCTCTAACCTAACCTAACCTAACCTAAAAGTGTACGAAAATTAATCCGATCGGATGAGGCCAGCCGTTGCTGCCATATGATCGTTTCCAACGGGAACAATAGTTCTTCACAACAAAAACAAAAGAACGTTTGGCAAAATGTTAATCCCTTTTTGTTTTATTGCATTTTTAACTATAAACTTTTAAATGGCTGACCCTTTACAAACTAGACGGACCAAGTCGTTTGTGTATTTCGTTAATTATTCATCCATTCATTCAAACATTCCCTGATTTATTTTTTCATTGGTAGTATTGCCACCCAAGCATTTTGTCATCCATTCATTAATTTTATTTTCTCATTAACAATAAAAAGCAAAAATTCTCTCATGATTATGATTATAATGGCAAGATGAAAGGAATTCAAGAAACAGAAACTTTTCCAACACAATGCTGAAGATAATGAGATAAGTTAAGCTGTTGAATTGTCATTAGGGAATTATGGTTATTATGGTAAATGAGTAGTCCATTGTAGAGACAAGATACCGCTGCTATCGTCATCGTCATCGTCATCGCCATCATCTACACTACTATACAATATGCTACCAATGTTCTGCTCTAAGCTATAAAAGAGAAGAAGAGAAACTTAAATATGAAACAAATTAAACCATTAGCTAGGGATTGTTAGAAAATATATATTTTGTGTGAAGCTTAATTAATTTTCTCTTACCCCTTCCTCTTTTGCTTATGTCTTAATAGCTCTTCGTAATTATTTTCCAATTTTTCTTCCATAGAAATTAATCAATTACTATTAATACCTGCCATTGATTGATGGACTGGTAACAATTCAATTCTTTCAACTCTTATCGTATTTTAGTACTCAATAGACACGGTAAAAGTAATCAATTCGATTTAATTTGAAAAACTTTTCTTCTTTTTTTTTGTTTTTCCATTCAGTTTTCAACTTCTAAGTGAACATTTTCTCTGTTTTATAACTGTTTTCATATTGTTGTGTCTTAATTTTGTCTATTTTGTTCATTTCTCAACATTTGTGTACAAAAGTTCAACAACAACAACAAAGCAACATTTAAATGTACAGGCAGACAGACAACAAACTAAACAATTTCTATACAATTTGACACGCAAACTTTATTGCAATTGGAAACTAAAATTACTACTACACTGCTACTATGATGTATGTATGATGGTGTAATCCTGAATGGCAAGAAGTTTAAAAGAATTCATTCATTGAATTTTGAAGGTTGTTGCTGTTGTAATTCTTAAAATTATTCTTCTTTAAAAAACGAAATGAAGTCAAGTTAGGTTGCCATAAAATGTTGGAATAAGAATAAATTTTCTTTAATATTTCATATGATTTAATTCCTTTATATTCTGCACAAACATTTTCTGCTAGTCATTTCAAAGTTATTTTTGTTAACAACTAAAAACTTAAATTTTTGCTATAATTTTAGCCTCAACCCTTTTATTCTTGAATAGCCACCCTTGTTTAAGCGTAAAATACAAGAAAAAAACTTTTCCTATTTCCTACTTTATCTCATGTGCCTTTTCCAATTTCAGCTGCCAAACAATTTCACAAAATCGACGATGACAACTGTAGTAAAACTATGAAGAAAGTACAGAATACCGAAAACAAATTTATTGCCAAAGTCCTTTCAATTTGCTAAGCTACCCATAGCAGTGCATACTTTTAGGGGCACACTAATTCTAAGAGAATATGAATGAATTTTTCTTTCATAAGTAAAGCCTATGATTGTGAGTGTATGTACGCCAGTATACCAGAAAGTACAGTTAAAAAACTTCAAGAAGTAATAGAAGAAAAATGAAAGGAAAAAAGTTGCCTAAAATGCCGGAATGCAAGTAAGGGCCGTAAAGAAAAACGTACGTAAAAAAGTAAACGAAGAAAAATAGTAAAATTGTTAGACAAATGATTTTATTTGCGATTTTATAGTTTATGATAAAGTTTTTACCGCTCTCTCTGTCTCTTTCGCTCTTCGCCTGTTTTTCCTACTCTTTTCTCTTTGAGTTCATACCCTCGTACTTGAAGTTTTTGTTCGTGAACAATGCCACCAAAATTTTGACACACAAATTGTTTTTCGTTGCCGTAGTTGTTGTTATTGTTGTTTCTCAAACTATTGCAATAAATTTTTGTTGTTGTTGTTATTCGAAGAAGAATGTTAGAAAGAAATAAATTGTTTGCAAAGCGCTAAGAATAGAGGGGGGAGCCTGGGGTAGAGCTAAGAAAGTTTTTACTTTCCTACGAAATTTGTTTGTATGTTTCGGAAATTTCTTGTCAATAAAAATTGAAAGAAATTTTCCATTTCTATGAATAGCACGGATTAGTAAGTTTTCTTTACTGTTTTATTTATTTTTATTGATTACAGTGATTTTATGCTGGTATTTAATGGAGTGCATAGTTTACGAATTGAGGCCGCAATTTAAATTTGATTAATGTGAGAACAATGGCATATGCTAAGAGCTTAGAAATTATAATGTTACAGCGATACGATGGCTGTCAGTTGGCGTTTAATATTTTATTCTGAAGAAATGGAATTTATATTTAAATATTAATAGAGCAACTCAATAGGATTGTGGTATTGCGTGCCACCTTTTAAAAATAAAAAAGTATTCACCTTGTAGTGTTATTTATAGGCTTATACTGCATGAACTTAACTCAGCTGTACTGATGGAAAGTACTTCGTTCTTGCGTAAAAGAATCCGGGTAGATGCTGTTATTTAGACGGAAGATGTTAGCTATACATACAACGAAATAGAGAGTGCAGAACTGTTGCTGCGAACACACTTCCCAGAAAATGGTGCGTATATCAGCAAGCAGGCAAATAGCAGGCCAGGTAATTCCAGTAATATAAAAGGAAAGGCTGCAACTTATATCTGCGTTGGGTAAAGCATAAAATGGGATATGAGAACTTTTTTACCGCGTAAGACTCCAAGAAAAGGATAGAAGAACTAAGTCTCACAGAGAAAAAAATATTTCTTCGGGGATTTCCGCCAAAAACTCTGAGAGTAAATAAAATTGCCATTGATAGCTTCTCAAAAGTCTGTCTCATGTATGATATTAATACACACAACAGGGTTTTTATAAACGATATGCGGAAATAGGTAACGATTTGCAGGAAATAAAAAAAATTGTGAGATTCTTTCATCACTAATGTGGACCTGAGCTGGGGATAAGGTTAGGTTAGGTTAGGTTAGAGGACGTGTACTTGTCAATTAAGATAAGTACAGTACCCGGAGGTCGAATTGACCCATTGTACAACGTCCTAGTTTCTCACACCACTTATGTTGTGTGTGTTAATTTTATACATGAGTGGTGGGACCTACAGTTTAAAGTCGACTCCGAACGACAGATTTTTAAGAAACTTTTTCATGGCAATTTTTTTTACTCTCCGAGTTTTTGCCAGAAATCTGCTGAGAGGAAGTACGCCGAAGAAATACTTTTTGTATTTTGTCTTGATGTCTGGCCTGCGGCTCGAACCCTGGCTTTACGTCTACTAAGCCAACACACTACCTACTAGAGCTGGGGATGAACTCTTGATAAAACTATTTGAGGTTAACATTGACTGTCCATTCACCAAATAAACAGTTCTTTCAGCAGCTGCATTTTGTACGATTTAACTTAATATTCTGCGTATTCGATGTCCTATTGTTGATAATGGAAAACAAATTGAAATATCATGATCTTCATTGACACTGACTGATACAGCAGCAAGATACCCTACGTATGTGTATACACCAACACATGTCCATTAAAGGTGCGAATTAGAGTTTGTTCAGTGTTGAGAGTATCGATTATTGTGACCTTGAAATCAACGCAACTTTCTCAGCAAAAATACGTGTATCATTGTTCGTAAGTCTTGGCAGGCTGCTTGGTACTCCTCATAAGGTACAAAGTAAAACTCAATGATTTGCAAGTGTTGCTTGTTTGTTAGCCTATTTGTGGTATTGCCACATGTCACGAGTCTTTTTTGCACTAAAAATTCAAATAAAAAAATCTTAGCGATAGTGATCAAACCAGTTGACTCTGCAGTCAACATTATGCTCTGCAAGTTCTTAGCAAATTTGAAAAATTTAGGAGCCCGAAGTACGTATATTTAACGTTGCTCCAAGCCCACCTTTACAATTTCTACGCTACGTACTTAATAGGTAATTACAAGCCTTCAATCAGGCTTATGACGTAGTTTCTCACACCATGGTTGTTAATTTTATAAATGAGTGATAGGACCTAGAGTTTAAAGTCGAATTCGAACGACAGATTTTTGAGAAAATTTTTCATGGCTTCTAAGGCTTCTATTATTCTCTTGCAGGGGTATTAAGATATTGTGAGAAAACGATGTATTGTACTGTACTTCCAACTTAGCCTCGAATCTTGTTACCCTGACTGTCCTCAACCAATTAATGCCCGGAATAATTTTTTTTTTAACGGTTACCGTTTTGTTTTTTACCCTCAATTACCTCTCATTTCATAAAAACTAGGGCAACCTCTGCTTTAGTTGCCACTGGGCACTATTGGGTTAATGTGCTCTCCAGTGTAAGTTAGAATAACTCCCCTTCTAGTAGCTGATAAGCCACAACGCATTTTCTTCCGAAATTCATTAACATTTCTTATGTTTAAAGTGATTATTTCTACTCGCCGTTGGGATAGGATTGAAATCTGCTGAGGAAGTCGCCATAGAAGTATATTTTCATTTTTTTCATTATATATGTTCAAGACGTCTAGGCTGGGGTTTGAAACATGAACTCACATCTAATAACCCAATACACAACCTATTAGACTACGACGACTTCTATATAGTATCCTCCTGCAAATATCGAAAGCTCTCTCTCTCTCTGCTTATACCACAATTCTGATGGAAACTTTCCACACTTTCTATCATTCTATTCAGCAGTTTTCCATAATTAGTTACACAAGATATATACAATTTATCATTAGTAGGTGTTACTCCTTATAAGCTTTAAATTTCATATCCTAGTTAAACATACTTTCTTTTGCAAACATTTATTATCTCTTAACCCACTCAAACACACACGGTCTTTCTCTCTTTCTCCTTCTCTTTCTCTTTCTTTTAGCCATGCATATTCATGGAATTTATGTTAAACTTTTCAACTTGGCTAAATTAAAACTCGCTCTCTTTGCAAGGAGAACAAGATGTGGAGAAAAAAAAACAGAAATTAATTTATACGCCTCATAATCTGATAAAGTCAACTCGGAGCGATATTTTCTATTTGAAAAGATTTTATCACTGTGGCAACAGAACAAATTTTAATAAATATTTCAATTATTATGCAAGCAGTTGAAAGGCAAATTCTAACGTTTTCATAATTTTGCAAAGAACAAAAAGAAACAACAGAAAAAGTGGGCTTGCTCTTGCAGTAAGTAATGATTGGGTATGCCCATCCATTTGAATGGAATTGAATGTAAATCCTATTAAAATACGTTTAACGTACGAGTTGTGCGAGAACATGTGGCTAAAAGCACGTTTGCTTTCATGGAACATCCTTATTGCCTGCGTTAGGATTTGGCTTAGAGAACACATTGAAACAGCATTTTCGACAAATTGAAAGTTTTTCTACCCGTATAGTGCCATTTGCATAGTGTTGAGAAATAGATGTTAACAGTGAATGGAGATTTTTTTTTCTAAGACCGTGTGTTACTCAATGAAATGTTAAAAAAAGGAAAAATGGAAGAAGCGAAAAGCAAATCAACTGCCATCGTTTAAAATGTTCTGTTAAGAGCTGCAACGTAAAAATCTTGAACAGGAAATGAAAAAATTTACAAAGTATTGAGCATATCGAGTGAATGTTAATGCTTTGGTTGAATGCAAAGATTGAAGTTATGCCACTTAAGATGGTTATGTTGAGTTGTTAGAACACTTGCAACAACAACTTTAAAAGATTAAAAATGAATGGCATTACAGTTAACAGGAAGAAGAAGAACGTGAAATTGCATTAACGCTGTAGTTTTAACAAAGTTTTTACATTTCACTGAGTTCTAGTAATAAATTATACAGGAGCAAATGCAATTTTCTACAAAAATTGAAGACTTTTTAAAAAAAAATTTTAAAGCGTGTAGCCTAGTAGGTAGAGTGTTGGCTTATTAGACGTGAGACGGAGGTTCAATACCCAGGTCAGACATATCCAAAAAAACGAAATTTGAATATTTCATCGACGACTTCCTCTCTGCGAATTTCTAGCAAAAACTCTGAGAGAAAAATGAAAAATTGCCATGAAAGGTTTCTTAAAATTCTATCCTTCGGAGTAGACTTTAGACTATAGGTCCCGCCACTAATGCATACAATTAACACACAAAGCATAAGTGGTGTGAGAAGCTAGGTCGCAATTCTAATCGAAGGGTTCTAATTATGTATGTATCGGGTCCGCCATCTAACGTTTTTTTTCAACTAGTGCTTATTTCGTGAACGGTAACACTTAGCTCATGTCTGATTTGACAGATAATTAGTTTTATCCTTCCGCTGAACCAATATGGACCATCCAATGCGTTTTCGCTTCGCTAAGTGGGCCTGCGATCGACTTACAGAAGAAGCCGACTTTGGCAAAAAAAGTCATCTTTTCAGATGAAGCTCATTTTGATCTTGACGGGTATGTAAACAAGCAAAATTGTCGCATTTGGGGCACAGAAAACCCGCACACATACATTGAAAACCCGACGCACCCAAAACGAGTCCAGAGGCATAATTGGGCCATTTTTCTTCGAAAATGAGTAAGGAGTGGTTACAGTCAATGGCGATCGTTATCGGGCCATGTTGAACGAATTTTTGTTCACAAAAATTGAAGAGGAGGATATTGGCAACATTTGGTTTCAATAGGACGGCGCTACGTGCCTCACAGCCGAAGCTACACTCGATGTTTTGCACCCTGTTTTTGAAGATCACATTATCAGCCGCAGAGCTGAACCGTCGTTTGGCCACCTCGGAGCTGCGATTTGACACCGTTGGACTATTATTTGTGGGGTGCCGTCAAAGATAAGTGTTACGCCGGCAAGCCAGAGACAGAGGCTTAAAAGAACAATATTTGTGAAGCCATTGGTGAAATACAGCTGCACACAATCGATAATGTACTTACCTTGGACCGATAGTGTAGGCTACTGCATAGCCAGCCGAGGCAGCCATTTGAATGAAATTATTTTTCATTATTAACCGGAAGGATTGTACTTTCAAATAAGAAAAGAAATTTGAGAAAATATTCTGTAGTTTTTTTAAAGCATTTTCAAAAAAAAAAGTTATTTGGCGGACCCTTTATGTGTTCATTTTTAAGTCCTTTTAATGACCGAAAATTCCTTAAAAATTTGTGTTTTTGGCAACAACAAAATCATGCGAATGATATATCCTTTTCAAAATACTATTGCTCAGCATTTAAATTTCAAGACAAAAAAGTACAGCCTTTATTTCATTCTACACAAAAGACTCAAAGAAGAAAAAAGGCCAACAACAGGTGTCCATGCATACATTTCTAGACACACATCAGTTACTCGACATTCATTGGATTTATTACACTCACTGCATAAATACAAACCCGTCGTGGTTGTAAAGAGAAAAATGGGAGAAAAAAAATAAGAAAGAGAAGGCTTAACACAAAGGATTTTACAAAATCATCGTGTCCTCCAGGACTAAATTCACACACAAAAAAAAGCCTGCCTGTTTATTCATAACCACAGAAGTGAAAAAAATGCGATAAAATCCGTGAGAAAAAAAATTGTAACGCACTGTAATACTAATGAGATGTGGTTATTGCCACATCCCTTTTTAGTCCAACTGGTTGGTTGTTTTATGCCGTTTGCCTTGTGAGCTTAAATATGACAAGAAATTATTTAATCTGCTCATGTAAAAAAATATTACAAAGTCCCATTGAAGCTGTGCAAGCTAAACTATATCGTGTGACATGAGGCGTATAAACATGAAGGTTTTGTGTAAATAATAGGAGTGTCAAAGCAAATATGCTGTTAAGAGAAAAACTTTTTTTTTAATAAATACTGCTGCGAAATCAAAACCGCTAAATGAGGAAAACACCAGCTTTGTACACGTTCAAAGAAAAATATTTGTAGGTACAGTGCGCAACACAAAAAGATACACAAACTTATATTGATTTTAAACAGTCATTAAAAGTAAATTAAAAGTGATGGTAATTATGGCAAAACTTCTGTGCTTGGAAACATTTTAGCATCCACTGTACATATTACAAGTATACTCCAGATAAATACCTCCCCTCCTGCATTTAATGTGAGTGTATTTTTGCATGTATATATGCCTGTCCATGTGAATTTATTATACGATAGTGTTGTTTGTTGTTTATTATTGTAAATCTCTTTTCTTTTCCTCTCTTTTCTCCCTCCTCCTTTTTGATTGTGCATATTGGTATCATTATTATTAAGCATGACAAAGTAAATTTATGATGAAAACATGTGGGTAAAATGAGCCACAAGAGAAACTTTTTTCCTTTTTTGTGAATCTACCACATAAACCCTGGAAATACATACATGCACACAAAACAATATCACATTATTTTCAATATTTATATGTATGTATGTAGGCTGCAAACACATACATATACAAGCACATTATCAAAGGCATACTGGGGAAACTATTCATTTAAACAGAGGTAGTCGTGGTGGCTAAAGTAGGAGTGTTACAGTAATCCTCCCATCAAATGCTTTCATACTCATCGTATATCATATATTCATGAGGCGGTACATGAATATGAAATTAAAATGCTAATAATGTAGAAGCAACAACAACAACAACAAAAGACGCTATGGAAATAGAAAATCTAATCTGAAATATTGCTAAGAAAAGAACACGAAGAACAAAAGATGTTTCTTAGAGGGAGGCATAACAAGCAAAATTGAATTTCTTTGTTTATCGCAGAAACAACGGGAATAAAACTAGGCGAGAGTGTGAACTTGCAGCGTCAAATATAATAAATAAAGAAAAATGTCTAGGCATTGTATGTTTGAAGAAGGCGTTTATTTAATTGGAAATTTTTTATATGTTGCTTACCATGCAATGACTGTTCAAGAGCCTTCGTCATCTGCTTTAAATCAGACAATCAGTGACGCAGACTGGTTAAAGGTTTTGAATTCAAATTAGAATAATCCATGTTCGATAATGAAGTCACCTTAGTCAAGTAGGTAGTGTGTTGGGTTATCAGAAACTAAGCCTCGGTTCATACCTCAGGTCAGACATATTCAACTAAAACGCAATATGAAGAAATATTTCTTCGGTGACTTCCTCTCTGCAGATTTCTGGAAACAACTCAGAGAGTAAATAAAAATTGCCGTGAAAAAATTTCTCAAAAATCTGTTGCTCGAATCGCTTTTAAACTGCAGGTCCCGTCACTCATGTATAAAATCAGCACACACAACATATATGGTGTGAGAAGCTAGGTCGTAATCCTGACTGAAATTATGTATGTATGTATGTATCATTAAAAATCCCACCTTCAACTTAAATGTCATTGCATACAATCATAGCGAGGATTCACTACACCGTACTACAGATTCAGAAAAAAAATTTGAAACAAATTACGTTTTATAGAAGAAATTCGTCCTTAGTTGGCTGCAATTGTCATTGAAATGTTTATTCAGCAACAAATTAATCGAAGCATTTAATGTGTTGGGTACGTAAATTTTCGTTACAGTCGAATTATCTTGGCTCCGCCGTTACCACCAAAAATGATGCCAGTCTGGAGATCAAGCGCAGGATCACTCTTGCCAACAGGTGCTCAATAGGCAATTAAGTAGCAGAAATCTCTCTCGTACGACAAAACTAATACTTTACAAGACGCTCATCCTACACGTGCTTCTTTATGGCTCAGAGGCATGGACCTTATTAACCACTGATGCAGCAGCCTTGAGAGTATTCGAGAGAAAAGTCCTACGTAAGATCTTCGGTCCAGTGCGAGTTGGCAATGATTTCCACATCCGATCCAACAGTAAGCTGTATGAGCTCCTCAACGACATAAACGTTAACGTAACGTAACGTAAACGACATAAACGTATTAATATCCAGCGGCTGCGCTGGCTCGGCCATGTCGTTCGAATGGAGGAGGATGCTCCGGCGAGGCGAGTATTTGATGCGGGGATCTGCGGAAGTTGGCGAAGAGGACGACCTTGTATGCGTTGGAAGTACCAAATTGAGGAAACCCTGTCATCGATTGGTGTGACCAACTGACGTAGGCGCGCAAGAAGCAGAGGCGCCTGGAAGGATGTGTTGCGACAGGCTGATATTTGTTAATCGGGTTATTAATGGCGAATTAACCAAACCATGGCAGCGAAAAAAGTGACTGAATGTGTAGCTATGCGTATAAATATGAGTTATAGACTTTGACAGTGCTTAAGGAAAATATTAAATTTAACTTTTCAACTTAAAAAATATTTCACATGGCGTCTTCCCTTTCCCTAACGTAGTACATCCACTATGTTTTGCTTTTTGACAAATTGGGCAAAGGAACTTTAGGTTGATAAGGCTGACAGCCATAGTATTTTTTATGTCACTTTTTTACTCGCTCTGTAATATTGCCATTGTCGACATAATGTGCCGCTCTTGTTATGTTGCCTATGTTGGTAAAATGTAAAGCGTGACGGTGCTTTGTCAACGTTTGTTAGTCTACCTATTTATTTTAATTAAAATTATTTTTCTTTTATATATACCCTGCCCTTCTCGCTCTTTCTGTTTTTTTTCTCTCTCCATTTTTTATTGCCATCATTATATTAAAAATCACCGTAGCATTCTGCTTATAAGGTTTCCTAGTGAGTCTTTTGATTTTATTTACAGGATATTGTAACTTGTAAAGAAATATTTGTGATTCATTCTGGTACTCATATTTTGATTCAATTTGTAAGTGCTTGAGTATGTGTATGAAAATAATTCATGTTAATTTGTTTCAAAAATAAATTCATGGTTTGTCTGTTGCAGACATACATACATAGCACGTAGGCAGAATACAATAACATTTAAGTGTGGATGTATGGCTTCCTTTACTTGGTTTTATTGGTGATTTTCATTTAATAAGGAAGCCAGGTAAAATACTTAATCTCATCAATAATATTTTCAATTACAGAATATTGATCATAATTATACTCCACGTAGTTGTTGTTGGTGATTATATTTTCAATTTCACAGAATATTTTAAAGAAAATTTGTAGGTGTAGGACCTTAAAAGCCTACTTAATATGGAATGATTTGCCCTTTAAAAACGTTTAAAATATGAGATATAGATTGCAAATAAAATAAAAATAAATTTGTATTTAGTTTTAATCAAAATTCTTTATTATTCGCAGAATTCTGCGTGCTACTGTTCACAAACTTCACGATTACTGTCTTCAAAAGCACCGCGTCTTCACTCAAAACTGACTAAACTTAACTAACTCACTCGCCTGCTTTGCTTTACCTTTAATATGGCAGAGTAAACAGTCTGATGAATGGTCTTGAAGGCAAATGTTCGCAGCTTCGCCTTCTCAAAATCTCTATAAATGTAAACATCGTTGTTTCAGTATTTTTGTTTACTTGTTTACCATTTTTATGATGGTGTTTGTTGTTGTATTTTTGTTTACTTGTTTACCATTTTTTATGCTGGTGTTTGTTGTTGTATTTTTATTTGTAATTTTAATGTTAAGCTACTCATCTACGTATTGTACTGGGTCTTTGCAGTTTGGGTAAAGGTATAAACACATAGACGACAGACGACAGATAACAGAAAGCTGCCAAGTTTAGAATACATACGTTTATATGAAAACGATTATATTGAAGGCAGAACAGAAAAAGTCAAGACAACAACCTAAGCAGTTTCTGCCGAAATTAAACTATTTTCTATTTTTGTGAGCAGTTAAAAGCAAATTAGTGATGCCAATACAACATAAAATCATAATAAAAAAAAACAGATACAAATACTTGTATTATTGAAGAGAATGAACAATTCTAAAATTACGAAATAAAAAGAAATCCATGTATCCATAATAAATAAAATAGAATTATAGATTCAATTTTGTATCTGAATTCATTTGATAAATGTTTTGTGTGTGCAGTTTTTTCATAAGTGAGTTTATTTTTGCGTACAAAAAACCTGATAGTGACAACACTGAAAAATTTATTTAAATTTAATTGTTTTGATTTTGTGTCAGTCGTTTTTTCTGCTCTGCTTTAAAAAAAAAGTCGACATACGACAGAAAAAATAGTTGGCAGAATTTTCTGTCAAACTGCCGAACTTTTGTCTGTCGTCTATGTGTTAATAGCTTAACCTTTTGTGTTTTATTATATTTTTTATTTTGTATTTATTTATTTTACTTTTGCCTTGTGGCGATTTATGAATCTAGTGCTCTGCTAGAAAGGCGAGTACTACTATAGTCTTGACAGAATATGAAATCCAAGCCACATTGCAGCGGTCGTCTAAGGTATCTTTTCTTATTTCTATTCTTAATATGTCTTCTATAAATGATTCACTTTCCATGTCTTAAACAATAACTACAATAAATATTGTAGAACCAGCGGTTATTTTCTTTTTCCCTCTTGAAATCATTTGCAACAATGACACAATAATCGGCCAAACACAATTGTTTGCATTGCAGTTGCTGCTGTCACGTATAGACCAGTAGTGTGTTAAGAAGTACAAGAGAAAACAAATTGTTTTCTGTCAAACCAATTCTTAAAATATTTAAATAAAATACTCAACGGATCCAGTTACAGACTTCGAAAGTATTCGTGTATAAAGTGGTCTTCAATAAAAAAAATAAATAAAATTCTTACACATGCAGTATAATGTACGATTAAAATAACAGTGATACAGAGTTATAGTGCGTAACAAAAATAATCTTATTTAGCTTTTTTGATGGAAAAGTTTAAAAATGTTTTGAAGTACAATCTCTTGTATCGGAGTTAGTTTTTAAACTTTATTAGTTTCCTTCCTCTGTTGTAGGAACTGAGTGCCTGATAATGCTAAAAAGGAGTACTCCACAAGGTAGAGTTCCATTTCCTTTCTTATGAGGTCAATATGCTTCTTAGTATGCAGCATCGTTTGTGTGTCCACAGACAATATCTAATAAAATCTACTTTTCTTTTTTAATATTTCATCTGGTAGGTACAACGAATTTAACCTTTATGATAATCCTTGCAAAATAGATAGAATGGTTGTTTTTAAGTTAAACAAAAACACATGAGACTCTTGTTAATACTATGTTCAGATATGCACTTTTATTGAGTCAATATTCAGTTTATTGAGTACAATATTTTAAGTGTTCGGACATAATAATATCCGCGCTTATTCAACATTCATTTGTTTTGTTTTTATTTTGTTTTTATTTTGTTTTGTTGGTTTTTTGATTCATTTTTTGTTTGTCGTTGTTGACATTTGAGTTGTCAATCAACAGAATAATATGCGCACTGAACATACTTATGACAGTGCTGCATTTTAAGTTTTACTCAATATTATAACAATTTGCCCAATAATTAATTGAAACTTTATATGAAATATTGAGTTGAATAATGGTGTTTATTGCGATTTACGCAATAAAGATGCATATCTGAACGCCGTATAAAGTAAGGAAATTAATCTGTATCGTCATAATTTTACAAAAACCCTTTAAGTTATGTTTCTAGGCTTCCATTCAAATTACTTGCCAGGCAACATGACAATGAGGACTTCCAGGAATTGACTATAGCTTTTCTGAACCTCTCTCTTAATAAGATCACATTAGAATTCCAAGTAGAGAACATTGGTGTAGAGAAACAATTTATTTCAGAATTTCTCTGAAGAGCTTGATCTTAGGATCTCCTTGATCCTGAGTGAGTTCTGTAATGTGTTTCAAGGGACCACTAAAGATTAACATTTTTATGTTATCCAACAGCTAAGCGGCCATAAGAGCAATTTTAATGCCTAAACTGGATACTGGGACAATCACATTCGTATCGAATATCAATCCACGTCTTGTTTCCTTTAGGCTGCACGTTAGGTAAATAATTGAAAAATCTTGCTTCACTGTTGGACTTACCTAGATGAAATTGGGTACAAAATATACCAATAAAGCCTGTACACACGGTTATGCAAATGACTCCTCTTGTGGTTTTAGATCGTTTAAGGAAGAAGGAACAATCGCTCACTTCATTCGCCGATATTTGTCTATGCTTTGATTTTAACGGAGCTCACACTCCCTTCTGTCCACTTGTCATTTCAACTGTGGTGAAAAATTTTTTATTTTAGATGGTATTTATGTTGAATTGGGCATAATTTTAGGTACATGTTAATAATGTCAGCAATAAATATTAGAAGTACATTTATGTATATAAAAATGATTGCGCTTCAGTGTGCGTACTTTTGAAAGGAGTGTTATTAATGGCAGTTACTTTTATTGTTGCTGCCATTGCTTGTTGCTGATTCGGATGCTGTTGGTGCTGTTATGCACTCATAATCCTTTTACAAAGCTTCGAATATAGATGATATCGCCTTTAGAAGCACGTTCGTGTTCAGTCACTCACACACACACACACACACACACACAATAATAATACTCTTGCATTCTCGAAAAACATATACGAAAATAAAGACAGACAATACCTAACACGTGAGTAAAGTGAGGACAATGAAGGACTCAGAGAAGAGAAAAATACACAAAAACCACACACACACCAAGCATACAATGAATGAAAATAAAATAAAATCATGTTGCTGTTCTTGTTCTTGTTCAACTTAAATGATCGTTCATGTGCAACTGTAAATGCTATTGCAGGGATTCGTTATACTTATTGTAGATACTCCACTGCAAGGGTGTGTATATATGTAAGTGTATGAGTGTATGTGTGAATGTGTGAATGTGTTTACTCAGTCTTATTGAAAATTGTGTAAATATTTGGAAAAGTTGCTGCAGTAGGTGCTAGAGTGCGAAAATGTTTGTGTGGGTATGCAAGTATGATTGAATTTTGCATGTGTGGTGCAAGTATTGAAATTTAAAATTGTTTTCTTTGTTTTCTTTTTTATTCGTTGTTGTTTTAGTTGTTCGTAACCGTAAATCAGAGAGAGAGAGAGAGATGGTGTAGTCCTTAAAGCAAAGCAATCATAGTTCCAATCCGGAAGAAGGCAAAATAATTCAATTCTTCAATAGGTAGTGCGTTGGCTTATTAGACGTGAATCAACAATTCTGTGCGCCGCTGTTCAGAGATCTCCAACAAAATGAAATATGGAAAAACATTTCCCCGGTGACTGCCTCTCAACAGATTTCTAGCAAAAACTCTGAGAGAAAAATGAAAAATTGCCATGAAAATTTTCTTAAAATTCTGTTGTTCGGAGTCGACTTTAAACTGTAGGTCCCACCACTCATGTATAAAATTAACACACTCAACATAAGTGGTGTTAGAAGCTAGGTCGTAATCCTGACTAAAGGGTTGTAACGACCAATTCTGTATATGTTTATGCGTGTCTGTCTGTATAACTTAAGTATGTAGTGCTTAAACCCGAGAAAATTACATTCGAATAGATCTAGAGACTTAAAAAGTACCTAGGGCCTGAATATTTCTGTTATTTTAGATTCAAATGAAATGTATTGTGGATATTGTTCAAATAATCTAGGGAGCATGTAAGCAGTCCAAAAAAAAGTTGTCGCTTTAACAAAAGTTTATTCTTAAAAAAAACTACCCCCGTCTACAACTCAGTTCAGCTAATTCTGACACTGCCTTCAATTGCATTGACGCCTTTATGGTCTCCTAAAAATTTATTACACAAAACATGTGCTGGGGCTTTACAAACAAAAATTTTTTAAAACTTTTACCAAATGGCCAATAACAAACAGCAATGAACATGCCAATATTCAATTTCCGTTAATGGTTTCCATAAATACGCCAAACCAAATATGTAAATATATAAAAACAACAACAACAACAACAACAACAAAAAGAATATAAAATGAAATAAATTTTGTTTTAAATTTTATTCAACAAAAATGTTTGTAACTCAACTTGTATGTTGGCATTAAGCATGCTGGTCAAAAACCCATAAACTGCCAAACAAACAAACAAATAAATATGTCACCTCATCTATACAAACATAACGTATGTATTGTATGCGATGCTATTTAAGGCCACAGCTACATATAAATAAACAAATTTTATGTCACCAACAAATATTCAAAATAAGGTCAACTTTTTTCTATGGACCACATTTTGTTAGAATATTGCTAAAAATCTCGTAATACAAAGACAGAAATAAATAAAATTTATTTGAATAGAAAATTTTATAATAAAATATGGTCTACGTACAAAGGGACACACTAACAAGGGGATTATTTAGTATGCGGGGATTAAAAAAGAGAAGGGAATTTGCCAGTAAAGTCGAGGTTTTTACTTTTTAAATTTTTATGCTTTGCAGTTTTTCGAAATCCTAGAATGCGGCCAGAGACCATCGTAGAGTTCGTTATGCAAGTTTGTTTAAACCCTTGCTTGCGATATTTTCATTCTTAACAAAATGAAGTCAACTGCAATCCGTACATATGCATTCACAGACTGAAAGTGGGTGTAACTAACAGGTGGCTCTATTGATTGATTTATACCTACCGTTCCTAGAAAGATGCATTCATACAATCTCTATCCAATGAGTTGTCCTACCCCATTCCTTTACCGACATTTTTCAAGAAAAGCGATCACTGGAGAGCTTTTCTATCCGGTGCATTGTATTCTGCTTCCGGGACAATTACCAGAGGCTCCGTTACCCTCACATACATACATGTCACCCTCAGTCAGGATTATGACCTAGTTTCTCACACCACCCTTGTTGTGTGTGTTAATTTTACATCGATTCCGAACAACAGATTTTTTAAAAAAATATTTTGTGACAATTTTATTTAATCTCGTTTATCACAAGCTACCATGGGGGAGAGAGTACCGCCTACGCTGTGACCAGGTCACGGTTCAAACCCCAGATGAGACATTTCCTATAAAAGAAATACAAAAAAAATATTTCTTTCGGCGACTTATTCTCAGCAGATTTCTAGCAAAAACTCTGAGAGTAAATAAAATTGCCAAGAAAAGTTTCTAAAAAATTTGTCCTTCGGAGTCAACTTTAAACTGTAGGTCCCGTTACTCGTGCATAAAATTAACACACACAACATAAGTTGTATGAGAAACTAGGTAGTAATGCTGTCGGAATAGCTGTAATAAACAATTATATATGTATGTATCGAATCTTTTTAATATCTCTGGTAAGAGTGTATCGCGCCATAATATTTAACTTTTACGGGTGGATAATTGCGTTTGTAGTAATCATTCATATTTTATTGTAAAAATATTATTTACCACATGCCATTTAATAATTATTGAATTAATAATTTCCTATAACTCAAACAATACCGTCAAGGCATAATAAATTTAAAACAGAAATTACAAAACAAATACAAAAATTAAATACAAGTAATTGTTAAATGTTTTATTAAATTGTTTTAAACTGATATTCAATGTTCATAAACCGGCAATGGAATCATAAATCAAATGAAAAAAAAGTTCGACTAGAACATGGTAAATAAAAGCAACAGGCAAACAGTTATAGACTGACAAACACGCGTTATTGTAACATAAATGGTGGAAACGGAAGTGCGTGCATAACGAATATAACGAGTAATAAGACAATTTCAGGGAGGTAAAGCCTGAATGTATATGCATGGTGTGTTCGTAATTATATGAACAGCAAGAACATTATGTGAACAAAGAAAACAAAAAAAGAAGATATAGAGAGGGAAAAGATTTCCTGATAGATGCACACCAAAAGCATTATGTGAACAAAGAAAAAGAAAAGAAAGAAAAGAAAGAGAAAAAAACAAAAAAGAAGAGAGAGTGAGAGAGAAAACATTTCCTAACAGATAATCTGATAATAAATTAATATTCGAATCGTTGGTTTCAGTAATTTTTATGAGTTTCTATGAACCTTTTCTGTTTTTTTTAAATTTTCTCAAGATGATGATAATATTTCCGATTTTATTTATTTCCTAACAAAGAAAAGTAATTGAATTATTGTTATTGCTGTAGGTATTTGATTAGCAATTTGTTCATTTATTTTCATATTTTGTGAAAAAGCTTTCTTTCTTTCCTATCGTTTGTTTACTTTTTTTATAATTTTTTTTGATTTTTAATTTACTCTCGTTGTGTGTGTGTTTATGTACATTTAATTAAACAATAACAGAAAATCAAATGTTTGCATTTTGCTTTTCTTGTTATCTTGTTATATTTAACAATTTAAGAACGAATTTTCCCAATAGAGTTGTTTGTTCTTCCTTTTTTATATCTTCAAAATAATTGAAATTGTTTACATAACAATTTTTTTTATTAAGAAAATCTCTTTCTATATATGTGCACTTCATATTGTTATTCTTTAATTTTTGTAAAAAAAAAAATGTTCTTTTGCAATTTTATTAAATGAAAACATATAAGCTCTTCAAATGGCTAAGATCATCAATGAAATGCCATACTTGTTGAGTTAGGGTGTCTTTAGTTTAATTTAAATGAGTGAATTACTCTATCCTAGGCAGTCATCTGCACTAAAATTTATACCATTAAGAGTTCTGCAATAAGTGAGAGAGAGAAAGAGTTCTTGCAACCCGAACTCTTTAAGTTTCTGTCAAGTCATCAAAAATGTGTTCCGCCTGTCCTTGTTAAGATGAAACACAATATTATGGTCACTTTAACTGAATTGTCTGTTTGAATCTCATCAAATTTAGACACTAGCTACCAGAATCAATTGCGTGGCTACATTGTTAAAGTTCATAATAACTGTTCACATCCAATCTCTCTAGACCCCCACTTTGCCACAGTCTGTGAAACTGAACCATGGTCTTTTTCACACAGTATTGTCATTGCTGAAGTCGCCGTAGTCTAGTAGATAGTGTGTTGGCTTATTAGACGTGAGGCTACGGTTTAAATCCCAGGTTAGACGTCTCCATCAAAACGAAGTATGAATAAATATTTCTTGGGCGACTTCCTCTCAACAGATTTCTGGCAAAAACTCTGAGAGTAAAATAAAATTGCCATGAAAAAGTTTCTCAAAAAGCTGTCGTTCGGAATCGACTTTAAATTGTAGATCTCACCATTCATGTAAAAAATTAACATAAGCAACATATGTATGTAAGGTATGTAAGTGGTGTGAGAAGCTAGGTCGTAATCCTAACTAAAGGGTTGTAATAACCAATTATGTATGTACTCGTATATAAAAGGTGTTTTTTATAGAGGTATAGAACTTTAAGTTGACATTACTTTTCCAGATGGCGACCGATTTAGCAGCTGCCAAGTGATTTATTCTCAGTTTGGTTTGGCAATTCATCGTGAATAGACTCACGCCTGAACAACGCTTACAAATAGTGCAATTTTATTTCGAAAATAATGGTTCTGTGCGGAAAACGTATCGCGCACTACGTCCATTTTATCGTCGACAAAATCGTCCATCAGAGCAGTTAATTCGATTAACCATGGAACGTTTTCGCACCACGTTTACTCTTATTGATAACTCGCATCCCCAGAGACGCTGTACGGTGCGTACAGAAGAAGCTATCGCTGCTGTAGAGCGTAGCATTGAGGAAGACCCGAATGAGTCCATCCGCCATCGAGCACAGGAATTGGATCTGTGTCCATCCACTTTATGGAAGATTTTGCGGAAGGATCTTGGTTTGCGTGCTTACAAAATTCAACTCGTGCAAGAATTGAAGCCAAACGATCATCAAGTAAGGCGTAGATTCGTCGAATGGGCCCAAAACTCGATTACCGTTGTTCCCGATTTTCATAAGCATTTGGAGTGAAGGTAATCCTCAAGTGTATGTGGAAACACCGTTACATCCAGAAAAACTGTCTGTTTGGTGCGCTTTATGGGCTGGTGGAATCATTGGTCCGTACTTTTTGAAAAACGATGGTGGCCAGAATGTTACAGTCAATGGTGATCGGTATAGAGCCATGATTACTAACTTTTTCATTCCTGAATTGAATAACCATGATGCCCAGGAGATGTGGTTTCAACAAGACGGCGTAACGTGTCACGCAGCTCGTGCCACAATAGATTTATTGATAGACACGTTTGGTGACCGCCTAATTTCACGTTTGGCCTCCAAGATCTTGTGATTTAACACCGCTAGACTACTTTCTGTGGGGCTATGTAAAGTCATTGGTCTATGCGGTAAAGCTACAAACGCTTGACCATTTGGAAGACAACATTCGCCGTATTATTGCCGATATACGGCCACAAATGTTGGAAAAAGTCATCGAAAATTGGACGTCCAGATTGGACTACATCCGCGCCAGCCGTGGTGGTCATATGCCAGAAATCATATTTAAAATGTAATGCCACAAGATTATCTTTCGGATAAATAAAATTCATGTCAATCGAATAATCCATCGTTGTTTTATTGCAACTTAAAGTTCTATACCTCTATAAAAAACACCCTTTATTTATGTATGTAAATGGTAACACAGTTTTTCCTAATTACTTAACAACAGCTATAGGGTACTATTCATATAAAGTTCATTACCCTTTTTAAGCATCGCTAAAAATCAGCATGTGATTACCCCATATTGTTTGAACAACATATCCTTGAACCTTTTACAACAACAAACCACAACCATTGCATGTAAAAAGTAATTTAAATTTGAAAAACAGAATATTTATGACTGTGCCGGACACATCATTGCTTTCAGATCCAACATGGTGCATACAGTTCGTCAATAACTGGCATGAGAACGTTTTTAAAACTTTTATTGTTTGCAGTTCCACTCAGATTTAAATCATTTGACTGAGTGATGAGTCTTTGTTTTTTCTCTTTACTTTCCTTTCTTATTTTGTTGCTGTTAATTGCAACTTTTTACAACAAAAAAATATAAAATTCTTGCTGTTTTTCGCGTGCGGGATAGATTTTTATTTTTTCTTGTTTCTGTATGCAATTTGCTGCAAGTCTATGTGTGTTTCTGTGTTTGTGAAGAAGGATTAAGTTATAAAAACATGACTTTATAGGGCAACTTTTTGGCATTTTTATGCCATTCATTATGAACGTATTTTTTCTTTCTTCCTCTTTATAGTTGTTGCTAATTACTGTTGCTACTTAATGATATCATAAAAACAACAACAACTAGAACTATAATAATAAACTGTGTCAAAATGTATCAACAACATCTCATTGTAGACAAGAGTGAACAACAGTAGCACTTTGAAGTGCAACAGAAGTCGTTGCACTTAGTAAAAGTTTTTGAAAAAAAGCTATTAAAACAACATCAACAGAAACAACAATAACAACAACAAATAAGTTTAATTTTTTATGATATTTTGGTTTTAATACGTCACATGTCATATTAAAACTACTATGTTAACTTTGAACGGCGGTTTATAATGGTCTCACTATGTGACCCTCTAGGGTAGGAAATAAGAAATAATTTTTAAAATTTTTTGTACAATTTTTCTGTAAATATTTATTTGATCAACTTGCATAACAGCCTTGGTTAGCGAAATAGCACCAACAAGGTTCTTGTTATGTCCTTCATTTCAAAAAGCTTAAGTAAAAGGGTTTTAATTCTTATAAAGAAATCCTGATCCAGCCATCTCCTTTTTCTGGAACTTCCAGGAATATAGCATGTAAAGTTTATTACTATGACGATGGTAATCAATTGCATAAATTTCTTTTAATATCTCAAAAAGGTAGTCAACAATTGAATCGTAATATTACATACTTAGTTACATGCATAATTCGTCATTACAACAGGCAATTTTTATTTACTCTCAGAATTTTTGCCAGACATCTTCTGAGAGAAAGTCGTCTCCATACTTGAGTAATCTCGGAGTGTCTCAATAATGTGGTCCACTATAAAATTGTTACAGAGTGTCCTCTTGTGAATCGGTTTTCATTGCCTAAAAATGTTTTGGATTTTCCAAATTTGTCTTCCTGTGATTCTCTCATTTATTAACACTTTTTGGTGACTAGGGACTTAAATAATGCTTACCATGTCATACATGCACAATTGGTCATTACAACCCTTCAGTCAGGATTACGGCCTAGATTCTCACACCCCTTTTACTGTGTGAGTCAATTTTATACACAAGTTGCGGGGCCTACATTTTAAAATCCACTCCATACGACAGATTTTTGAGACACATTTCATATACATAATTGGCCATTACAACCCTTCAGCCAGGATTACGATCTAGCTTCTCACATCACTTATGTTATGTGCGTTAATTTTATATATGGTGGGACCTACAGTTTAAAGTTTACTCAGAACGACAGACTTCTGAGAAACTTTTCTTGGAAATTTTATTTATTCCCAGAGCTTTTATCACAAATCTGCTGAGTGTAAGTCGCCTAAGGAAAGTTTTTTCAAATTTGTTTTTTGCTAGAGATGCCTGACCTGGGGTTTCAACCGAGGCCTCATGTCAACAAACTATTTTTCAGACTATGGTGAGTTCACGATGATTATTCTGTTTTTAGTAGGCAATTAAAGAAGATATTGTTGTTAATAAAGAATTTTTTCTTTTCCATTAAATAGTAAACATTTCCTATCCCTTACCACAATTTATTTGTTCCAGTTATTTTCCTTTAATTTTTTTTAACTACATTTCAAGCTAAAAAAACGAAAATAATTTCTTTCTCTCAAAACAAAATAAAAGAAAACTCTGAAGTGCAAACAAAAACACAACCCCAAATGAAAAGTCATCAGGGCAATATGTCAACACACATGGAAAGAAAAACATTTAAACTCTGGCACAAACACTCACACTCACTCACCTACATACTTGCACATACGAACTCTTTTAAAAACAAATATCAACAATTACTTTCTCTCACACACTCTTATAATGATAATAAATGAGTGTGATTGTAATGAGTGACAGCAAGAATGGGAAAAGGAAAGAAAAATTTAAAGTTGCCATTGAGAAAATGGAAGAAAAATAGAGACGAAGAGATGTGAATGAATTTTTTAATTTTAATCGCGATTCATTTGTTGCCATCATCAGCCACCAGCATCAGAAACAGCATCGGCATCACAGGTTTATACAGAAATTACTTGCAGCAAGTATCATATCTTTAAATTAAAAAAGTTAATGCAGTTTATGTACACGCAAATGTGTGTAACAGTATTGTTACATTTTTACCTTTTAAAAAGGTTTAAAATATAAACTAGTAGATTGTAAATACAATAAATACAAATTTGTGTTTAGTTTTAATTAAAATTCTTTATTATTCGCACAATTCTCTGTGCCACTGATCACAACTTGAAGTAAACAACAACAATTGCTTATTTTGTTATTCTTCTTTTTATACCCTTTGCATAAACAATAACAATTATTAGACAATTATTCGACAGACCCTTGTAACGAAGATCTTCAAACCACGATTATTCCCTACAAACACACCGCGTCTTCACACAAGTCTGACTGAACTTCACTAACTCAGTCGCCTGCTTTGGCTTGCCGTTTATATGACAGGGTAAACAGTCAGATGAATGTTCTTGAAGGCGATCGTTCATGGCTTCGCCTTCTTGAAATCTCTATCGTTGTTTGCGTTTATTATTGTAGTATTGTTGGTATATTTTTGCTTACTTGCTTACCATTTGCTATGCTGGCTTTTGTTGTTGTATTTTTGTTTACTTGTTTACCATTTTTTATGCTGGTGTTTGTTGACATATTAAGCAGTACGATAATTTGTAAACAGGTTTGTTTACTTGCATTGTTTGATTTTTGTAGCTTTTGTTTACAATTTTAAAGTTAAGCGATGTAAAAGCAAAACACCAGTATTTTCATTTTTGTACCAGTATTCTTATTTATGCATATGGTGGTATGTATGGACATATGTGAATGTGTTTATATTAAAGAAAAACTATTAAAAATAAAACTGCAAAGAATATTTATGGTGCGTTTGAATCACCCCGAACTTCTATTGAAACCGGACAATTCCTTTAGTACCACGTTCGTCGCCATGTACCGATCTCCAAATGTTCTGTCACCTAAAAACCGATGGCCTCTGTTTTAAAGTGCAGGGCACTCGCATAATAAGTTTTTTTTTTTATTCCTATTATAGTAAAAATGTTTAAATTTGTGAATCCTATATCCCAAAAATTATTTCTTAAATTAAAACAAACCAAACCACACATCGTTTTACATCCATTCGTCTCTCAAACCATCACTTGAGGATTATGGCCCATGGTAAAACGAAATTTTTAAGTCTAATTTATCTTCTTTAGAAACAAACAAGAAAACTAATATAAGAACAACAACAAAAGCGTCTTGTAGACCAAGTTTGATAATTTGCCAACACTGAGCAGTGTAATGGAAATTTGTTACAATTATTATGAGACTATGATGCCCTATTACACGATATGTGATAAGAGTATAAGAATTGTCTGCATAAGTCGCTCATATTCCCTATGCTTATTGGTATACAAATGCCTATTGAGGGTTCAAAATAAAGGATAAATTCTATTCGAAAATAAGCTGAGTAATCCCCTTAATTAGATGAATATTTTTCAGCGTATGAACAACCAACGGCTACGCTTGCTCAGTAATGTCATTCAAATGGGTGAGGATTTTTCAATCGTATGGGGTTTTCATGCAAAGATAGGAGAAATTCGATGCAAAAACCCTTAGAAAAACTTAATCGTGTAAGTTCCAGAATCGATTTTTATGTCCAACTTAAGATGCATCGCAGAGGCCTCTGAACATAACATATTTCATCATTACAACCCTTCAGTCAGGATTACGACCTAGTTTCTCACACCACTTATGTCGTGTGTGCTAATTTTATACGTGAGTGGCGGGATCCACGACTCTGAACGACAGATTTTTGAGAAACTTTTCATGGCAATTTTTTTTAATCTCAGAGTTTTTGTCAGAAACTTGTAGAGAGGATGTTGCCCTAGGAAATATTTGTTCATATTTCGTTTTGTCGGAGATGGCTGACTGGGGCTGGAACCTTGGTCTCACGTCTAATAAGCCAGCACATTACTTACTTGACTACGGCGACTTCGAATTTAATAAGTTGAATTAAAATACTAATAAAATTACATGATTATTGTGAGGTGAAGACTGTAAGTTATTATTACGTCGGTTTTGACCACCTGATAAACTCTTGCTTGTTACCTTTTAAGCTGTAATTTGTCGACAATGAGCTTTTAATACCATATTAAGAAAATATATGTATATGAGTAAGCTTATGATAGTGTTTGTATTACCAAGTATGTGAATTTTGTGTGTCTTTTATCAACATTGCCTACAACGTTAGTGTTATCATTGCTTTCTTAATATTCCCCCATAAATGTTGAAGAAGATAAAGTGAAAGAACCATCGAAGCAATGCAAGCATTGGAGGCGTTACTGATTCCTCTTTAGAACTTAGTTCATATAAAAAGTTTTTCAATTTAAATTCTGTACACTGACATGTACAACTAAAACTCGTTCTCAAGAAGAACTTGTAAAATTTTAACTTAAAATGTAGATAAATGGGGGAGAAACTTTCACTCTGTTTATCTCTTATTTTTTTCTTTCTTCAAAGGGGGAAAGAACTTAAATACTCACTAATTATGGTTGTATGTGAGTGAAGAAAAATAAATAAATTTTGTTTCATAAAATTTGCTGAGGATGTTTTTTTTATTACTTAAATTTTAAAATAACTTCCAGTGTCATAAACACCAACACAAAGAAGAGAGACCAATGGCGTAGTTAAGGAGTTATATACATAGGGGTTGTGGATTAAATCCTAGGCCAGATAACACGAACTAAAAGAAGTGTAAAAAAATATTTCTTTGGCAACAAATTCTGAGTTGTTCTCAGTTGTATAACGTATACAATTTTTATTTCTAATACGTTTAAAGGCGTTATATTTTAAAAATTTAAAATCTTTTGTTATTTTATTTTAATTTTTATTTTTGTATTTAAATTTCATTCAAAACAATTGACAGGAACACTGCAAAACACAATTTTATGTTCCTTTTTTCTTGCTTTCTTATCGTAACACTATTATTACTAGATACTACTCTTACTACTACAACGAACAATTTTTTATTTTTCTCTGTAATCTTTCTATTGGAATAACGCGCTCTATCTGTAGGAGAAAAATAATAACGCAATTGTTATACCTGTACCGGCTTTGAAATCCTAGCCAACTAACAACCAATCAACGGTTATAAATATAAAAAAACAACCATAACGGTATTAATAACATCAAACAGCAGTTTGTACAAAAAAAGTAATGAACAACAACAACCAAATATGGTTTTGGAAACTCCCAGGACTCTTTCATTATTTTTTTGAAGCAAACTAAAAAGCGTAGCATAAACTATAGGACAGCATGAAGTTAGAAAACTAACCAGTAGTTATTTTCTATATTTTTGTTTTCCTCTCGCCAACACTCAACTTAAATGTGACTTTAGCCGGACATTGAACGTGTAAAAGAAAAAACTACGCAAGAATATTGCAATTGTGGCTAGCAAAAGATTGATAAACAAAGAGTGAAAGGGAGAGAGGCTGCATTAATAACAATAAAGATTTATTAAAACAAGTACAATTTTGTGTTTGCTGTTTAATAAAACAAGAACTATAACAGGACATTGAAGTATGGAAGAAGCTTCTTTTCATTCATCTTTCTTTATTTAAAGAAAACAAAATTTTGGTTTATTTTCCGCTGAAATTTTTGTTTAAGTTCCAAACTTTAAAGACGGTTTAACTTTAATACGCAAATGCACAAACTTTTTTTTTGACAGTTTTACTCCTTGTCAAACAAAAAAAGACAAAATTTTTTCGTAAACGCTGTCCGTCAACATAAAAATGAGCTTTAGTACTTTGTTGGTGAATGCTAAATTGATATAACGCTAACCTTTCAGATACAGCTAAGGAGTTTATTTTAAATAAGAGGTGGACTAGTGTATTGTCATCAAAATTTCCGATTTTTAAAAACTAGGAGGCTTTATTTCGAACACTCAAACAACGCAATTCATTCACCTGCATAAATAAATGGTCATACAACCAACGATCTTTTATGAGAACTTATGAGATGAAGAATATTTCACAATAAGTGTCTAAAATTTTACTAAAAATTCTCAGGTTCTTAAAATTGTCCCCAAAAATCTCTTAAATAAATTCCTTAAATTTTTATCTTTCTAAACAACTTAAAGTGAAACCATTAAAACTGTTCTGCACAGAAATTTCTAAAATAATACAAAGACGACAATAACAACATCAGTCGTAAAAAAATAAAAATTTAAAATAAATCCAAACAGCAGATGTTGACAATAAAATACTGATGGGTTTATGCCAATAACTCTCGCAAATAAAACCAAGAAGAATAAGAAGAACTTTAAAATTTTATATTGCCACACAAATAATATAAAATTACAACAAAATATCGTATAAAAATTCTAACAACAACAAAAATTATAAATATATTAAAGACTTGTTTACGAAAGAAGCATGATTTCAGACGAACACATTTTTTTTGGTATAGAAAAACATAAACAAAATCAAGTGTTTTTTCATGCAAACCGACGTTCATCTGAAACTATTAGGGTATAAAATAACAACGTCAACTCCATAGACAACACAAATACAAACACATTCACACACAAAAATTCTGTATCTCACACACAAATATAAGAGTTGATGTGTAACCAAAAGTGCTGAAACAGAAGTAAAAAATAGAAATGTTAGAGTATTGGTATGTGAATGTTAAAAAGGATTTGTGTGTGCAAAGTGCGAAAGGCGACACCATAAATGGGAGTGTAGATGGAAGTGATAGTGAGACTAAGAAATTGAACAAATTTATGTGAACAATAGTTTGGATTTTAAACATTTATATGTGAGTGTGAATATGTATGTAAGTGAGTTAATGTTTAAATTTCATACTAAGGCATGGAAGTGTTAAACACAGCCTCTAAATACTAAAATTTTATAGAAATTCTTAATAAAAATACTGTTTAACAGCAAATAAATTGAACCTAGAAATTTTATATACAAAAAGGTTTGAGTCTGATGTTTTCAGGACAGATAACATCGTAATTATGAGCCTATCGGAATACCATTTATGCATGCACTTATTTGTTTGGTTGATTTGTTTGATTTTTTTTTTAACTTTATACCAATTTAAACGTGATTGTAACTCACTCTCTATCTCCTCTCTCAAACGAATTACATTTATAATCAAAATGATTTTGAAGAGATATTTTCTATGCCTAATATGTACTCAACATTGATTTCCGATGCAATGAAAGTTGTTGTTTGAAGAAAAAAAAAATAAAAAAAAAATAATAAAAATTCAGGTCATATATGCCAGTCATTCATAACCCACAAATCTTTTGCTATTATTATTGGAGAATTTGCCAGTACTTCAGTTTCTATATGATCTTGACATTTGTACTGCTGTGTGTTGTGTTGTGCTTTCAGCATCATATCAGTCTCCCGAGGTATTTGTCAATTTTAAAGATTCATATTTCGTTATCAGATTTTCAGTTTTTTCTCTCTCTTTTTTCTGTCGAAAAGAGAAACGCATTGTTTAAAACATTTTTATTTTTCTCTATATATTCCATATATACATACAATTTAATATAATAATATCAGCTATTAATACGAGGGTTGGCACCATAAATTAATAATAATGAGAATCACTTAATTAGTGTACGATACTAGACATCATTATTTCTTACTAGTATTGGTCTAATGACCAATATCCTGCAAATGGTTTAAAATCGATCTTGTGAAGCCTAGGCTACAGGCTATAGAATAGCCTATTACGTCTTGCAATTAGAAGTTAAAATAAACAACGTAAACATAAGTCAATTACGTGGATTAAGCCCTGGCTGGGGCTGCACATGTAACCAAAGTCTAAAGGAATGAATTTGTGTTTGTTGTTGTTGCTATTAACGTGTTTTCTAAAAGAATTACACAATAAATATCCTGTATACGTTGTAACAATGTTGCTTTCAGTTTAATAACATAAACTACCTTGTGGCGTAATACAATGTTTTGAGTTTTACTCTCTCTCACACACCTCTCGGTCTTCTCACAATGAGCATGAGTATTTCATAAACATATACGATTATACTAAAATGCTTATAAATGAAGATTAAAGAGACAGAGAGAGGGAGAGAGAGACAGAGAGAAAAAATGTGATAAAAATAACATAAAAATTATCAAAAAAATTACTAACAAAATGGCAAAAAAAACCCGGAAATAAAAACCAACAAAAAACAAAAAAAAAAGACACCAAAAGAGAAAGCACCATGAAAAACATATAAAAATTAAGGCTTAAAGCAATGTTTGCCAACAATGTGTGGCATATAAAAATCTATTGCCTAATGCTGGAAAAGAATTTGCTTAAAAACGTAAAATGATGTATGTATGCTGGTATACGTATAAGGATGGCGACTAGTTGAGTTTATTAAATAGAAAATTGCATAAAAAAAAATAAATTAAAATATTTTATTTCAACCACTATAACCTGCTATAAATCTGGTTGAATATAAATTTGGAATGAACAGTGACTTCTAAATGAAACTAATTTAACTCGGAGGCCCAGATAGTGTGTTAAATATGCAAATTGAACATTCAGGGAAGTGCCAACAAAACATTGTTTTTCTAATAAAAAACCATTCTACTATATACTGTCGAAATTACTATTTCTTTGCCTTCACGGTTGAACTTTTAAGTATAAAAGAAAGGAATTAAATGGACAATTACGCTACACTGCAGAGTCACGTTAATTTTTATTGGAAACCAAATTCTTTATTTGCCTTAAGCTTTGCAGAATTAATAATTGTCTAATACAGGCTTCAACACAATATTGAACTATTTAATCATCTTTGTAATGAAGTTGTAAGTTTCTGCATTCTAATTGGCTAATACGAACAGAACAAGACTTTACGATAGAGTGTGAAGTATTAGTCGCCGTAGTTTAGTAGTTAGATTGATGGTTTATTAGACGTGAGGCTTCAATTCAAATTCCATTTCAGACATCTCCAACTAAGCGAAATATGAAGGAATATTTCTTCGGCGACTGCCTCTCAGCAGATTTCTAGCAAAACCTTTGAGAGTAAATAAAATTGTCATGAAAAAGTTTTTAAAAAATTTGTCATTCGGAATCGACTTTAAACTGTAAGGCCTGTCACTCATGTATAAATTAACACACACAACATAGATGGTGTGAGAAGCCCGTATGAGATGGTGATAGTTTCTTCAGGTCTAATTAGGGTGTAATGTAGTCGCTGTAGTCTAATAGGTAGTGTGCTTGCTTAATAAACGTAAGACCTCGGTACAAACCTCAGGTCAGACATCAAAACGCAAATTTCTGGCAAAAATTTTGAGTGTAAATAAAAGTGCAACAAAAAAGTTTCTCAAATATCTGTCGTTCGAAGTCGACTTTTAATCTTAGGGCCTGCCACTCATGTATAAAATTAACACTCACAACATAAGTCGTGCGAGAAACTAGGTCCATAATCCTGACAGAAGGATTAGAAGAAGTAATGACCACTTATGTGTTTATGTACACTTAAACCATAGTTTACCATTTCATAGCACAGTTGCGCAAAGAGAACTCACACGCATTCTTGTGTTTTTTCATTTAGTTGTCGATCAGACTGCGACAAGAACACATGTGTAGCGGATGCTTTATCATTTTATTTCAGCATAACACTCAAAAAATATTTTATGTTAAAAATGTTCTATGTTATTAGCTAGGCGTATTTCATTTTTTTTTATTTTGTAGCATAGTATAACTTTTTTAAATGCTTTAGAATGTTAGCTTTTTTTCTTTTAATAAAAAATTGTTTTTTTATTCTTTTTATTTTTATTTATCTAAAAAACATGGTCTAATTTTTAAGCCAAAGATGGATAGCTTTATGTTCTTTTAATAATAAAATCGATTTTTTATTTTACTTTTATTTATCTAAAATTCTTATGCGAAAGATAGACAGCTTTACAGATGTATGTTGATGAAATGAAAATAAAAAGAGCGTATATTACTAACACTTTTCTATGGCTGTAAATAAATAAATTCTCTCAACTTAGTTTCTCTCTCTTACTCACTAACACAAAACCAAAAATTTTTTGACGAACCCTGACTTAAACGGTAATAGGTCATGATAACAGCGATTTTCATTTAATGTATGAATGCTTTAGCAGTTTGTTTTTGACAGTTTTTTCTCCTTTTTTCTGGTATTTTTGCTTTGCGTTAAATAAAGATTTTGGTTTTTAATATCCATGACTATGAAACACATAATCAAATAAATAATTCATCAAATAATTTTCACTAAAAAATTTATAGAAATTTAAAATAAAAATTTATTGCCATTTATGACTCACAAAATAAAATATTCTTTTGCTTGCAACATACATTCATGAGTGCTATACGTGAGCGCAAATAGTGCATGAAATATATTTCGAAAAAGTGAAAGAAACAAAATTCATATTTCAACAGAAAAACTTTTTTAATTAGAAAATATTAGTATTTTTTCCTTTCCCGTTTTTTGCCAAGCTATTAAAAAAAGAAACAACAACAACAACAAAAATATCTAGAACATGTTTAAACTTTTTAGCGTTTGTGTAACAGCCAACACAAAAAAACTTAAAATTTGAAACAATTTTTTATGAAAAAATGCTGCTTTGAACTCAAACAAAACTCTATTCAAACGTATGAAATGTGGTAGGTACATAGATAGGGGAAAACTTTTGATAGAATTGTTAAAAAAGAAAATAAAAAAGAGAAGCATATAACAGATATATTGGTTAAATTTTTAATTTAATTAAATTATTATTATTTTTTAATAAAAACAAACATTAATCATGTAATAAATCTTTTTTACCTCAATCGTTGCTTTTGTTTCCTTTGTTGCAGAGTATCAAACTGATAACATTGTCTGTCTATGATGTTATTTCAACAATTGAGAGTTTAAGTGTAAGTTATGTTGACTGCATTAAATAAATACTCTGAGGGAAAAGAGTCAGAGAATATGAAATAAGTTTCACAAAGAAAAGAAGAGAAAATATATTGAGAATAACAAACATTTTCAATTAAATTAAAACTTTTCTATAACAAATACGGCTAATATTGTATATAATGGAACAGAGTACACTGTTTCCACTCTTGCCATATCCTATTACTTCTTGGCTTTGCTTCAGTACTATTTAGGTAGGTGATTGTTCTACATATCAAATGTCTAATCAGCCAACACACTACCTACTAGACTACGGCGACTTCAACCCAATACAACAACGATATTCAGCTGTATTTGCGCATTGCTTTTAGACGTGTCCGAATATTGCGGATCGTAAGAATCTCAGTAATATAATGATCTGGTGTGAACGAAATAAACGGTTGTGGACAATTCAGCAGTTTCCATGAGCCTTATAACTTCATAGCAAGTGATTGGTACCACTCAGTTACAAATTATGTGACATTTGGTCACGATGAATTTTTTTGCCAAACACTTTAAATTCGCCATTTATGAGTCTATCTTTTACTTACTTTTAATTACGCTGATTTTGTAATCAAAATTGATGAAAATCTCAACGATTCACAACTATAGTAAATCTGTACTGTAAATCAAATATACGATTCCGAACTTTCAACATCAGAACACTTCGAAAACGATCAAAATTAAACAAAATCTCTAAAGTCTTCAAGGCTATAGAAAATTATTTGGCCCAATAATACCTCCGTAACACTTTTTTGTTCTCAGGCAGTTTAAGTAAGTTGTAGTATTTTTACTTTCTGCATTAACAGACTGAAAATCTACGCAGGGGATAAAAATGCTTTCTAAAGACTTCTAGAGGAAACAATGGAGGTCTTGTCTAGGGGATTTTATTGATTGTAGCCCAGGTTGAAATTGTTATGTCACTCACAGATTCAGACAAATAAATAGTGAAGGAAATCTCGACACCATTTTTCCTCAAACTAACACGGGTAAGTTGGTAATGAAGTTGGTGTAGTCTAGTAGGTAGTATGTTGGCTTATTAGACGAAAAGCCAGGGTTCGAGTTCAAGGCCAGACATCAAAATAAAATACAAAAAGTATTCTGCGCCGACTTCCCCTCAGCAGATGAAGAGTTTCTCCAAATGAAGAGTTTCTCAAAACTCTGTCGTTCGGAGTCGACTTTAAACTGTAGGTCCTACCACTCATGTATAAAATTAACACACACAACATAAGTGGTGTGAGAAACTAGGTCGTAATCCTGACTGAAGGGTTGTAATGACCAATTATGTATGTATGTAACACGGGTAACCTTGGATCAACAACCAGAAAGCCAAAATGACCACGTTAATCGAGGTAGAAAATTGTGAGGGTCATTAATAGATGTACGAAACGGATGTGGGGCTTCAAATCATGTCGTGCAGCGGAAATGCGATTGAAAATATCTGTAATATGAAGCCGATTTACATCGATTGTTTAAGGACACAATACGAAGACAAAACAGTAACTGGCGAATGCAGAAAAGTGTCTTTTAGATTTCATGTTTGGATTCTAGGTCATACCTGGCGGCTAATCGAAGGCAGAAGTGATAAATGCAGTTGAAACAAGAACCTGAAAGTCGAGTCTGTGGATTATTTGGACCACCCGGTTAGTGGTACACGTGCGTTTTGTATGAGTAAACAGTTACAGAAGCCAGGCTGCTGAATTGTAACGAAAATTGAAGGCAATGGAAGGAATGACAAGCTTATCTGGTTAAATTAACCCTATTGCAAGGCTGTAAGTAGTCGGGATCAGATATTAGAAAGACTCCTGAGCGATATACCCAAGATGGAAATTGACTTAAGCCCCAGCTCATAAGACGAAGAAATATACCCACCTATATTTAGAGTAGGCTACTGGAAACTTAAGGCACAAACCAAATCAACGTTGTTACATTTTGTTGTTGGCCTTTGCTCCAACTGGAAGTCATAGATCATCAGGTAGGACAGAAAACTTGCCCTGACTCTACCGTACTTAAAACATTTTCTTTATGATTTACAAGCCTATTGTCTTTACATCATGCCTTACGATCGTGTATTAAATTTTCCTTGCAAATGGTGTACTTTTCTTGGAAATACCGACTAAAGTTGCAAAGCAACCAACATTATCAATACAACGAGCAACAACAAAGAAAGGAAAGAAAATAAATTTCGATTTTGAAATGTTGTTGACATTTGTAACAAAAATTTTATTTCATATTCTTCTTTCTGTATTTGAACAGAGTTTAGATGAGCAATTCATTTGAGGGCCTAAGTTTTTGTAATGCCAACAACAGCAGTGTTGTTAGAAAGTAGTAGAAGAGCAATTGTTGTTTAAAGAATAAAGTGAGGAATTTGTCAAGTTATACACTTTGCAACATTCCTTCCTTGACAAAGTATTCTTTACCTATTTTTTTTTGCTATTTTTCTTATTTTATTTCGATGCTTGTGACTTATTTTAGTTTGAAGGTAAAGAATAAAAAAAGGGAAGAAATGTACAAAAAAATGCTTTTTATTTAGAGAATTTGACATTAAAAACCTACTCATTCTTTAACAGATTCTACAAAAATAAAGTCTAAATAACTTGAGTCAATAAAGAAAGTTCTTTTTCTCTCTCTCTCTCTCTCTCTCTCTCTCTTTTAATGGAATTTATTTCTGCAAGTATTGGTACACAGAGACCTGGTGTTCTAAAGGAAATTTATTTAATAAAGAGCCGACACGCGGCACAAAAAGTTTTGAATATTGAGAATGAATAAAAGAAGGAAAAAAGGAATTCAAAAGTAAATAATTGTGAATGGCAATAGAAATGAAAAAAGTTCAGGAGATTTGTTGTTATTTGCCAAGCAGGTAATAACATTAAAGAAGAATTATTTAAATTTCTCAATCTTAATAGAAGATTTGAAAAATGAAATAAAAAGAAAAGATTTCATAAGGTTTTCTTAAACTTTTTAAGTCCTTTAAGCAAATTCGTTTAAAAACTTTTTAATTTAAAATCTTTTAATTCTTAAAACAATTTATGTTAAGCTGTTTATATGGATTTAATGGCCACATTAAAAAATATTTTGTTTCAATAATAAGCCATGAAACAGAATAAGAGAACCGGTCCACAACTTCGTGAAATTTTGAAGGACATACAGATTTTTGAGTAAAAAGTCATATTTTTTTCAAAATAACCTCATTTGCTGTCTAAGAAATAGGATTTGTTTGTGAAGTGATATCGTAGGTACTTGGTCACCATAGGCAAAATTGACTTTCTTATTATATGATTAGCCTCAATCCTTTCAAAGGAGTATTAACTGAAGACATCAGAATTAATCACAGATTATAGTTGAAGTCGCCATAATCTAGTAGACAGTGTGTTGGCTTATTAAACATGTGACCACGTTTCAAACCCCATGCCAATCTTTTTTTTGGCAACTTCCTCTCAGCAGATTTCTGCAAAAAAAAACTCTGAAAGTAAATACAATTGCCATGAAAAAATTTCTAAAAAAAAATTGTCGTTCGGAATCGACTTTAAACTGAAGATCCCGCCGCTCATGTATAATATTAACATACAACATATGGGGTGTGAGAAGCTAGGTCGTAATCCTGACTAAAGGGTTGTAATGACCAATTGTGTGTGCATGTATGCATGTCTGTCTGTATAACTTAATTATATAGTGCCCAAGATTAGCCCATATATGTAAGGAATTTGGGGCTATGGAAGATGGTTGCTGGATATTTCAATAATACCACCGTAACGTAGTAGAAAGCATCTCATTTTTATTCTCACGCAGGTTAAATGAGCCACAGCTGTGCAGTTTTCCTACTTCTTTTCAAGGCCAAGAATGTCTTATGATTGGAAAGTCTTATGTACCTGTGCATACAGAGGATTAAAATACTGAAATTATCAGAATTTCGAGACGATCAGCACTTAGCTCTCTCGGTGACATGATAAAATCTGCAGTTTTCTCTACAGCCACCAGATATGAAACACAGCCGACATAGACCTGTAGGCTTTGCAAGCTTAAAAAAATCAATGAACAGAACACAGCTTATCAGAAGCCAGATAGAATCAGAAATCCAGCATCGCAGTGGATGAGAATTGGCCATCTCCAACAAAAGCCACGAAATACTGCACTAGGTTAGGTTAGGTTGTACATGTCAATTAAGACAAGTACAGTACCGGGAGGTCGAATTGACCCATTGTACAACGCCCTAGTTTCTCACACCACTTATGTTGTGTGTGTTAATTTTATACATGAGTGGTGGGACCTACAGTTTAAAGTCGACTCCAAACGACAGATTTTTGAGAAACTTTTTCATACTTATTTTTTTATACTCTGAGTTTTTGCCAGAAATCTGCTGAGAGGAAGTCGCTGCAAAAATACTTTTTGTATTTTGTCTTTGATGGCTGGCCTGGGGCTCGAACCCAGGCTTTTACGTCTAATAAGCCAACACACTACCTACTAGACTACGGCGACTTCAAATACTGCACTATCAGGCCTGGAATATGCAGAGAAGACAACGATCTTCCTAAAAGTACAGGCAACTAACAGATGAAGAAGTATTTAAAGCAACCAATACATACGTACATAACATACATATCTTCCGTCAGGATTATAACCTAGCCACTCACTTTATACATGAGTGGCGCGACCTACAGTTTAAAGTCGATTCCGAACGACAGATTTTTGAGAAACTTTTTCATGGCATGGCCGAAGAAATATTTTTTCATATTTCGTTTTGATGTCTGAGGCCTGGGGTTTGAAGCGTGGCTTCACGTCTAATAAATCAACACACTACCTACTAGACTACGGCGACTTCAAGGCATACAATACATTTGGGGAAATTGAAAACTTCAAATAAAATTCGAAGTATGGGTATCGCCTTGACTTAATTGACTGGGGTACGCCTTGGTTATATTTGGCGCCGATACACTTGAGAAAACCACGATGCCTTCTTGAGAATTTATCACACAATCGCGTTTGTGTTCGATTGTAAGCAATCCTTTCTCACATCCAAGTGAGCGGTAAGATTAGAAACCGTTGAGGTATGTGAAATGCTATTGGTCGTAGACTTAGTTGAGGTCATGATGCGATCACGTGTTTTGTTTAGAAAATCTAATTCTTAATGGACGATAGAATTCTTTTTAATTTTTAATTTCTGCTCAAATTGTTCGGTAGTCTAATACCAAAGGCAGCTCAAATGCCACAGCTGATTGACAGATGTCAAAATGTGCTTTTAATGTCACTCTGGTGATGACCTCTAGAAAAATTGAGTGTGTAAGGAAGGAAACAAGTTGTATTTTATATATTTGAATTTGTATAACGGTAAGTGACAGGAAAAACTTCTGCAGGGTATGAGTATTCCACTTGAGTATTTCACTGGCCGATTAATTACTAATAGAGAAAGACGAATACTTCGTGAAAATCTATGATTTTCGGAAACAAGTTCTATTCGATAGTAGAAGATATAGACTAGATAGATAGAGATAGAATATTGAAACACAAGCCGCATTGCAACTGTGTTTTCAATGTCTTAAAAGAGTAATATATAGTAGTATATAGTAGTATATAGTAGTATATAGTAGTGTATAGTAGTATATAGTAGTATATAGTAGTATATAGTAGTATATAGTAGTATATAATATTATATAGTAGTATATAGTAGTATATAGTAGTATATAGTAGTATATAGTAGTATATAGTAGTATATAGTAGTATATAGTAGTATATATTAGTATATAGTAGTATATAGTAGTATATAGTATTATATATTAGTATATACATACATAATTTGCCATTACAACCCTTCAGTATTACGACTTAGTTTCTCAGTACCATTATTATTGACCAACCTCAAATACTCCCTTATGCGATCGAGAAGTCGCAATATAGATTTCGGAGCACCAGTCCACACTATAGGATCTCGTATTTAGATTTTGCAAATCGATTTCTTGTGGTACAGAAAGTAAGTCGCATATAAGTCGTTCTCTTATGCTTTTCAATACCCTTTACGATTAACCTGCCTTCATTCCCTTCCATGTTTATTGTTGTCATTATGATTTGACAAATTTTTACTGAGCACAGTTGAGCGAATACTATTACAAAATTTATCTTTCCAACAGTTGCCTCATGACTAATGATATACAACCATTAAATGGAAAACTACTCCAAATCTGTAAATTTTTTCTTTTTTTTGGTTCAAATTTTGTCGCATTTATAAGTACTTTTTTGCTTAAGTTGTTGTTATATTTTCTTTCTTGCTCTTACAAAGTAAATTTATAATGATTTGGCATAAAAGGTGGAAACGAAAGCAGAATTAGAAATGATGCTGATGCGGGTGTTACAATCCAGAGAGAAAAAAAAATAAATTTGGTTTGAAAAGTTTTTGGCACACACTAAAGTTCACAGGGCCATTAAACTGTCATTAGTGACAGTTTGCCAATGCAAATGTTTGTTAATGACAGCTGCATAAAAGGAATTAAAAGGACATTTTTGTGTGTGGAAAAAGAGAACAGAATGGGAAACATAACAAAGTCTGTTGCAATTGTCTACACAAAGAGATTGAAATTAAATGGTCACACAGGGTGATTGGTAAATATTTAATGACAAACCAAAAAATAAAACCTTTTTGTCATAAAAATGGCAGGGAAACTATTCAAATAGCAGATGAATAAAAAAATAGAGACTAATTGTTATAAAATGACTGCTAAAATGGCAGAGAGAATATTTGGCAATAAAATCTAGGCTCTGTTTAAAGAGAAAATTAAATATTTAATACATTTCGTTTGTAATCTATCAGGTTTTTTGCCAAGGCAGTGATTTTATTTTCTATCAAATCAATGTTTATTTAAATTTATCGTTTTGATTACTTGTTTATTTTTTAATTTTTATTTAAAATTTTTTTTATTAAAAAAAGTGGGGTATTTTAATAGACAAAATTCCAAATCAACAATGAATTTAGTTGCTGCAATACAAATACTAAAATTCACACAAAAAGAAAGATTTTCATATTTTTTTTTGTGAATTATTTATCTTTGTTTCTTTAGTTCTCTCGCAAATAACATTGTTTTCATTCTTTTTCGTATTTGTTTGTTTTTCTGACAAACAATTTATTTCTACAAAGAATAAAATGAAACTGAAATAAAAATTCGTATTCAAATGGATTCCATTGTTTTCCTTTCTCTCTCTTTGTGTTTCATGCCATTGAAATTCTATTTTGCGATTGAGTTGGCAAAAAGCAACAAAAAAAAAAATAAATAAATTCGTTGGCCATCAAAGGCTGTATTTTGATTCACAAAATGAAACAAAAGCTTCCTCTTAATCCCAAATCCTTTGGTTTTAAATCCATTTAAGTGATGTGAAATTTAGTTACAAACAAACAAACAGAGTGGTTAAAAGGGCATTAAAATCCAGTTCACAGGCAATAGTGAATTTAAAATTTAATAAACATTGGCAATAAACAGACCCCTCACACAGAGAGTTCTTATGTTAACAGGAAATGAAGTTCATTTTAATACATATTGTCATCGATTGCATAAGTCTGTATGCGATCAATGGATAGCGTGAACCTTATTTACCCTGTACTGAGCTTGTGTTTTCACATTGACCCTGAACTTACATACATACATAATTGGTCATTACAACACTTCAGCCAAGATTACGAGCTAGATCCATCACTTATGCTGTGTGGTTTAATTTCATACATGACTGGCGGGAGCTACAGTTAAAGGCGACTTCGAATGACAGGCTTTTGAGAAACTTTTCATGGCATTTTTATTTGGTTTCAGAATTCGCCGAAAGGAATATTTTTTCGTAAGTCGTTTTATTCGAGACCTGGTCCTCACATTTAATAAGCCAACAAACTGTCTACTCTAGTACTGCGAATACGCCCATGAACTTGCCTTTTCCAAATATGGGTCGGCCAGACCTCTTTCAAATGCCCTTTGGAACATATATTCGATGCATTTCTTGTGATGTTATGCTGAGTTCTTATTGATTATTGTTATTGATTCCTAATCTCCTTTGCTATATGGTGTTAATTTGATATTCCTCCATAAGATATAACTCTTTTTCAGTCTATCCATAAAGGAAGCAAGTGAAATAAAAAAAATCATTATGTTTCTTAGCGCCAGATACATAAACTTTATCATTGATTGGAAAGTGTCGGGATTTATTGGCGTCTTAAGTTGTGCGATGTATTTATGCTGAAATAGGTAAAAACAGTTTCCACCTTTCGACCCAGATCAAAGCGTCTATTTTGAGTGCTTAGAATATCAAATAATGTCTCCAATTGCACTTTTGATCATGATCTGATCGTCTACGATATTATGTAAGAACTCAGTGGTCTGACGGATACGTGACTATTCGAAATATGCTCAAATCTCTCTCAAAGATATTGTACACCACAGTAACCATAGCAGCACCCCATATGTTCTATTCTACCTCGTAGGAGATCCCACAATGACCTTTTTGTGTCAGCTGTATACATTGAAGCCGCAAATGTGTATTAAATTACAACTCCATTAAGCCTTTTCTGAACATCCTCAACTATGTCTATTCGAATTATCCTAAACTATTTTCAAATGTAGTCGCCGTAGTCTAGAAGGTAGTGTGTCTGCTTATTAGACGTAAGACCCACGGTTCATATCCTAGGTCAGACATCAAAACGATAATATGAACAAATATTTCTTCGGCGACTGCCTCTCAGCAGATTCGTGGCAAAAACTTTGTCATTCGGAGTCGACTTTAAAACTATAGATCCCGCCACTCATGTATAAAATTAACACACACAACATAAGTGGTGTGAGAATCGGGGTCGTAATCCTGACTGAAGGGATGTAATGATTCCAATGATTCCAATTCCATCTAAATTTTCGAGTGATTAATATTCGATTCATGCCATCTTCTGTTGGCCAGTTAAGGTCCGCCAGGAAGTTATGATTGTCATACCCCTCTGCCATTTCGAAACCGCTTGGTTAGTTCATTTTGCGGAATACATAATAGAACTGAAAATGTTAAGCAGTCTTAAGAGTTACTTCCAGCCCTCATACGAACATATAAATCGATAGTTCAATAGCAGTGCTGCGTCCTTATTCCAATCGTTTTCTTTATAGAGTATTGGAAGTATTTTGGCTTGTGCATGTTAACAATAATAATCTCTAGATTGCTGTGTAATAAAACTCTTTAAAACAACTATCCTAGATTGTAGCCATCATGATCAAAGTCTTCTTGCCAGATTTGAGCACATGTGCATCAACAATTGGTTGATATGAGGTGTTCTTGCAAAATGTATTCCTTTTATGTGTGCAATTTTTGTTCATTCACTAAGAAAAGGATGTAGAGAGGTAAGCTAATTTCATAAAATTTTTCATGAGAATGCATCTTTTGCATCCTTATGCGCTATTAACGCTTAAACGCCACCTGTATCTTAAAAAAATGCCGGTAGGGCTATTCCGAGTTCATCTATGTAAACAGCGAGCAATATTTATGATCTTGTACTTGACTTGAAGACAACACGTCACATGAAGCCAACAGAGCCAACAAAAAGCAAATAAAAAATGCTAGAAAAACTTAAAAAATGTTTAACTCGCACTGTCATCATCCTCATTGCAGATGTGCTGCTTTAATATGGCAGCGGTAGATACTTTGGTTTGTAAAATATTTAACAAAAACTCCCGTTAAGGAAGGGTGATAGCAAGAGAAAGAGAAAAGGGAGGGATAAAGAGGGGAAAAAAGAGAGAAAAACTTTTAACACAAATACCAGACGGAAAACACATTCAAACAAATTCCCACGTACTACAAAGGCTAAGGCGCTAACAGAGTTAAACTGGTTGCCGTTGTAAGTAGAAAAGCACGAGTTTGTGCATTTTAATATACAACAACTAAAACAACTGTTGATACTGGAAAAACGCTGAAAGTTGTAAAAGTGGAATACCAGATGTAATGTTACAATCTCTGTAATTTTGCAGTTGTTTTCTTTGTTTCTCTCTTCTCTATTTTTCTATTTCTGTCTTACTGCCTGTTTGGTTAGAAAAGTCAGAGAGTATGTGTGAAGGTACAGGCTTAAGTGAGTGAATGTTTTTGGCCGACCACATGCCTAATGCACTTGTAAATGCATTTCATCGTTTATAATATACGTTTGGTTTGTTGAAGTATTCTCTCTTTTACACTTCTAACACAACCTAACAAGGTGGTTGCATATGTGTAGGCATGTATGCATGCATATATGTATGTTAGTGTATGAGTTAATGTGTGAGACTGAGTGAATGCTTAGATTCATTCTTTTCTCTACTCTTGAAAATATTTACTGAGATGAGTAGCAACAAAAAAAAGGGTATAAAACTCTGATGAATAAAAATAAAAAAAATCTAATCGTGTGTGTATGGTTGCCACAATGATTTTTACCAAGTATTTTATGCAATTCCTATGGTAAATTCACAGAACATTCTGTGTTTGTTTATATCTTTTTGTGTTTTTCTTTTGCTCTTCTAGTCTTGTTGCTGTTGTTGCATATTTTTTAAACTAAATCTGTGTGAATGTTTATTCTGGGTGGAAATAGTGTTTAAAATTTATGGCTGGTGTTTAGTGGGTAGTTTGTTTAATTTTTTTTGCACTGTTTTTGCTCTCTTTTATTGGGTGCTGCCGCCAAACAGTATTTTAAGTTTACATGATTCATGCTTCGTATGTAACTTGGAGTGCTGCTGTCAATTCAATTTTTCCATTTATTTGTTGGAAAGTACTTAAATATGCCACGTAGAAGTTGTATATGATTTCAAATTTGCTGAAATGCTGTACCATGATGCTATGTTGTGTTTGCAAATAAAGTCAACGTGGCAAATAAAATATTTGAGAATTTAAAAAAAGGACTTCTTCAGTCCAATTGAAATATTGTCTTAAAACAAATTTCATTTGCATGGAGTTTTATTTATTAAATTCAAAGGTTACTTTATTGATCTTATGGTACTAATGTTTAAGAATATTTATGTCCTAAAAGTATACATAATACACAAGCATTCTGTGTCAGCGGATGACTACCAACGGACATGAAAAAAAGGATTTTCTACCGACTATTGAAAAATTTGAGTTTGGAAACTGGAAGGCATAACTGTCGTATACAAAGTCAGAGCTAACATCCTAAAATTATACATCATACATACATACATAAAACAATTGGTCATTATATCTCCTTAGTCAGAATAACGACCGAGCTTCGTACACTTCTAATGTTGTTGTATGGCTGAACCTACAGTTTAAACTCAACTCCGAACGATAAATTCTTGAGAAACTTCTTCATGGCAATTTTTTATTTAGCCTCGGAGTATTTGCCAGAAATCTGCTGAGAGAAAGTCGCCCAAGAAATATTTTTTCGTATTTCGTTTTGTTGAAGATGTCTGACCAGGGGTTTAAACCATGGCCTCAAGTATAAAAAACCAATAGACTATCTACCAGACTACGTCGACCATTAGTGATTGAATAACCATCGTGAAATCTAGTTGGTGCCTCTAATTTTCCAAACTTGAAGAATTAAAGTTAGTTAAGGTGTATCATCAACAAGGTAGCACCAAAGGCACGAGGTAATATGAATCAACGGAGAACAAATTTGGTGACGAATTTATCTCACATTTAAAAGCAGTTCATTGGCCGCTAGTATCATGCGATTTGATTCCACTAGACTATGTGAATGCCTCATGTGCAGGGTCAAGCCAACCACAATATCGTCCTGGAAGATACAGCTACCTGTTGAAATGCAAGAAAAATTATGTCGCAATTGGATCTGATAGGAGGACAGCTTACAGCGAAGCTGCTGTCAATATTTAATCATGAAATAAAACGTAAATGGCAAGCATTCGCTTAGCACCGTAAATATTTCCTTCAGTTCAATACAAGAGAATTTTTCTGAAAAATTTATAATAGATGTCGATGTCCATATATGGGTGTAATGGAAAGTCTACTTATTTTTAAGAAACCTTGACCATTAAAGTATATATATATGTACATAATTGTCAGTCAGGATTACGACCTAGCTTCACACACCATTTATGTTGCGTGAGTTAATTTTTATACATAAGCGGCGGGACCTACAGGTTAAAGTCAAGCATCTTTTCATGGCAATTTTATTTCACTTACAGAGTTTTTGCTGAGAGGAAGCCGACGAAGAAATATATTTGCATATTTCGTTTTGTTGGATATGTCTGGCCTGGGGTTTGAACCGTTACCTCAGGTCTAATAAGCCAGCACACTACTTACTAGACTACGGCGACTTCAATTGAATAACCATCGTTAAATATAGTTTATGCCTCTAATTTATTTATTATTTTTATGCCTCCACGCAATTAATTGTCTTTGGTTTTTCAAACTGCAAACGGCCAACACCTCATCAATTCAGTATAAGAGAACTTTTTCTGAAAGAGACATTATAGGTGTCAACGTCCATATTTGAAAATAATATTTTTAACAAACCTTAACTATTAAAGAACAGTGAAGTAAATTTCAATTAACTGAATGAACAATTATCACATGACCTGATATAGTAGCTTAAATTATTTATTTGACAATAACACACCCCCATTTGACATTCTAACAACTTGTTAATGTTAATAAAAAAAAACACTTCCTTCTATAAATACATTTTACATCCCTTTCCTTTCCACCCTCAAAAAACATTAAAAGTCAACAACAATAAGTCGCAATCAGTATTACAAGACCGTGACAAAAAATTAAACGGAAACCACGGTTTTCTATGCCAGGGAAGAACATAAATATTGGCTTTAACCACGATACTTACCTCAACCTACCGTCAAATAAACTTTACACACTTTGAAAACACTTTGAAGTGTCTAAGAGTATCAATTGATGTGCGTTAGTGTGCGTTTAAATAAGTTACAGACAATAAATATTTAACACCGGCACGTATGAGTGATATTTAATAGAAAAATAACGAACCACTGCCAGTACGTATACGCAACGTAGTCCAGTATTTTCGTGCTTTTTTTTTTGTTCAATTCAGTTCAGTTTATTGAAATGAAAATTAAAATTGAAATTTATTTAATTTTTCATATTCAAATAATTCATTTGAATTTCATATTATTTATTCCGACATAATGGACATGCGGTTTTTGTATTTCTAAATATTTTACTTTGCTTACGCTTTTCTCTGTTCATTAATAAAATATGGCGTTCAGTTTATTTATTTCCTGTAATTCTAGAGTTTGTTTATGTTGTGTTGTGTTTCTGTTTCTCTTTTTGTTTTTGTTATTATGAAAATAATAAATAACTGATTCTTAATTGGCCTTTACGCTATAATGGCTGTGACATATGTTCATTCGTACGGTTTGTGCGGTTTAATAACATCTCAACCGCAATGATACACTCATTCATTTAAACACATACACACTACTCTGTGTCAACATTACTCTGTTTCAATTACCTTTCGCTAAATTTCTAACCATTATGAATACGGTTTGTTTTAATATGTGTGGGTGTGTGCTCATTTATGTATAGTAAACTGTCCGCCAAATAACTTTTTTTTGAAAATGCTTTAAAAAAAAAACTAATGAATATTTTCTCAAATTTCTTTTTTTATTTGAAAGTACAATCCTTCCGGTTAATAATGGAAAATAATTTCATTCAAATGAATGGCCTCGGATGGCCATGCAGTAGCCTACACGATTGGTCCAATTTTTAAGCACATTATCGATTGTATGCAGCTGTATTTCACCAATGTCTTCACGAATATCGTCCTTTAAAGCGTCAATTGTCTCTGGCTTGTCGACGCAACACTTATCTTTGACGGCAACCCACAAATAATAGTCCAACGGTGTCAAATCGCAGCTCCGAGGTGGCCAAACGACATCAGCTCTGCGGCTGATAATGCGATCTTCAAAAACAGGGCGCAAAACCTCGAGTGTAGCTTTAGCTGTGTGGCACGTAGCGCCGTCCTGTCGAAAGCAAATGTTGCCAATATCCTCCTCTTAAATTTTTTGAATAAAAAGTCGTTCAACATGGCCCGATAACTGTAACGGCCACTCCTTGCTAATTTTCGAAGAAAAATGGCCCAATTATGCCTCTGGACAAAATCTGCACCAAACAGTGACTTGTTTTGGGTGCGTTGGCTTTTCAATGATTGCGTGCGGGTTTCCTGTGCCCCAAATGCAACAATTTTGCTTGTTTACATACCCGCCAAGATCAAAATTAACTTCATCTGAAAAGATGATTTTTTTTTTTGCCAAACTCGACATCTTCTGGTGTAGGCTACTGCATGGCCAGCCGAGGCAGCCATTTGAATGAAATTATTTTCCATTATTAACCGGAAGGATTGTACTTTCAAATAAATAAAGAAATTTGAGAAAATATTCGGTAGTTTTTTCTTTTAAAGCACTTTCAAAAAAAAAAGTTATTTGGCGGACCCTTTATATTATTTGATTCGAATAATATCGATTGAATTCGAAAATTTTTCTCTGTTGTTTTTTATGCTTGTATTTGCTTTTGCTGTGTTATTTGATTTTTTAGTTTACTATTGTTAAGTATAGTTTCCAACACTGCGCATTATTATTGTGTAAGTAGTTTTGGGATTCTGATCCTCAAAACTTATTTATAAAAAACGAAAAACCTATGCAATGGCCATTTTGAATCAATTTTCTAGATTTTCTTTAATTTGTTTAAAATTAAGTACAGGTCATGACAGCCCTTCAGTCAGGATTACAACCTAGCTTCTCACACCACCTATGTTGTGTGTGTGTTAATTTTATACAAGAGTGGCGACCCCTGAAGTATAAAGTCAACTCCAAACGACAGATTTTTCATGGCTATTTTATTTTATTCTAAGAGTTTTTGCCAGTAATCTGCTGAGAGGTAGACGCCGAAGAAATATTTTTCATATTTCGTTTTAGTGGCGATGTCTGACCTGGGTTTGAACCGATGTCTAATAAGCCAACACAATGCTTACTAGACTACGGCGACTTGGAAGTTGGAATGGAAGTTTTCATTTCCACTTTTTTCGTGAAGAAAATTAATCAAACGACGTGAAGTAGTGAAATGGGAACGACGTGGGGCAGTAGTAAAATTTGTATCATAATACTGACGATTATTTGATATAATCTACACAGTAAGCGCGGAAGCTTACATACATACATAATTGGTCATTACAACGCTTCAGTCAGGATTACGCCCTAGTTTCTCACACCACTTATGTTGTGTGTGTTAATTTTATACATGAGTGGCTGGACCTACAGTTTAAAGTCGACTCCGAACGACAGATTTTTGAAAAACTTTTCATGGCAATTTTTATTTACTCTGAGTTTTTGCCAGAAATCTCCTGAGAGAAAGTCGCCGAAGAAAGACTTTTTGTATTTTTTTGTCTTTGATGTCTGGCCTGGGGCTCATACCCTGGGTTTACGTCTAACAAGGCAACACACTGCCTACTAGACTACGGCGACCGGAAGCTTAACCCCACACAAATGATTACCGAAAAAGGTCAAGTTAGTTCATGAGAGTAAGGAAAACTGTATGAGCACAATTCCTCATTACTAACCCGTACAATTGTTTAATACATTTACAAAGTGCCTGTTATTTCTGGCAAACAAGGGATAACCACCGTATCATCTTAGAATTTGTTATTGATGATCAATCACCTGCTTAGCTGCACAACTTTAGAAGCTACTTAGCTAGGTGACGCTTTTAAACCTCGACTTGGTATGTTGACGCCATTGAAATACAGGGAATGATATAAGGCCATTTAGCAAAACCTGAGTCTCAACTATTATTTGTATTGCTACCAGAACAAAAAGTAAAGATATTGTCTCTGTTCTTTCCATTCAAGCTCCAGAGCTCTTATATTTTTATTTATTTCTTTCATACTCTCTTCGTATTCTTTTTCCTGTGTTTATTATTATTACTCGTTAGTAGAAATTGTTTTTTTATAGTTTTATTGCAGCTACAGTTACTGTTATTTGTTTTGTTTGTTTTAATTTTTTTATTTTTATTTTTATGGTGTTTCTTCAGCTCAATGCGAATTGTTTTCTTTGAAACAATCGTCCACAGTGTGTTGATGTGCAAATTAGTGAAGTTGTTCAGGCATTATTTTATTTTATAAGAACAATAAAAGCAAATGAAAAGAAGAATAAAATAAAAGAAAAACAGGAAAAAAAACAAAATACTTAGACTTTGCCATGTTTACTTGGCTACAGAGTTGGATACAGACTTGAATATGGCCACAGCTAGGCCAACAGCAATGAAAGCGCAAATGATGAAGGCCATGATAGTGACGATTATGATGTTAGTTTAAATGCTTTTATATGTACAACATTTTAATAGTCAAGTGAAAGAGAACTCAAAATTGAAAAACTCTCGAAACAGCAGTTGTTGTAGCAATAAAAGACAAGGAATAACAATTTGATACAAATAAAATGCATTTCACAGTTAAAATCATTTTGTAGAAAATTTTCTCTGCTTTTGTTTTGTATCTAAAACTTGAAGTTCTGTTTTCTGCCCTAAAAGTTGATTTAATTGCAACTGTTTTCTCTTCTTTTTTTGTTCTCCTTGTTGTTTATTCTTTTAGGGAAATTTGTATGTAAAAATCAGAGGCAATTAAAGCCTCTGGCATAGAATGGTTTTTGAAATCTAAACCAGAGTTTTATTTAAAAGAAAATAAACATATTATGATGCTTGTGCTGCTACTCGTATTGCTATTGTTTTTCATTTCCTGCTGAGCAAATATCCTTAAGGGCATACATACTAAGCGATGCAAGTGTGGAGCTAAACCTATTAAATTAGAAAACTTAATGAAACATTGTATTGCGTTCAATTAAAATTTTCCAGTGCATTTTTGAATTCCGAAAAGTTTGCGAAAGATATGTTTGATTTCATTAGCGTGGAGTTAAGTTGAGCCAGGTTATAAGCTCTCCTTCCATAAATCAATATTTAAGTCGAGGATCGAACAATCCCTGTAGGAAACCATCACCATCATCCTCATTTTGTAGACAAAGTCTGAGAAGTCAAGAACATTCAAGAACACTTATCTGTGGCATCACAACGGGTCGCTAGGCGTGTCGAGTGAGCTTTCACTCTAACCTTGAACAACATTCACATCTTTATGGCATGGGTCAGACACTTACACATAAAATGCAAGATAGTGTTTTCCTTCTATTCAGACCCACAGATTCTGTACAAGTTATTTCAGGGAAAGCCAAGTCTATTGGTACACAAACAAATAGAGGAAGGGAGAATTCGTACAGCAATAGTGCAACATAGGGTCAGTCATCCATCTCAGTCCAGCTGTGTTTAGCAATATTGCATGTATCGTATAACACTAACACAGCTGAACTTTTTAGTAAAATGTCCGGAGTATATAGGGGTAGTATAACTGCCTTCACCAGTTAGCAATACAATTTCAGACGATAGTTCCATATCCTGAACCCTATATAATACTTACCCTTAAATAACCTGAAATTTACCTAAAAAATCGTCTACATTCTTAGACGAGAACGGAAGATGAAGTAACCTTCATTACAGATTTGATTTCAGTTTAGCTGTTCAAGTAAATTGGGATATTTTCGGTGCAAACTCGATTACTTAACATGCTAGGCGCTGTTTCCAAACGACCCATGAACTCCGGCTGTAAAGCACTGCAGTGGTGAGGCGGTCTATACGTGAGAATAGTACCATAAGTACTCTACTGAGAATATGTTTACCCTCTTTTGGGTGAGATAAAAGGAATTCTATGGAGTCTCATAAGCCAATTTGCGAATTTGGGTTACTTGGACTTGTAACAGAAAAGACTAGGGTGTAATATTGTTCTTGAAAGTAAAAGTTTGTGCCATGGAATACATAATTTTTTTTCATACATAATTGGTCCTTCCAACCCTTCAGTCAGGATTACGACCTAGTTTCTCACACCACTTTTGTTGTGTGTGTTAATTTTATATATGCGTGGCGGGACCTACATTTTAAAGTCGACTCCGAACGGGAGATTTTTTGAGAAACTTTTCTTATTTACTCTCAGAGTTTTTGCCAGAAATCCAGGAAGTCGCCGAAGAAATACTTTTTGTATTTTGTTTTAATATCTGGCCTGGGGTTCGAACCATGGCTTTACGTCTAATAATCCAACACACTACCTACTAGACTACGACGACTTCATGGAATGTTGTGCTTAATTCGATGAGAACAGAAATTACAAATGAAGCTTTTTCACCTGACTATGAAATAAATGGCGCGAAAGCAATATCAAAATCAATCAAACAATCAATGCGGGTGATTGATTGAAAATAAAAATAATAAATGTATCGTACCTGCTTGAAATATATGACATGTATGACTAACTGTAGGCGCCGTAGTCTAGTATGTAGTGCAATGGCTTATTAGGCGTGAGGCCATGGTTTAAACCCCAGGTTAGACATCTCCAACAAAACGAAATATGAAGAAAATATTTCTTCGACGACTGCCTCTCAGAAGATTTCTGGCAAAAACTCTGTAAGTAAATAAAATTGCCATGAAAAAGTTTCTCAAAAATATGTACTTTGGAGGCGACTTTAAATTGTAGATGACGCTGCTCATATATAAAATTAATACACACAACATAAGTGTTGTGAAACTTTTACTGAAAGGTTGTCATCACCAATTATGAATGTATGTATGGCATTGAATAGTCCAATGCAGCAACTAATGATGTATATGCTGTTTCCTCAGGTCAGCAACAATCTTCAAATAACGTTTGTGGTTGTATTCTGATAAAAATCCCATTAAAATACAGATTTTCTACGTAAATAGAGATAGAATTGGAACGAATCCTTTTCGATGTGACAACTTCTAGAACACCTCTTTTGATTTTCTATTTTTGGTTGATCCTTATATTCTTAATTTTTTATATATTTTTTTCATTGCAATTCTTTGTTCCTTTCTTATTTTTCTAGAATAAACACTTTATTTTGTCTTTGTATCAACATATCATGGAAAATAAATTGGATTTACTTTTACTCCTGCTTATAGTTACAAACTTGCAATGGTGTTCAGTTGGTATGAGTTCAAGGTTTTAAATAATAAACTGCGATGTGTGTTCTATGATTGGTTGTTTGTATGCCTCAATAAAAGCCATTTGATGTTTAGCATATATTTTATGGAGCCATTTATATTTAATTAAACTTGATTTACATGTTTACTGGCTGTCATTACATATTTTTAGTATTGATTTGCTGGCATTTTTTCTGTCTTTTATTTTTTATTTTTTACTTTTTACTTTTTCTATTTAATTATGTTCTCGTGTATAAAAACATGGTGATTTAATGTTGCGTATTAAAGCATAAATTAATTTAATTAATTGTGTTTAAATATTTGATGAAAATAATTAAAATTGAAATTGATTTATTATGTTCAAATGTGAATATAATGGACAGACGTCATTTATTTTATTATTTATAAACATTGAATATTAATTACGATTTTAAATCAATAAAAAATTAACTCGAAATGTAAATAAAATATTTAACAAAATAACCATGTTTTGTAACAAAAAAGTTCTTCTCTTTTTTTGTTTGTTCTTTTCTACATGATATTTCAGCCATAGTTTAATAGTTTTTAAATGTTTTTAGTGTTTAACAAAAGAGGCAATAACTGAACTATTTCCTCTCGTTCGCACTCTATCTCTTTTTCGCTCTCTTTCTCTGTTGCAAAAGCAGTTTGCCGGAAACTTATGAACTTTTTCAAATTGTCAACACAAAAATTCGGAACAGAAAAAAACTCTTTTAAAGATTTTTCTTTTTTTTCTCTTTCTCTTTGCTTTCCTATTGAGCAAATTCAATAGAATGAAAATCGTTAGAAAAGAAAGAAATCTAATCGTAGAACAACAACGCATATTGTTGAATGGGTCATTTGTAGTAGTCTTTTGCCATTTTTGCTCCATTGTCGTTGTATTCACAAATATTCCTATTTTTTCTATTACTTGTTATTGTTATTGTTGTTGGCAGAATAAATTTACTGTGTATGAAAACAAGGAATATGAAAACGACAACGAGTAGAAACCAAACCAAAACTGGCTAAGGTTTTAAAATACTCGGCTATTTAATATTCTATGAAAATTTCAATAAACGTGCCATGTTGTTTGTTTATGGGGTTTTAATGCAAATACCAGAATAAAAACAATTTAAGTAAAGAAAAAAAGAAGATGGAAATTGGCAACATATGCTGCCATAAAACCTCAATTACAGTTTATGAAATTTTCAATAACCCTGATAACAGAATATTGAAAATAAAGCAAAGAAAATGAAATTTGGCTTTAAGCATCCCCTTATGGAAGACATAGTTTAAGATTTTTCCTTAGAAAAAATGCCCTTAAATAGGCCAATTGCAATTGAAATTTATAAAGTTTAACAATAAAATCTTTTACTCTGACTCAGGGATAATAAATATGAAAACTTTGTAAATATGTCATTTAATGCATGTATCTCTTGTGTAATGAAATAATTTATAATAATTTCCCCACAACCAAAGGCTTTCCACTGGCAACAAATCATTTTGAAAATGGTCATTGAAAGTAACAAATCCCAGTAAAAACACGCAACTGTTAAGGCGTTTTAATATTTCAATTACTGCTGTTTAAATATGCTCACAAATACTACTTTACACTCTCTTATACACTCGCTTACCCACACACAAATAAATGCTTCCGTTTCCCTAATGTTTACAATTTTATTTAAATTTTTTTTATTAAACAAAACAACAACCAACGGAGAAAAGAAAATAAGCCATCCTTTTAAAAGCATTTACCTCATTAACTTCACTATACAACACCAAAAAGGAAGTTGCAAGCAAGGAAGAGAGGCAAAAACAAAAAGCGAAACATAAATTGTTAACACCACAAAATTAACCGCTAGAGGACGGTGTATATATGTATATGGCTTAAAATACTAACAACTACCACCATAATAATGAAAATGAACAAAATTATAATAAAGAGAGAGAGAGAGAGAGAGTTGGAGAAAGAGTATGAAACAGAGTGCACACAAGGAAATTAAAAAGTTGTACAGTTACATTATTAGCAAGACTAATGAAAACAAATATACACAAACACTTGGGGTAGAAATGTTATGCTTAGGTTTGTTTACAGTGCTGTAAATAAATTTAATATCAACGTTTGTTCATACACACATAATTGATAATTACAACCCTTCAGTCAGGTTACGACCTAGCTTCTCACATCATTTCAGTTGTGTGTGTTAATTTTTATGCATGAGTGGCGGGACCTACAGTTTAAAGTCTACTCTGAATGACGGAATTTTGAGAAATGTCAGAAATCTGCTGAAAGGCAGTCCTCCAAGAAATAGGTCTCACGTACTCGCTTTTCGCCTGGTAATTAAAAGTTTTAAGATTATGTGATTCTGTCTTTAATTTTGTATCACGTATTCCATGATAAGAGTAGAGATTCATTAAATTTAAAAATGTAAGCTCTTACAGGAATAGCTGCCAGATAAATGGGGCAGCAAATCGTCAAATATTTGAGAAAAAATCGTCAAAGACGTTCATTAAAATCGTCAAAAAATCGTCACAAAAAATAAATAAATAAATTAAAAGTTTTTAAAAACCAAAATTATTTCTATTGTAGTAAAACATATAAAGTCAATTCTGAGTTCAAAAATAATACATTTAAAAAAATTCGTTAGAAATTAAAAGCTAGCGTCCCTCATCTTCATTTATTATTTTTTTTTCCAAAAATGGAGATATTTTATATCATTTTTAGGAAAAAATTTATTAAGCATTAAACAACCTATCCCAGTCTTGTTTATTGACACATAAACGCAGCAATAATATTGCATCATCTTAATCTATGGGTAGAGTAAATATTAAGGAGTCAGAAGCCCTTGACATTCTGAGCATGAAAATTTAGTGTAATGTTGGCTGGAATCGATACATTTTGCAGTTCCTTCTTAAGACCTTATCATCTGATCTTACTATTTACACTATTTATTTATACTATTTATGAGGTCGGTGCCTCAGCGTCTATTTTGAGGTTTCTCGACAGTGTACAGGAGAGGCGTAGTAGCTCGTTGATGACGGTAGTGTATCCAGCGTAGTGTAGTGCATCGTTGCAATATGGTTTGTGTTTCACTGTTCTATCACTACTACTTGTTCCCGAAAATCATATATTCCTACCTAACGCTCGTCTTTCTCGGCCAGGACATCAGTATGTGGTCGATTGGCCAGTGGATCGCACACTGCATTACAGAAAAAGTACGTTTTTCAAATCGGACTATTCATATGTGGAATTCAATTCCTGCAGAGGAATTTTTCATAAAAATATGAAAATATAAAAGCCTAGTGTCCATTAACACTGTCCTCTCTTTCCTTCTTCCCATAACATATTTTCATAGTTCAAAACACAATGTCATCCATCCCCTGAGTGTTGGTCGTACGAAAAAAAATATCGGCGCTTGCCTTTGTTCTTCCGATGGTAATATTGGAAGCTATACTCGAATTTTTAAATTTGTCTGCAACGACAAGTGATAAATTATTCTCAACTACGAGGTTATTTAGGTTACTACGAGGTTATTGGCTTTTAAGGGATCAAAAAGGAATAAAATACAGAAAAATCATCACAGGTATTCGAAAGTAACTTAAAAATGTAATACTTTACTCCCTGTAATTACTAACACAAATTTCCAATAGTTAACAAAGCTTAAAGTGAGTTTTAATGTACTAAAGTTAGGAATATGATGTAAATTTGTAAATTCTAAAATACGTCAAAATAAGGGTATAAATCGTCAAATCGTCAATATGATATTTTTGGAGCTCAAAATCGTCAAAATAACGATAAATCGTCAAATCTGGGAGCTATGCTTACAGTTGATGGTAGGAACAATGGAAGCATAATTGAAAAATTTAAATGCAGCAATAATTGAAAATAATTTTAAAAGTATACAATGAATGGAAGACAACACCTGAATGAAATTTATAGTTATTTGACTATAAATTTTATTAAAGAGAAATTCAGTTTTAAAAATTCTTTCTAGGGAAACAATTCGCCATCTTAAGCAAAAAAAAAAAAAAAAGAATTGCATAATAGAGATGCAGTTCCACTTAAGGTAATTTAATTATTTCATAGAAGATTTAAAACGAAGTGCTGTGTTGTATGTGGAAAGAAGAATTAAGGTTTAAACAAAACAAACGGCTTCGTAAAGCACTAATAAAACTTGCTTTAGTATTCAGCTATTTTTACGATGCGATACATAAACTGCTCTTGTATGTGTTGCCAAGGGTTTGTTTAATCTTTTCATTTTTTTAATGTTTTTTTTTGGCAAACCTTATGGTTGGCAATATTTTTCTTGGCAAACACTTCTGCAACTAGCGAAACAAACAAGCAAAAATCATGATGCAATTTTTAATTGTGCGCATAATTAATAAGTAAACGAGCTAAACTGGCATGACAACAGAAATAAAGGGTCGGCCAAATAATTTTTTTTTGAAAATGCTTTCAAAAAAAACTACTGAATATTTTCTCAAATTTCTTTTTTTATTTGAAAGTACAATCATTCCGGTTAATAATGGAAATTAATTTCATTCAAATGGTTGCCTCGGCTGGCCATGCAGTAGCCTACACGATCGGTCCAATTTTTAAGCACATTATCGATTGTGTGCAGCTGTATTTCACCAATGGCTTCACGAATATTGTCCTTTAAAGAGTCAATTGTCTCTGGCTTGTCGGCGTAACACTTATCTTTGACGGCACCCCACAAATAATAGTCCAACGGTGTCAAATCGCAGCTCCGAGGCGGCCAAACGACATCAGCTCTGCGGCTGATAATGCGATCTTCAAAAACAGGGCACAAAACATCGAGTGTAGCTTTTGCTGTGTGACACGTAGCGCCGTCCTGTTGAAACCAAATGTTGCCAATATCCTCCTCTTCAATTTTTGTGAACAAAAATTCGACTGTACGTTACATTGACTCTAACGGCTACTCCTTACTCATTTTCGAAGAAAAGTGGCCCAATTAGGCATATGGACCAAAATCCGCACCAAACAGTGACTCGTTTTGGGTGCGTCGGCTTTTCAATATATGCGTGAGGGTTTTCTGTGCCCCAAATGCGACAATTTTGCTTGCTTAGATATCCGCCAAGATCAAAATGAGCTTCATCTGAAAAGATGATTTTTTTGCCAAAATCGGCATCTTCTGATGTAGGCTACTGCATGGCCAGCCGCGGCAACCATTTGAATGAAATTATTTTCCATTATTAACCGGAAGGATTGTACTTTCAAATAAAAAAAGAAATTTGAGAAAATATTCAGTAGTTTTTTTCTTAAAGCATTTTCAAAAAAAAGTTATTTGGCGGATCCTTTAAATGGGTAAAGAATGGTATTCCAATTAAGTTACATTTCTACGATGTAGAGAGTTTAGAGAAAAGTAATTACCTCTTCAGGAATTAGAGAATTTACTTATTATAATCTGTTATAGGTTATATTTCTCGGAGAGAATTGGGCCTATGGCGGAGGAAGAGCCTTCTCTTTCTCCTCTGTGTCGTGAAGACACAGAGGTTTTTGACATCTTTTCCATTGCTGACACCATTGACTGGGATCTCTAATATAAAGTTTGCAGGAATAGGAAGATTTATTTTGGACTTGGAATAGTTTTCTCCAAGGAATCGTTGACCACCGGGTAGAATTATTTGTGGCATCGCAATTACTCTGAATGCTGGCCTAAGTGAGACCTGTTTTTTCGTGGAGGCCACCTGCCATCTAACCTAACCTATTATAAGTCCAATATTACGCCTAAGACATGTTGTTTGCACGTTGTATTCCTTGTACGAAACTAGACAAATATAAACTTCTTATTCCAAATCCATCTGAATTGTCCCTGCTCTTAATATAGTTACGAAAATGGAAATGGTGTTATTAAAATGATAAATAAAAGCTCCAAAAACAAAACAATGGACTTGTTTACATTATCGACGAATAAACAAAAATATGGCAACAACATCAGTGTATAAGAAAGGGGATAAACAAAGTAAACAAACGAGCAACAACAACACTGCAAGGACAAACGTAAACAAAATACACAAACAATAATAACGTAAGCAACATGCTTACATTTATAGAGATTTCGCGAAAGCAAAGTCATTCTCCTTCGACAGCATTCATCAGACTGTTTACCCAGTCAGTCTTGTGTGAAGACACGTTGCGTGTGAAGAGAATAATTGTGGTTTGAAGAACTCTGTTATAAAGATTTATTGAACAATTGTTATTGTGTACGCGAAAGAGTGTGAAGAATAATAACAATTTCAGTAAATTGTTGTTGTCTTAGTCAAGACGTGGAAGGTGACGCACGGAATTGTGCGAACAATAAAGAATTGATTTAAAACTAAACATAAATGTATTTTTATTTTATTTGCAATCTACGAACTCATATTTTTAACGTTTTTAAAAGGGTGAAAATGTAAATATATTTTCTGAACAATGGAAAGATGGCAATTGAAAATGAATACGATTATAATCACGAAATATAAAAGACTGTCCTGCATAGATGCCTACAAACCTTATACATATGTCTTTCGTAAAGGCCATGAATGGGTGATTAAATTTAATCCTTCAGAACATAATAATGACAATTAAAAATTTACGAATACAAATATTAAATAATGTTTTGTCGTTGTTTTCTTGTAATATGCTGGCTGTAATTATTTTATTTTCTTTTTTTTCTTCTTGTTAAATACTTATGAAATATTGATGATGGTGATTAAATTTGAAAACTATATTATGTATTTTATTATCGTCGAAAAATAAATGAAAAACACAATGAAATTTAATAAAAACGAAAACAGATTTTCAAAAGCAAAATTAAATATTTATTGGAAAATTGTCGACAATTTTTTTTTTCGTTGCATTCCATTGTAATTTTTTTCATTATTTACTTTGGCATGTTTTTGCTTTATAAAGTTTATTTGTTTTTTTTTTTATTAAAATTTTAATGCTTAAGTCAATATATACACTTTTTATTTCATTTTATTTTCTTTTTTTTTAACATAATTTTTTTATTTTTATTTGCTCGTTGTGGCAACAATATTTGTTTTATCTCTTTATAATACATGTACTGTACTGCACTTTGCAGTGGCATGCACTCACACATTAAAACAGTTTATATTATAACAATGCTGACATGGATTTTGTTTTCGTTTTATAAACATATAAACACCTACACTTGTATATATGTATGCCTTGGCGAGGCTGGCAGTCTGTATAGAATTCATATTTGTTTGCAGTGTTCGTGTGTAAGTAAGCATGCATTTGTTTATTTAAACTGTAAATATAAACAATGCAATGACAACCTTTTCTCTCTCTCTCTCTCTCTTCCTTACTGTTATAGACGTTTCTTCTAACACATTGTATGAGAGAATAAGAGAGAAAATAATGAAAACAATTAAAACAGTAGAACCAATAACCTTGTAAAATACATATGTAGGTATACACACATACATATGCTTAAATATATACACTTGTATTTAGTTTGTTTTTGCTCTCACTTACACAGAGTGCATACGTAAACAAATATATTCAATTAAAATAGGAGAGTATTTTTTTCTGCACCCAGTTGTTATTGTAAATGTAGTGGTAAAGTCCTACTAAAACGTATTATTTTCATAAAAAATGGCACAGTGGCATGGTAAGCAAAAGATTAAAAGCATTATTGTTATACCAACAGGTTACTTAGAGGCTAATGACAGTCAAATAAAGCAAGAAAGTGAAGCTAATGTCCATGCATCATGGACTTTTAGAAGAGGAGTGTCATATATGAATGCTTATTACACGAGAATGAATTTTTTCTTTATAACCTTTTCTTCCTTATAACTTTTGAAAGCATGTTATTTATGGTTAAGACGAGTAGGAAATGGAAAGCTATTCTATTCGTTCAAATCATTGCTGCATTAACACTCATCGATTTATGGTTGAACAATTGATTGTACATGGTGGGCCATTTAAAAGTTTATATTTAAAAATTGGAAAAACCGTAACGGTTTGAAATTTTGACAAATTTTTTTTGTTGTGAAGTACAATTGTACCGGTTAGAAATGGAATATTATTTCATTCATATGGCTGCCGCAGCTACCCTCTTAGTACCTCATTTGATCGGTTCAACTTTCGTACACTTTTTCGAGTGTATGGGATCGTACCTCAGCAATGGCATCACAAATGTTGGCCTTCATATGCTCAATTATCTCTAGGTTGTCGGCATAACTCATTTCTTTAACGGCTCCCCTTAGAAAATATTTCAACTGCGTCAAATCGCAGCTTGTTGACGGCCAATTGACATCAACATTTCGTCTAATTCAACGGTCATCAAACATTTGACGCAATAATTCGGTTGTGGGATGAGATATGTGACAAGTTACAGCATCCTGTTGTAACGAAACATGGTTCATATCAATACCATGAAGAACGTATACAAAAAAATTTAAACCGGTAGATGGCCCTTTATTTTGTTTCCATTGTTTCACTGTATATACCGAAAAATGTTTGAAGGGTGCTCATTTCCAAAGAAGTCTCTAAGCAACGAATAGCTTTATTCAGAATATAATCCGTAGCCTGCATAAGCATAGCTGCCAAATTTGACGATTTATCGTCATTTTGACGATTTTGAGCTCCAAAAATATCATATTGATGATTTGACGATTTTTAAAAATTAAAAATTTCCATCATATCCTTTACTTTAGTACATCAAAAGCCTCTTTAAATTTTGTATTGACTTTGCAATTGTGACTATTTGAAATTTATGTTAGTAATTACAAGGAGTAAAGTATTATCTTTTTAAGTTTCTTTCGAATACCTGTGATGATTTTTCTGTATTTTATTCCTTTTTATCCCTTAAAAGCTGAGAAATTACAACTCCTGAATAAATCCGTAGTTGAGAATAATTTATCACTTGTCGTTGCAGACAATTTTAAAAATTCGATTTTAGCTTCTAATATTATCATCGGAAGAACAAAGGCAAGCGCCGTTATTTTGTTTCGTACGACCAACACTCAGGGGATCGATGACATTGTGTTTGGAACTATGAAAATATGTTATGTGAAGAAGGAAAGCGAGAACAGTGTTTATGGACACTAGGCTTGTGTATATTTATACCATAAGTAACAGGAAAGGCCTCTGCAGTGAATGAGTTCCACATACGAATAGTCCGATTAAAAGTCGTATTTTTACTGTAATGCAGAGTGCGATCCACTGGCCAATCGACCACATACGGAAGTGGTGCCCGACAAGGACAAGCGTTACGTAGGAATATATGATTTTCGGGCAAAGTCCTCTTACTACGTTCGAGCAAAATCTTTTTGTCGAAGCGATAGAACAGTGAAACACAAACCACATTGCCACGATGCTCCAGTGATTCAATGGAGTTGGATGCACTACCGTCATTAACGAGCTACTACGGCCTCTCCTGTACATGATCGAGAAATCTCAAAATAGACGTTGAGGCACCGACCCATACATTGAGAGTCGGTTACAAATGGTGCAAATAGTAAGATCATAAGATCTAGAGGGTAACGTGCCAGACTATTAGCGTGAGGGTCCTGGGTTCGATTCCCACCAGAGACTCTGATCTATGACACTACACCGAGCATATGGTCAAGATACTCCGCTCGTATATAATTAGAATATAATTTGTAATGGTATTGTAATTAATAAATAAATATATAAGAAGGAACTGAAAGAACTGAAAAATGTGTCGGTTGAAGCCAACATTACACTGAATGCTCAGAAACCTCCGAATGTCAAGAGCTTTTGACTCCTTAATATTTACACCACCCATTAAGATGATGCAATATTATTGCTGCGCTTATGTGTCAATAAACAACACTGGGATAGATTGTTTAATCCTTAAACAATTTTTTCCTGAAAATGATTAATATTTTTTCTGACGATTTTGACGATTTTTTCTCAAATATTTGACGATTTGATACCTCATTTATGTGGCAGCTATGTGCATAACATCCAGAGTACACCATAATGGGGTAAACAATATCCTTTAAAAATAATCACAAACACAATAACCAAAAGCACTGTGTAAGTGATAAAATACGTAATCATGGAAAATTAAAAAAAAAATTTAATTTTTTATTCGTTTTGTTTTCCATTTTTATAGCCAAATTAATGAAATGCAAATAAACCGACAAACAAGCGAATCAATAGCATTTAAATGAGAAAAAAAAAGATGAATTGGAATAGAAAAAACCCACGTAATTTTATAGAAAATTACATGGATATTGATTTTATGGTAATACCCTTCAAACCAAAGTTTATAATCCAAATACTCCCATCTTTTATATACAATTCGCCTCCATACTTGATAATCAATTGCAGATACAGAAGGGAAAAAAAGCTGATATTATATGCTGAAGTTTTTTTTTTGTTTTTTTTCTGTTTGTCTGTAATCATTACTTTTTTAACGTAAATAATTGCCAAATAATTGAAAAACTTTTAAATAAAAATACAACAACAATAAGAAACACAAATTAATTATTCAAATCATATGCCAGGATAATTGGAAAAACGAAAAAGATAATTAAATATAATGGCAGTAGCTATTTCAAACACAGAGAGGCAATAATTTCTTTTGAATACCGAATAATTATGAGACGATATGAGAGGGTTACTCAAATGATTGGTAAATTAATGAATTGATTAAATAATGATTAAATAAATGAATTAATTAATAAAGTCTTTGAAAAACACATGGACTGCCAAGGGCCGAAAAGGACAGTTAGTTCAGAAAATAATTCAAATCATCAGACGTATGTCAGGGGTTACTTAACTCTGATTTCATTATAACTGGAGTGTCAGTCAATCATTTCTTATCAATATAGCAGTACAGCCAGACTGGTCTACAAATCCATAATCAGACCACCGTCATGTTTGGTGACAGCATAAGCACAGCCTGTTCAAAGAACGAGCAGTTTCTTAAACTCACTTTCTCAGAATGTCATATTACTGAAGGCATTTCAAATGCGATCTTAGGTAGAACCTAAAAAATTAACATGAACCACAGGGTTTGTATAAAAAATCGTGTTATTTTTAGCGTTTCCAAAGAACAAAATCTGTCGCTGTAGTCTAGTAGATAGTGTGTTGGCTTAAATATCTCCAACATAGCGAAATATGAAAAAATATTTCTTCGACAACTGCTTCTCAACAGATTTCTGGCAAAAACTCTGAGAGTAAATAAAATTACCATGTTATGAAGGACTGTTGGTTAATTAAACTAAAACAAGGCAAGCATAAGAACTGCCATGGCCACCAAGTCCTTGCTTAAGATTTAAAGACAAGAAATAGCCACACAAGACTATTTTCGAGAAGTATGGTCGTTCTGAAGTCGCCGTGGTCTAGTAGGTAGTGTGTTGGCATATTAGACGAAAAGCCAGGGTTCGAGCCCCGGGCCAGACATCAAAATAAAATACAAAAAGTATTTCTTCGGCGACTTCCTCTCAGCAGATTTCTGGCAAAAACTCTGAGAGTAAATAAAATTGCCATGAAAGTTTTCTCAAAAATCTGTCGTTCGGAGTCGACTTTAAACTGTAGGTCCCGCCACTCATGTATAAAATTAAAACACACAACATAAGTGGTGTGAGAAACTAGGTCGTAATCCTGACTAAAGGGTTGTAATGACCAATTATGTATGTATGTATGGTCGTTCTATCTTTTTTGAGTGGACCAACGTCAACTACACGGCGATCATACGAAAAACTTGTTGCAATGGGTGCATATGCAGACAAAGTTACTTTATTGGCGTCGAGAAACCATCTGCCCTTTGGTTATGGTTTGTTTGTGAATGTACGTTTCGTTCATATTTTAGAATTTAATTTGCAAAAACTCTTCTTTCTCAGTGTTAAACAATGCCATATCCACTAAAAAGGTTTTACAGCTGATTTAATTTATTTTTATTTGTGGGCAATTGTGGCAACTATAATGCGAAAAGGTTTAACAGTTGATAACGTCTTAGTAATTAAAGATAGAAATCGGTGACCTTTTTTGGTGTCTGTGATCTCCACAATCTTCCTTAATTTTAATACTTCAGAGACCTCAATTTGGCGTCCATTGAACTGTTTTAGACGCCTGAGACTACCATCTTCTTCCGTACTTTTGACATCTGATCGATCAGCCTATGTTTTTACAATTTCTTTGGGTGTAGAGATCTCAATTTGGCGTCCAGAACTATTGACACTTGTTGTGCCACAACGAAACTTCTGGGTGCCCTGGTAGTCTAGTGGGTAGTGTGCTAGACTATTAGCGTGAGGGTCGTGGGTTGGATTCCCACCAGAGACTCTGCTCTTTGATACTACACCGAGCATATGGTCAAAGTTACTCAGCTCGTATACATATACTTACTTAATTGGCCATAACAACCCGTTTAACGGATTTCGGCATGCCGCAACACATCGTTCCAGGCGCCTCTGCTTCGTGCGCGTCTTCGCCAGTTGGTCACACCAATCGATGACAGGGCTTCCTCGATTTGGTCCTTCCAACGGATGCAAGGTCGTCCTCTTAGCCGACTTACGCAGATTTCCGCATCAAATACCCGTCTCGCCGGAGCATCCTCCTCCATTCGAACTACATGGCCGAGCCAGCGCAGATGCTGGATATTAATACGCTGTACAACGTCTATGTCGTTGAGGAACTCATACAGCTCACTGTTGTATAGGATACGGAAATCATCACCAACTCGCACTGGACCGAAGATCTTGCGTAGTACTTTCTTCTCGAACACTTCGCTGCATCTGTACTTAATAGGGCCCATGCCTCTGCGCCATAAAGAAGCACGGATAGGATGAGTGTCTTGTAAAGTGTTAGTTTTGCCGCACGAGAGAGGTTTCTGCTACTCAATTGCCTATTGATACCATAGTAGCACCTGTTAGCAAGAGTGATCCTGCGCTTGATCTCCAGACTGACATCATTTCTGGTGGTAACGGCGGAGCCAAGATAGATGAATTCCTTGACCGTATCAAAAGTACAGTTATCGGCCGTAATCTGAGAATCAATTCGCCTCGCGTCTCTACTTGTCGATAACATATAATTTGTTTTGTCCTTATTTACTGCCATTTACAGCTCGTATATAATTAGAATATAATTTGTAATTCTAATGTAATAAATTAATAAATAAATAAAATTCAACTTAGCTTTGGTTATAGTGACAGGTTTTTTTCTGTAGACATCATGTTTAAACATAAAAAATCTTTTTATTTTCTTCCATATGACTCGGTTGCCTAGTAGTCTATAAAACACACACTAAATAACGCATCTTGTGCAAATTTTGACAAGAGTTAACTAACAAATGTGGGCATAACTCAAAAAGTACCAGGCTTTGGTACCACTCTTGTACTACAAGCTATTTGAAATAAATCAAATAATCTGAAGACATTTGTATCGAATCTAATTGAACGGGGCAAATAACAGAATCGAAACTTGAAAACTTTGACGAAATAGTGAACCTAAATTTTACACTGCACCGTCGTATATTTCAATTATTGAGGATTATTAATTTTTTCCGTTGAATTCCAAATACGTAATTAAGGTTTACTTGGGGATAAGTTACCTAAAATTGATGTGATGTGATCCTGTTGCCATGTGCTTTAGTGGAACAATAGATATTAGATGTACTAGGCAGCAAATTACCCAAATCACCATCGTACTCTTAGGCATTTATTTGTATTTTTGCCAATTAAATTTGTCATGCATAATTAAAAATGGGTTAAAAATGGGGATGGGTTAACCCGAGAAAATATTTCTTTCTTTTATAATATTTTTTGAACAAAGCAGACAGAAACTGAATATGATTTGAATTGCAAATCAATATAATTTTGCATTCAATTATTGACAAATTTATTAGTTTTCTCGATTTGTTTATTTCATTTGTGCTGTTCTATTCAAATAAATTTGAGACATATCACAGGGTCATTTGTTATTATTGATTAAACAATAATAAATCGAAAGAAAAGAAATTGAAGAAGGTATTCAAGTTTTTGTTAGAATAAGTAATCAAATGAACAATTATTTAACCCTTTAAGGAACAAACACAAACACAAACACAACTAGAAAACGCTTGTTCAACAGCCTTGTTTAGCATATGTACCTTTAGTTTCCTAAGGTATTAAAATTGTCATTGCATATGAAATTCTTCAAATCATATACAATTGTTTAGTTATGAGCAAATAATTCTTCATGTTCTTATCAAAATAAGTCAATCTCAGTTAGGAATTTCTTTCAATTTGTTTTGTAGTTGCTATTGTTTATAATAACAATAAATAAATTCTTAGGATTTCATATTTATAATACCATGCCTGAGTTCGGCTATGCATTGTTATAAATTACTTGGCATAGCTCTTAGCAAAAAAGTCAAGAACATTTTTCCTGATAAAATTCTTGTTTTAATTACCACAAGAATTTTATTTTCATATTTTTCCGTTTTACCTTGTTGTTATTTGTAGATGGTATTACAAATATGAGTTTAATTAGTTTAAAATTTGTTTGCAAAACAATACAAGACCATAACGCATGAGTGTTATTGATTGCATGCAAGACTTACATATAAAAATCACTCATACGCATTGTGGCCTAAATAATGGCATATTGAGTGCGTATTGTAAAGGCATTAAAAGAACATGTAATTAATAACTGACTAATTAACAGTTAATAATCAAGGATTATTTAATAAAATAATACATTTCATAACAATTAATGGTTAATATAACATTCATTGCAAAAAAGTGGAAAATGTAGAGTGGAGTGTTGGATATATTAACAGATGGGGACTTTGTTCGCCCCCTATGTTGTACTGATGACACAATCACTGTATGCAGTTTACCTAGCTCTCAATACCTTCTAGATCTCATATGGCTATAAAACGGTTACATAGTTTTTCAATGAATGCATCAAGCATGAATTAAAGTACACGCAAGAGCGAGAGAAAGGAAGAACTCTTTTCCTTTATTTTAAATATTTTGGTAATGTTAGTTGAGACTGCTTTGGGTATAAAAAAATTGTAGGTACCAGTGACATAATATTCATGTTGTATAGTATAGAAGTCGCCATAGTGTAGTAGGTAGTGTGTTGGCTTATTAGACGTAGGGCCACGATTCAAACCCCAAGTCACACATCAAAACGATATGAAAAAATATTTCAGCGGCATCTACAATTTAAAGTCGACTCCAAAGGACAGAAGGGTTGTAATGACCAATTATGTATGTATGTATATATAGTATGGTAACGTGAATGCTAAAGGAGATACGAGTAAAAAGTCTCGAAGCCTTCAAATATCAAGTTTCTCAAAAATCTGTCGTTCGGAGTCGATTTTAAACTAAAGGTCCCGACACTCATATATAAAATTAACACATGCAACATAAGTGATGTGAAAAGCTAGGTGTTAATCCTGACTGAAGGGTTGTTATGACCAATTATGTATGAACTAAGAACTGAAGCAACATCACTCTCATAAGCACGTGGAACAAAACAATGTCATCCACTCTCAATAAAAAGCTACACGTAGCAATTCCTTAGGACTTGGGAAAGGGCATCTACATTTTCGTCCTTTTCGGTCTTCATGTATAAAGTGTTTCGTATTATTTTTTTGTTTTGTTTCAGTTGTTCGATCAAGTTTTGCAGTTGATAAAGTGATAGGCCTGCTATAATAATATAATACGACGTCTGTAAAACCGATTTCGATTAGTTTATCGCTTGCAGGACTTACTCTTATTTAAATGTGCCATTGACTGATGTTCCTGTATTTATCATTGTTGATATTCTTCTCCGTAAACTCAGGAGACAATGGTTTACCACCATGGAATATTTCAAAGAAATTTGAACACAAAGGTGAACATTTTTTTGCCTTCTCTCTTTTAGAACCTCAACTGCTTAGGTTTTTAGTTAAATTTATTAAGAACAATATTGCGCAAACTTCAAAAGCCTAGGAATTACAGATTTGAATAGACTTACTTATCCCTTCCTTGTTCATGTCTAGTAAATTTTTTTTTCACTTCAACTTCATACTGTTTGTCCTCTTCAGTAATTTTCTACGTAATTTTTTTGTAGTCGCCGTAGTCTAGTAGGTAGTGTATCGGTTTATCTCAGCTCAGACATCAAAACGAAAATAGATATCTGGCCAAAACTCTGAGAGTAAATAAAATAAGATTGCCATGAAGAAATCGTTCGAAATCGACTTTAGACTGTAGGTCCCGCCACTCATGTAAAAATTAAAATTGTAATGACCAATTATGTATGTATGTATGTATGTATTTTTTAATTTTTCAAAATATTGATTCATAGATTTCAGAGCTGTCTGCCTGAAGGCTCCAGAGGATAAATTTTTAGTCATGACTACAAAAATTCCATTTCAGATTAACACTTAACAGAACCATAAAAACTATTTATTCTTACATAAGCTATGCTACATCTTCTGAAGATAATATAAATGAAGGTCCTTTTTAAAGGACAATTTTGAAATCTGTTTTGTTGCAATATTTAATCAATTTGTTTACCATACTGTACGCATGTAACATGTGGCACACGTTCCATTATATTCCATTCCATTTATTAGACAATAACGATAAAACAATACAGTTGCCTGACCATTTGCTATAAAGGCACAATAAAACGGGCCAGCAAACTGGCCTATATAATATGTTTGGGCAACTGAAATGTTTAATATGCGTTAAATGAATGCTAAAATGAAAGTGTACAAACGTGGCCCATGCGTCTGATTGCATGCTAGCCGGGTCTAAACATTTAAATGATGGCAATTTATTTCGTATTAAAGCATACAGCCTCCCAATTTAATGTTTTTCCTTTTATTGTGTTCTTATTGCTTATTTTTATTAAACATTTTCACTTTAGGTTTTTCCTTTGGATTTAAGTATGTAGTTTTCCTGCCTCGATCACATTTATTTCGAAGATGAAAAATGATTGCAACGTAATTTGATTTCGTTTTTACGTAACGTAAGTGTCTCTTAAATATTTATTTACGTATTCCAGACACGTTTTATTAAGGAAACGTGTTTCCTTTTAGGTGATATTTTTCTGTTTTCCTTTTCCATTCCTTTTCGTTTTTGTTATTTCTTGCAGGTGTTTTGCTATATTTAGCCAGGTTTTCAAATATTTTCATTTAAAACAGCAGTGAAAAATAAAAACAATTTTTAATAGACCGGAAGTAATATCTTCAGAAAATATGGAGAATATTTTTCGAAAGCTTTTCTGAAGATTTTCAAAATTCATATACAAATACCTAAGCATTCATTGCAATGAGCGTATAAATTTCAAAAAAATTTTAGAGAGAAAACAAAAATTCATATCAAATGATAATAGATGAAATTCAGAGAAAATGAAAAATGATAACAAATAATTTGATCAAAACATATTACCCTTTGGACAATGATACAGTCAATATAACAAATTGTGTAAACAAATATTTTTGGGGGATAGAATATCGGAAAAAAAGGATTGAAAATAATTTCAAAATAATAACAAACTATAACAGTGGACAAGAGTTGATTTATTTGTACCAGAGAGCAGCAATGAATCGCTTTTTTGCTACTCATAAGTACTCATGAAATTTTGAGTATGAGTGAGTCAACAGCATTGAAATTCAACTACTCTGATTCATTAGTACTTACTACAACATTGATTTATAAGTACAACGTTGACATCAAACTCATAACATTCGAACTATGTTTGATTCATACGCCTACTCATTCAGATTCCTAAATTTAGAAAAATACTTATAATTCTCATAAATGATTCGAGTGATTCATTCATTAAAATTTGCAGTGTTAGTTGTTGTTGCATTTACAAAATAAAAAGACGAAAGAAAAAGACAAAGACAGCAAGCAAAGCAAACACACAAGCCTTCTAGTGAGTATTGTAGTGTTCGTACGCGAATCATACTTATTTTGTGATTCGTGTATAGGATGAGTTATGGAGAGTCGAAATCAATAACATCGTGCGTATTGTTAAGTATGAGAACCATGGGTATTTCAAACTTTGAATGTGAGTAGTATGAGTATGACATTAAAATAAGTATGAATGCGTATAAGTATCAGAAAATATAAGTATGATTCGAATCTACTCATCGTTTCTAATTACTCATTGCTGACCTCTGATTTGTAACCAAAAACTGTGTTTCAAACATCATAAGCATCACAGACTTATTAAATCTCTTTATTCCAAATCAAATTAAAACCAAGTGTTGAACATTCTCACTTAAATCTAAAATAATATCTCCTGGAATAAAAATTAAATTTAGATCAAAATAAAAATTTTAATCTGTAAGATCCGCGAAAGCGATTTGAATGCCCGAATGAAAATTAGCTTAAAGAAATATAAATACGGGCATCAAATTTACAATCATTGAGTACTACTCTAGACGCTTCATCTGAAATTTTTCCTTGAAATTTTCAAAAACCTAATTTTATATTAAACTTAGAAGATAACAGATATGGACCATGTTTTAGATCTTCTTCGAAAGTGACTAATGAAATTTCCAATCACTTTCAGTCACTTATCTCCTCATCCTCATACATACATACATAATTGGTCATTACAACCCTTCAGTCAGGATTACGACCTAGTTTCTCACACCACATATGATGTGTGTGTTAATTTTTATACATGAGTGGCGGGACCTACAGTTTAAAGTCGACTCCGAACGACAGATTTTTTGAGAAACTTTTCATGGCAATTTTTATTTACTCTCAGAGTTTTTGCCAGAAATCTGCTGAGAGGAAGTCGCCAAAGAAATACTTTTTTGTATTTTGTTTTGTTATCTGGCCTGGGGTTCGAACCCTTGCTTTTCGTCTAATAAGCCAACACACTACAAACTAGACTACGGCGACTACTACTCTCATCCTCATATTTGTAGTAACTTATGCAATATTATGAGAATAGTGAGGCTATAGGGTGGGCTAACATCGGTTTAAATTTGAATCATCGGTTATTTCGCATCTGGCAATATTTCTTCTTCTTCTTCTATTCTGTCACAAAATTCAGTATATTATTTCCACCGAACGTAATTAATCGATTTACGCTTAACCCTTTCATTCCCGAATTTTTTGGGCCAGAGCTAAAATTTTTTAAGGACATGTGTTTGTTAGTCATAGCCTAAATATGAAGTGATATTAAATTCAGAGTCCTACGTATTCTGGTTTTACACGTTTTAACCAAGCTTGTTTGCAAAAAAAAATCATTTAAAAAATTAAAAATTACGGAATTTATGAACAAAAATGTACAATGTTGCCTATAGGCAACATCGGGCATGAAAGGGTTAAGCAACGTTGGGATTTATTGGGCCAACGAGAAACAGCACGATGCTGTCGAATTTGCCAAACAAAAAACCTCTTATCGGATGAAGCTCATTTTTATCTTGGTGGGTACATTAATAAGTAAAATTGCCGTGTTTGCGGCTTACCGAAGCCAATGCTTCCATTACGAGTGACTATTTGGTTTGGATTGTGGAGCGGAGGCATCATTGGCCCATATTTGTTTGAAAATGAGGACAACGCAACTAATATCGCACCATGATAACCGATTTTCCTGTACCTGCTCTTCATGGCATTACTGGAAACGATGTTTGGTTTCAACAGGATGGAGCAACTTGTCACACATTTCATGCCACAATCGATGTATTGCGTCAAACGTTTGATGGCCGTTTAATTATTCGAAATGGTGATGTCAATTGGCCGCCAAAAAGCTGCGATTTGACATCGTTGGACTATTCTTTGTGGGGCGCCGTTAAAGAAAATGTTATGCCGACAAACCAGAGACAGAGATTGAGCATTTGGGCCAACATTCGTGATACCATTACTAAGGTACGATCCCATGCACTCGAAAAACTGCACGAAAATTTTTCCGTTTGAATGAGCTACTGAGAAGGCCAGCCGCGGCAGCCATATAAATGAAAAAGTGTTCCATTGCTAACCGGAACAATTTTACTTCACGACAAAAATTTTTAAAATTAACTTTTAAATTTCCCACTCTAAGCGAATGGTCCGGAATTACGTTCAGCAAGGCCTTAACTTGAACTTCGTCGTTAGATAGTTAATAAGCAGTTAATGAGTTGAATAAATTAAGGCATAAAGTTTCAGTATATATTTTAAATTCATTTAAATTCTTCCCACAATATTATTTTCCATCCATTCTCTCAAATTGTGCCCACTGTATGTGACTGCTCCACTCGAAATATGTTTTTCAAATAAAAACTGAAACTGAAAGCGAAACTGTTATACTATTTGGATTGTCAATAAATGTTGCTAAACAGCAAATTTCAATTAAGGTTAACTTTTATAACGACAGTCGTTGATATGTGCACATACATACATATACTCCCGCACACACTAGGTCCTCATGTGGTTCTCATATAAACAAACAAGTGACTACGAAACTGAATGAGTGGCTTTACTTTGCTCCAGTTTATAGCAGAGTGTGGAGTAGTTTTATTTCTGTTCTCATCCTCTTTTTTTATTTGTTTTTGTAAATGCAAATCCACATAACAACTCATACTTGCATGGCAGTGTCAATGAGTTTTTAATTGTATGAACTGGACTATGTGACTATGAGTGTGTGTGAAAGGAATATGTGTGAGGGTGTTGGTGGTACTAAAATTAATACAATACAATACCAAATATAAAAACAATTTTAAATTTAACTTCACCGAGTATAAATGATCCTTTTTTCCTTATTGTTACTGCTGCACAGTTTTACCAGCATAGAAGTAATAATAAAAGCTTCTTCAAACAAAATAAAATAAAAAATAACCCGTTGTTATTGTAAAAACAACAGTTATTTGTATTGTGTTACAGAAAAAAAAATACTCTCACATGTATTGTATTTTGTTTACTTCACAAAAGGTAAGTGCGCATAGCTGTATGTGTGTGAATGAGAAAAATTCACGTTGGTGCTGTATTTGTGACACGGTATAAAATTTAAAACGAAAGTGATGATGTTGACAGCTATTGTACACATGGTACACATACTCCGCAGTATGTTCACATACAATTACAAATCTATGTGTTGTAGTGGCACTTTTATAGTCAATTGTTGTTGTGTTGCAAGTTTTTGTAACGCTTTGGTATTTCTGTTCGTGGAAAGTATATTTTTAGTGGGTTAAAATAACTTTTTACTGCTGAACTTTTTTATTTTTATTTTGTCTCTCTTATGTGAGTTTTTATTGTTGGACACTCACTCACATAAAAAAAACTATTGACACATATTGATTCTTTTCCATTTTATTTGATATTTCCAGTATTTGTTTTAGTTTTTAGCATTTTAATATTTTGTTATTTGCAATGCTATTGAAAGTACTTATCAAAAAAGCATTTTTCTTTTATAAATATTTGAATTTCCAAAAAGTATTAAATTTTTTTTTATTAATTTGTGGTGTCAGTCTTTTAGTGCTCAAACTATTGGACAATATTTTCATAACAAAGTATTAAGTAAATATACAAGGCCAAATTTATATTTTTTGTTCTGAAGTACAATTATTCCGGTTAGAAATGGAATATTATTTCATGCATATGGTTGCCGCGGCTTGCCTCACAGTAAATCATTCGATCGGACCAATTTTCGTTCACTTTTTCGAGTGTATGGGTTCATATCTGGGTAATGGCATCACGAATGTTGGCCTTCAAATGCTTAATAGTCTCTGGTTTATCGGCATAACACTTTTCTTTAATGGCGCCCCACTTAAAATAGCCCAACGGTGTCTAATAGCAGTTTCTAAGCGTTCAATAGACATCACCATTTTGGCTAATTAAACGGCCATCAAACGTTTGAAGCAATATATCGATTGTGGCATAAGATGAGTGGCAAGTTGCATCATCCTGCAACCAAATATCGTTCACAGTAATACCATGAAGAGCGGGTACAAAAAAGTCGGTTATCATGGTGCGATAGGTGTCTCCATTGACCGTAATGGTAGCGCGGTCCACATTTTCAATGAAAAATGGGCCAATGATCACTCGTATTGGGTGCATTGGTTTCTGTAAGATCACGTGTGGGTTTTCTGATAATACAGCAATTTTGCTTATTGACGTTCCCACCAAGATGAAAATAGCTCCACCGGAAAAGATGATTTTTTTCTTTGAAAGTCGACAACATCGTAAAGTTTCTCGTTGACCCATCTATTCTAATAAATTCTAACGTTGCTCAGGCGTAAATCGACTGATTACTTTCAGTGGAGATAATAGTAGAATTTTGTGACAGTATGGAATGACATAACATACATATGCACATAATCGGTCATTACAACCCTTCAGTCAGGATTACGACCTAGTTTCTCACACCACTTATGTTGTGTGTGTTAATTTTATACATGAGTGGTGGGACGTACAGTTTAAAGTCGACTCCGAACGACAAATTTTTGAGAAACTTTTCATGGCAATTTTTATTTACTCTCAGAGTTTTTGTCAGAAATCTGCTGAGAGGAAGTCGCCGAAGAAATACTTTTTGTATTTTTTTCTTTGATGTCTGGCCTGGGGCTCGAACCCTGGATTTACGTCTAATAAGCCAAAACACTACCTACTAGACTACGGCGACTTCATAGAATGACATAAGGTTGGTTCAAGTTTAAACCGAAATGCGTTTATGGTATGGAAACGTAGGCAATATATTGGAATACTCTTAGCAGGAGACATAGAGAAGCGCTTAATATTTTGTACCGCAGTTATGGAGAACAACTAAGACATAATTTTGAGCTTGCACAACCTGTGCTATGGACAGCTGTTGGACCTTATGCCAATTTCTTGAGAGTTCCCTTTCTGTTCTGAAGTAAGTTAATTTATATTCCCCCGAAATAAATTGCAAACTTTATTTAGACTAAACAAAGAATGTAGTACAGGCTGTATATTGATGGTAGTGAGTGGTACAGACACCATACATACAATTTTTTATACCGCACCTCTGTTGCGTACCACGGTTTACTGAAATATTTCAACCAAAATATTTATAGGTTCATTATTTGCAAAGTGTCGCATTCCTAGTCTCATGTATTTCTTAATTCTCATTTATGCAGGCATCATTATCATTAAGAATTTGAAAAATTTTATAAAATTCTCACAAAAGTGTTTTGAAATCCTATTTCACTTTCGAAAAATTTAAAAAGTTTTATAAAAAGCAAACAAAAATACGAAAAAGATGCTGTCAACGCTATATGTCACGTGAATTCTTCAGCAAGTAATGTAGAAAAAAATTGCGAGAGAAGGAGAAGGAGAAACTCATAAATTCTTAAAATATTTCAACGTGTGAATGAATGTTTGAAATTCTGTATAATTTATAGATTTCTGTTGAGTTTTTTATTAAATTAATGTGTTTCTTTATTTCATTTTATTTATTTTGTTTTTCATAACACATACTCAATAACAGTCAGGTGAAGAAAAATAGCAGCCAGTATTAAAATTCTGGAAAATATTTTTAAAATAAAAAGCATACCCCAAGATGTTAAGTTGTTGGAATCCCTTAATAGCTGTAATACTGCTAATATTTTGAGCTTCTCTGTAAATATTTTTTTGCCTTGCTAATAGTATGTTTTGCTGTGTTTTTCGCATAGTAAAGAGGGTGTGTATTGTGTTGTTATTTTTTACATTTTTTTTTCATTTCAATATTTTTTATTCGTGGCAGTAGGCACGTTACAATACAAATGCCTTAAAATACGCCTTATATCCCTGCGATGCGTAATGATTTATCGTTTCTTTTATTTATTGCTTTAAAACCAGAGAGTAGCTTCATGTAGTGCTAGAGCAAGCGAAGATAAGGAATATCTCCTATCCCTTTTATCTTTATGAAGGGAAGAATTATAAATAATATTTGGAATGGAGATTTTAAAGGCATATCGTTGTAAACGATTTTTGTAAGGAATGCTGTTTTTGCTCTTAAAGATAAATGTCGAAATTTAAATCTTTTCCAAAGAATACTTTCTAAAATATGTTCAGTATTCTATACTTTTTATTTAAAAATATTTATTTGGCGACGCGTCCATTGTCTTTGAATAAGGCTACTGTATTGCAGGCTTCTTTATAATAAAAACTGGCATGTTTTTCAATAAATTTATGAGGTTGACTAGTCATTTTTACTATATTTCTGTTTATTACACGAAATCATTGAAAAGAATCGAGATGATGCTACCCTTTTGAGGAGTACTGAGAAGCTTTGAAAAATTTCATTAAAGCATTCACCGAAACGTCGCCCTAGTCTAGCAGGTAGTGTGTTGGCTTATTAGACGTAAAAGTCATGGTTCAATCCCAGGCCTCAGACATCAAAACGAAATATGAAAAGTATTTTTTCGGCGACTTCCTCTCAGCAGATTTCTGGCAACAACTCTAAGAGTAAATAAAAATTGCCATGAAAAAGTTTCTCCAAAATCTGTCGTTCGGAGTCGACTTTAAACAGTAGGTCCCACCACTCATGTATACAAATTAATACACACAACATAAGTGGTGTGAGAAACTAGGAGGTTGTACAATGGGTCAATTCGACCTCCGGGTACTGTACTTGTCTCAATTGACAAGTACACGTTCTCTAACCTAACCTAACCTGTTCACCGAAAACTGATAATAGTAGGTGAAATCGTTGACTATAAATAACACTTTGTTAAATGTATTCAGTTTTAGTATCGGCTGTAGTTGTGAAAAACGTATTCCATAAAATAAACGATTACATACATACATACATTATTGTCAGGATTTATCTTCTCATATAAACTATGTTGTGTCGACTCCGAACGACAAATATTTTTTGATAAACTTTACATGGCAATTTTTATTTACTCTCAGAGTTTTTGTCAGAAATCTGTTGAGAAAATAGGTGATTGCCACGTAGAAATTCGTAATTAGCGAGAGCAAATCCTTATATTTCTTCCGATGTAAAGCTAATCACTCTAACTACTACGCCACATCACCCCTACTAGAATTATTTCCAAATATTATTACTTAATCTTATACGTCTAGTCGCCATAGTCTAGTGGGTAGTATGTTGGTTTATTAGACTTGAGCGCTCGGTTCAAACCAAAGATCAGACATCTCCAACAAAAACGAATTTTAAAAAATATTTCTTGAGCAACTTCCCCTCAGCAGATTTCTGGCATAAACACTGAGAGGAAATAAAACTGTCATGAAAAGTTTTTCAAAAATCTGTCGTTCGGAATCAAATTTACTCTGTATGTCCCACCACCCATGTGTGATAATTTTATATCACACACAGTATAAGTGGTGTGAGAAGCTAGTTTGTAATCCTGACTAAAGATTTGTAATCACCAATTATGGATGTATGCCTACAGTCTACCACCCTAACCATTATACCACGTTACATTTACGGAAGAGTACAAATTACAATTATCTTCAGATTTTATTATTTAATCTTACGCGCCTCATCCTTAATGCCAGAAATTATAAGGACACTTAAATTAAACTTACATTAACAAAACTTCACTGTCATTTTCGGTTGGAACAATAGAAAAAATTAAAATTTTTTTTTTAAATCTTTAACATAAAAGAACCAACAAACAAAGTCAAGAAAATAAAAATTAAAGTAAAAAAAAATTTAACTGCCTCATGAATTTTTAATTAAAAATTTCGCATTCGTAACTCATTGCCAAGAAATTAAAGTTTTCCTTTCTGGGAGCTGAAGGAACTGTAGAACAGACAAGCCCTTGTTATAAATGTATGTAAGTATGTATAGTTATAAAGAGATCTCCTTAATTTTCTGCTCTCTCGCTCTTACTATCAGACAGCTTATGGCAACCACAATCAGTTAAATAAAACATTTAACAGCACATTAACTTACAAATGCGTCAAAAGAGCAATAAAAATACTCGGTGACATTCAACACGACATACATACATACATATATAGATAAGAGAGCAATACGGCTGAAGAAAAGGGAAAGAGACAATATAATAACAAAACTCAACTTTGTCTTGACGATGTTTTAACAATGGCAGACTGTTTGTATGTGTATTTGTGTATGCGCGTGTTTATGTAAGTGTTTGTATAACAAAATTAAAGTCTTCTTTGTGTTTAAAACACAAATCAAAGACATACACTCATACCGCCACACATTCTTATACAAACTATTTATTTACGCATATAAGATATGTATGCTCTTCCACCTACTCACACAAACGAAAGTAAAATATTCGAAGAAGAAACACACAAACTTACAAAGCACAGTGTGTTGTCTCTCTCTGTCTCTCCCTCTCTCTTTTATTATCCTTACACACACTTTAGACCTTCAATATGAGCAGTTAAAGACGGAACAAATGAACATGAATAAATGCTTGGGAATAAGCTTTTGTGTGCATGTCTCTGTTAACGAGCAAAAGATCATAATGGGATTTATACCAGCCTTATAAAGCCTATTGTTCGACAATTTTAAATTACATTCTAAAATATCTTTGAAATACTTTTTATCCTTTTTTATTATTTCTTTTTCAGGGTGTTTTAAATCTCTTTCTTATTTTGCTACTTTCCCCCAACCGATAAAGTTGAAAAAGTTGTGCGTTGCTGCCTTTTTATGGGTTGTCGTATTAAAATTCTAACGTATTTTTGTTAAATTATTAAAATACGAATGAAAGACAAGGGGAAAGGAGAGGAATAATTTAATTTAAAGCAAAAAAAAAACAAACTCCTTTACAACAACTTACAGTTTTGCTCAAAATATTTATATTTTTTTTAAGAATTCATGAAAAACTTTTTCCTATTTTGCTCACCGTCATGGTTTGCTTTAATCCTGCCTCTATTTTAGCCTTTAACACACTTTATATCTGTATGTATTTAGGTTTTGGCTAATAAACAGTACAGTTGGCACTGAAACACACTCAATGATTGTTAGCTTCGGGGTATGAGAAAAGAATACAACCTTCATTTTAGCTTCTACACTTGGCACATGCAGAGTTTTACCACATACAGTGAGCATCAAAAGAATCTTTACTCTAAGAATAAAATTCTAACAATATGCCCGAAAAAATTTCACAATATTTCAAAATTTTTTATAATTTTTTTGTTTAGATTTTAAAAACTAGTCATTTAAGACTTTTAAAATAAAAATAATGGTAATTTATTAACGTTTATTTTTTAATGTACAGTTTCTTTTGTTGCTCACTGTATCCTGTGTTTATTAATTTTTATTTTTTAGTGGCGAAACCTACAGTTTAAAATCGACTACGAACGAAATAATTTTGGAGAATTTTTCATGGCAATTTTATTTTACTTTCAAAGTTTCTGCCGGAAATCTGCTGATCGGAAGTCGCCGATACAAGCCCATTATATTGATTTACTTTTTTAAGAGAATATGTTCTTAAAGGATTTTTTATAACAATGTTTACAATGTCAATAAATACTGAACTCAAGTCCATAAACATTGCTCGTTCTGTTGCTTTATATATTTTAAAATCTGTTATTGTTATCGAAATTGTCAACTGCAGACGTAGGCAGTTAACACAACCGATATACAGATATCAACACTATTTAGGGACAAAAAAACATATAGGGTCCGCCAAATAACGTTTTTTTTTTTGAAAATGCTTTAAAAAAAACTACTGAATATTTTCTCAAATTTCTTTTTTTATTTGAAAGTACAATCCTTCCGGTTAATAACGGAAAATAATTTCATTCAAATGACTGCCTCGGCTGGCCATGCAGTAGCCTACACCAGAAGATGCGGATTTTGGCAAAAAAATCATCTTTTCAGATGAAGCTCATTTTAATCTTGGCGGGTATGTAAACAAGCAAAATTGTTGCATTTGGGGCACAGAAAACACGCACGCATACTTTGAAAAGCCGACGCACCCAAAACGAGTCACTGTTTGGTACGGATTTTGGTCCAGAGACATAATTTTGCCATTTTTCTTCGAAAATGAGCAAGGAGTGGCCGTTACAGTCAATGGCGATCGTTATCGGGTCATGTTGAACGAATTTTTATTTACAAAAATTGAGGAGGAGGATATTGGCAGCATTTGGTTTCAACAGGACGGCGCTACGTGCCACACAGCCGAAGCTACACTCGATGTTTTTTCGTTTGGCCACCTCGGAGCTGCGATTTGACACCGTTGGGCTATTATTTGTGGGGTGCCGTCAAAGATAGGTGTTACGCCGGCAAGCCAGAGACAATTGACGCTTTAAAGGACAATATTCATGAAGCCATTGGTGAAATACAGCTGCACACAATCGATAATGTGCTTAAAAATTGGACCGATCGTGTAGACTACTGCATGGCAGCCATTTGAATGAAAAATTTTTCATTATTAACCGGAAGGATTGTACTTTCAAATAAAAAAGAAATTTGAGAAAATATTCTGTAGTTTTTTTTAAAGCATTTTAAAAAAAAAAGTTATTTGGCGGACCCTTTACATAAATCTTGTCTGTGAAGATGGGTAAGCAAATAACAATAAAAAATTTAACAACATTAAACATAAAGATTATTAACATTTCATATAAAATTTCTATTTAACAGTTATTTGCCGGTAACATAAAATTAAAAAAAGGACTTTTTTTTGATGAAAAAAAAATCGAAACAATTATGCAAATCACTTTAAAATTGACCCTTCAAAATTACAAACTCTATTTAAATATTGAACGTGACCTATTTTTAAGAGTTCCTTTTTCTACTCTGTGTTCTTTTTATTTTGTTGATATCGACCCAAAAATAACACATAAACACACTTAAAAAATTAACCCCAGAAACTTTAACACATTTTTCATTCAGTCTTTTTGCTTTTATTTCGTTGTTCATTTTATTTGTGTTTTTCATTTATTTTTTTAAAAAAAACCAACAATAACAACCTTAAATCATAATAATGACTTTCATGTATACATACATACTAGTTAAAGGTTTCTGAAAAAGGAAAAGAAAAAACAGAAAATTGTTCAAGATTTTCTAACTTGAAGCGGAGAATTTTCTTTTGCTGTTTTTGCTTCACTCTTCATTGAGTTGTGTGTATACCAATTCAACATTAACAAAGATTAAAATCTTTTAGACTTTTACAGCCCCAATGGGTTTGGTCCATTTTCTTATTTTTCCTTTTTTTCATTTTTTTTGATATTTGCACTCATTTTTCTTTGATTTGTTTTCTTTCTTTTCCTTCTAATAAATAATAGAAGAAGAATAAAAGATGCATGATGAGGAATTATTAACAAACATTTCTTTTTCATTAACAACATGTATAATGTTTTTGTAAATGTTGTTGTTTATCATAAAAGAAATCCTTTTTTCGGGTTTTTTTTGTAATCTTTTCTTTCCTTAAAGGGTTATGAGCCAACAAGATTGGCTGTAAGTATGTGACTACATTGTGTTCTTTTATTAATAAATAGCGTAATTTTAGGTCTAGTAACATAAGGAGTGCGAACTAAAAAAATTTAGAATCCATTAGTACATCCTAGAATATTTACTCTCTTTAATGAGTATGGAACTCTAAAATGTTTTCATGTACTTTTGTGTGCCGGTGTCTTTGTAAAATTCCTTTTAAAATCCCCATGATTAAACTGATTTCAAAATTCGCTTGTAAACTAGTTACGTATCTCCTTAAAATGTTCTCTATAACAGCCATCTGTACCTATTTACTACCCAGTATTATTCCTAAAATTATTAATTTGTTTTTCTGGCTTTCACTTTCCAAGTATCGAAATCTGTTTCATTTTAAAAGCTTCCTCTTCATGGAACTGTTGTGATAACAGAAGATGCTTTGATGATAGTACTGACCTGCCGTCCGAAGTCCGAAGGGACTTAAAGATAAACTAAATAAATTGGAAATTTGTTTGCATCACGTAACAGCAAACTCTGATTCCTTGACTGGGATATCAAGTGAATAAATTGGATTTTATAATACATCTTTAACCGGAATCGAAACAACACCTAGAGAGAAACAACAACTCGAAATTTGATTTAAATGGAGCTTAATATGGCAAATGGCATTTGGGGCAGTTGCGTCCAGTAAGAAGACGATTAATGATTTCTTTCATCGCCGTAATCTAGGTAGTGTGTTGGCTTATTAGACGTAAGGCCCCGGGTCAAATCCCTGGTCTGACATCTCCAGCAAAACTTAATTGAAAAAATATTCCTTCGGCGGCATCCTCTCAGCAGATTTCTGGCAAAAATTCAGAGAGTAATTAAAATTGCCATGAAAAGTTGAAGTCGCCGTAGTTTAGTAGATAGTGTGTTGGCTTATTAGATGTAAGCCCCCGATTCAAATCCCTGGTCAGACATCAAAACGAAATGTGAAAAAATATTTTTCTTCGGCGACTGCCTCTCAGCAGATGTCTGGCAAAAACTCTGAGAGTAAATAAAAATGCCATGTGAAAAGTTTCTTAAAAATCGGTCGTTCGGAATCGACTTTAAACTGTAGGTCCCGCCACTCATGTGATAAAATTAACACACACAACAAGAGTGGTGTGAGAAGCTAGTTTGTCATCCTGACTGAAGGCTTTTAATGGCTAATTATGTATATGAAATGTTTTGTCAAAAATCTGTCGTATGGAGTGATGTAAATGTAGGTCTCGGCACTCATAAATGGTGTAAGAAGCTAGGTCGTAATTTTGTTTCCTTAAACAGGACTACAGCCCTTGCTGTAATGACCAATTATGTATGTATGTATGTATGGAGACGACTATTATCTTTTGAAAAGTCAACATGAATGAACCGTGCAGGGATATTTGTGTTCTTACGTGGCATTCTACTGTACAGATGCCGTTACAGATGCATAGATGAAGTAAATCCAGGACCATGGAAAACTTTCAAAGCGTTACATCCCAAAAAATTTCATGGATTGGCAGAAATTGTGTATAGGAATACGGATTTTTTTGTATATAAATTTACAAGGAAGTAATAGAAGCCGATGTAGTGGCTTACAGTGCATCGATTCATCATTATTCGCCCTTCATTTACCCTAACCACCAGTCTACCATCGCTATGAATGTGTCCTTTTCGAATTTTGTATAATTTTTCCTCTTTCTATTCAATAAAGTATTCGTTGGCCTATGTTATAAATTTATGATGTATGTGTGTGTACTCTTTTCTAGCTTATATAACACTATGTGTGCTATAAATACAAAACAAAAAAATTTTGTAGAAAAACCATTTCAACCGCAGGATAATAAATAAAATTCATTACCATGTAAAGCAAAAAATTTAAGCGCAAATTGGTCATATCCTCTTTCTTTTCAAGCCTTATAGCATATACAGTATAACAAACAATTCCTTTGTATAAATTTAATTATACTTTGAGGTTTTAGGTTGTTGGAAAATTTATAACTTCCCAGTCGCTAGACTAACTGAATATTTATGGAGGAAATATTTACGATTTCATCTCTTCCTAGGAACTGTGGTTATAAGAAAACCACAAGGAAAAATTAAATTAAAAACCAAAAAAAAAAATATACGAATAAATTTAAAGAATATTAAATTAAAAATTATTGTTTATAAGGAATTTAATAGGAATTTAAAAGAAAATATTATAAGGACAAAAGAATTATTTCTGTAAAGATTTATAAGGAAGCCACCTTCATAAGAATACGGCTTTTAGGTAAAGTTAAGTAAATTTAACTCCAAGATTTGTTTGTTAAAATCTATGGGGGAAAATCAGATTATTTTTTTGTACTTGGCGCCACAGAAACTTCTTTTTTATTTGTTTTTTGTCGTGCCAAGGCACCACCAGACAGCCTTGACTCCTGCTGAATTTTTATTTTCAACGCACTGATGACGATAAGAAATGTTGTTTTGATTACTTCTTCTGATTTTCTGTGTGTTTTTTTTTAGCTTTCATTAAATTTGAAATTTTGTTACACATTATGGCTTACCACCCACCCACCACCATTATCATCATCTCTTTCGGTTTGAATATATTTTTTCACACATTTTAATATGTTTTTTTTTTTTAATAATTTTATTTCTTTTTTTATTTATTTTAAATCATTAGAGTACTATGCCATCATATAAAGAATTATAAGCCGGCTTAATTTGAATTTGCGTTTTCGAAATATTTTAAAGAAAAACGTTCTTAGTAGATAGTCAATCCTCTTAGAAGGATAAAATTAATCAAAACAGGCTGTAGAAGAAATTCTATACAGAATTTCCAATACAACCTAAGACTGTGGCAAGAGGACTATGGCAATCGATTCGAATGAAATTGTATATACAGTCCAGTTACAGTTCAGTTAGGATTATGACCTAGCTTCTCACACCAGTTATGTTATGTGGGTTAATTTTATATTCGGTAGTCGCCATAGTCTAGTAGGTAGTATGTTTGATTAGTAGACGTAAGGCCAAGGTTCAAACCCCAGGTAAGACATCAAAACGAAAATTTTAAAATATTTCTTCGGCGACTTCCTCTCAGCAGATTTCTGGTAAAAGCTCTGAGAGCGAAATAAAATAGCTATGAAAAGTTTCTCAAAAATCTGTCGTGCGGATTCGACTTTAAACTGTAGATCCCCCCACTCGTGTATAAAATAAACACATACAGTATAAGGGGTGTGAGAAGATAGGCCGTAATCCTAACTGAAGGTTGTTAATTTTATATTAGAGATTTAAAGACGATTCCAAAAGACAGATTTTTTTTGTTGAAAAACTTTTCCCTGCAATTTTTTATTTACTCTCAGAGTTTTTGTCAGAAATCTGCTAAGGGAAGTCAGACCTGGGCTTTGAACCGTGTTCTCACATCTACTAAGGCAACACAGTAGCTATTTGGCTACGGCCAAAGTCAGCTGACAAAAATTTGTTTTTTATTCTAAAAAATAGAAACCAAACAATAAAATAAATCAGGAAAGTATTTTTCCTGTTTTTTGTTAATTAATTTAGAAAATCACCAAGAAATTGTCATTGTAGATTCACATTGCTTCCACTTAGAATTTCCTAGCCCTTAATATTTTCTAATATTTTATTATTAATTGCATATCGTACTTTTCGTAAGTCCTTCAAATTATATTGCTTTGCCTGTTGCTTTGGCTTGTCTGGCTTCATACCTTAAAATCCTTATTTAATATGTACTTCAGAAGCAAATAATTATATTCCTAAGGACACTTTGTCCTCTCAATATTAAAACATTACATGACTTTAAGAAGCATAACAAAGCAAATAAAGATGGGACTTCAGCTTCATATAAAACAAGCGAATAATATAACCTTAATGCCTTGGCTAACTCTACTAGAAATTGGCAATTTCTTAAGGGCAATAATTTGTTGCTGTTGGTTTTTCATTATCAACAACGGTATCGTACATTATTAAGGGCAAAGACATCTTTTGATTTGATTTCGATTGAAAATAAAACAAAAATAATGTAAGAAAAAACGAATATAATAAAATAAGAAAGATACAAAACAATTGTTGTAACAACAACAGCAACATTGTTTAAGTATTATACACAATAATAATGGCAGACGAAAATGAAGACAATCGAGTACTGAATTGTTATGCAGCACATAACCATGGCTTTGTCACATAATCGGGAAAGGAAAACGTGCAGCACAATAAAATTAAAACAAAAGCAGTAATAGCAACAGTGGCAGAACTACGTACGTTTATGTACGTGGTTCTGTTATAAGGAAAGAAAATGCAATAAATTTATGGAAACTCTCAGCGAAATCCAATAGCTTTGATAACCATGTCACAGTAAAGATTGCCAAACTTTACTTATTCACTGAAGTACGTTAACATCCCTGCTATCACTAAAGGAAAAAAGCAGAAAAAAAAACACGGAAAACATAAAAAAGAAAATTTTTTGACAAATCAAAACGTGATTGACATTGATTTATGAGTTTAACGTCACAAATTTCCTAAACTTAAACAATAAAATCATTTTCAATTGGTTTCCTTTTTTTTCTCACATTTCTTCTGTTTTCATTTTTTGTGTCCACATTATTTTGTAGAAAAAAAAAAAATTTTGTTTTGTTCAAATTTTATTAACATTGAAATGCCATTTGAAACACAAAGAAAAAATGCCTAAAAATAATATGAAATATTCATGACATCATGTTAAAAATGATTAAATTTTAAATTTTATTGAAAATTGAATTAAATTTTGTGTTGGAATATGTTCATTGGGGAAAAATGTGTTGAAATTCCTGATGAAATAAAAAAGGGTACCCAGAATATGTTTATGTTCCATTACTTAAGGACAATTGACATTTTTTTTCGATAAAATAAGGGTACCCTTATCTTTTCAATAACTAAGCCTTTATCAATTATTTGCTAATTGAAAAAAGGCTTTTAGGATTATTATAAATAGCACACAGGGAAGAAGATTACTTTTAGAAAAAATCAATTCAATAGAAAATTGATTAACAAATCCATTTGGTTCTAAATAGCAAAGCACGCGAACTAAAGCGACTTCAACCCAACTCATTTAATTAATTTAATTTGGAAACAGTAGGGCAACAGAAATTCTGATGGATTATAATGATTAAAATTTTTCGATGGTACACAGGAGTACGACAAAGTTTCTCAATAATTACTTCTTCGTATGCAGAAACTTTCTTTAGATCACAATTCTCTTATTGAGTATGTCAGACTCTTAGCAAACTAAACAAATACCATCTCCAGCAACAAGGTATTATTGTAGTAGCACGGTTAGAAATTGAATACTATTTCATTCATACGATTGCCGTGGCTGTTCTCACTGTATCTCACTCGATCGGTCCAATTTACGTGTACTTTTTCGAGTGTATGGGTTCGTATCTCGGCAATGGCATCACGAATGGTGGCCTTCAAATGCTCAATTATCTCTGATTTGTCTGTCATTTCGGCTTATTAAACGGCCATCAAATGCTTGACACAAAAAGATGTGTGGCAAGTTACACCATCCTGTTGAAACCAAACATAGTTCACATCAATACCATGAAGAGCGGGTACAAACAAAAATAGTTTACCATGGTGCGATAGGTGCCTCCGTTGATCATAATGGTTGCACCGTTTTCAATATGGGCCAATGATGACTCCGCTCTACAAGCCGCACCCAAACAATCACTCGTAATGGGTGCATTGGCTTCTTTAAGACCACATGTGTGTTTTCTGAGCCACAAATACGGCAATTTTGCTTATTAACGTACCGACCAAGATGAAAATAAGCTTCATCCGAAAAGATAATTTTTTGGCAAAATCGACATCATCGTACAGTTTCTTGTTTGCGCAATAGATCCCAACGTTGCTCAAGCATAAATCGATTCATTACGTTCAGTGCAGATAATATACTGAATTTTGCGACAGAATAGAATGATACAAGTATTGCCAGATGCGAAATAACCGATGATTCAAATTTAAACCGATATAGGGCGACATCATCGTACAGTTTCTTGTTGGCCCAAATTTCCAATAAGTCCCAACGTTGTTCAAGCATAAATCGATTTATTATGTTCAATAGAGATAATATATTGAATTTTGCGACAGAAGTACTGGTGCATAATTAAACCGATAGATGGCCCTCCCTGTTCTTTAATTAATTAATTTTCAAAAGCGAATGTGCTTCTGTCGAAAGCAAAGACTTCTTCAAATATTTTCATCGCTTTTAACTTTATTGGCGTGTTATTTAATAATTCCTTTCGTTTCTCATCTACTTTTTATCGTCTTTATTTTTGTCATTCTTTTTCAAGAATTTTTTTTTTCAATTTTTCATATTTTTTGCTTTGGCCCATAGTATTTATTACACTTTTGCCACATCTTCACTATTTTATGTGTGCTTTTACTGCTGCTCTCGCCTTTGAAGAGCATGAGTATGAAATGTTGGATGCCATTACAGTATGACTAGAGTTTTATCTGCGTTAGCCATCCATCCATCCATCCAGCCACGTTGCCAGCTATGCAGTCATTCATTTAAACAACCAAGAAGCATTGCTCTAATAGTGCCAACAACAACAATAACAAGAACAGCAATAACATCAAACACTATAACTGATGAATGATATTTCATCATCATCACGGTGTTTTATGTAGTGGAAGTGTTGTTACACTGTTGCTTGCTTTTTGCCAATGGCTGTGTTGTTGGCAAAAATGAAAAAATAATGTATGAAACGAGAAAAAAATGGAAACGGAAGTGAAAAATGTGCATAAAAATACGGTGACAAAAGGAGAGGAAGAAAAAAGAAAAGAAGTTAGAAAGTTAGAGTCAATCAACTACGACTTGTAGTGTACTGAACAAAACATTGAGAAACCCGTGATAAAACTTTGTAAAGTTAAGTGATTGTCATGGCATGGGTTTACTTTACTTCAATTTAAATTCTCGTTAAGTATCCTGTTTGGAAATTTGTAATTATCATAGGTTTTAACCAATACTTTAATGTTTTTAGAACTTCGTACTCAGTATGTCAAGATTCCTGTTCAGAGATTAAAGTCTGCAGCAGAGGTCAGCAATGAGTATTCAAAACGATGAGTAGATTCGAATCATACTTATATTTTCTTTCATTCATACTTATTTTAATGTCATACTCATACTACTCATATTCAAAGTTTGAAATACTCATTGTTCTCATACTTAACAATACGCACGATGTTATTGATTTCGACTCCCCTTGACTCATCGTATACACGAATCACAAAATAAGTATGATTCGCGTACGAACACTACAATACTTACAAGAAGATTGTGTGTTTGCTCTGCCTGCTGTCTTTATCTTTTTTGTTTATGTGTCTTTCTTATTTCTTTGTAAATGCAACAACAACTAAGACTGTAAATTTTCACGAATGATTCAAATCACTCGAAACATTTATGAGTATTATAAGTATTTTTCTAAATTTATGAATCTGAATGAGTAAGCGTATGAATCAAACATATTTCGAATGTTATGAGTTTGTTGTCAACGTTGTACTCATACTCATTGCAACTTGTACTTATAAATCAATGTTGTACTGGGTACGAATGAATCAAAGTAGTTGGATTTTAATAATGTTGACTCACTCATACTCAAAATTTTATGAGTTCTAATGAGTAGGGAAAAAGCGATTCATTGTCGATCTCTGGTCCGCAGGTTTCTTATCCGTCGTTACCAGAAATAATGATGTCCGTCTGGAGATCAGGCGTAGGATCATTCTTGTCAAAAGGACAATTGACAGACAATTGTGTAGCAGAAACCCCTCTAGTACGATGAGCTTATACTCTACACGTCTCTCTTTCTGCCCGGCGCAGAAGCATGGTCACTATGAAAGCATCAAGAGTATTCCAGAGAAAATCCAACCTAAGAGAAAAGTGCGTTGGCGATGATATCCGCGTTCGAACTAATAATGTTTGTTTCGGAGAGACTTGTCTTCGCCTTGCCTACGTAGGAAGTACTAAATTGAGGAAACCCGTCATCGATTGGTGTGACCAACAGGCGAGGTCGCGCTAGATGCAGATGCGCCTGGAGGCATGTGTTAAAGCAATCCGAAATCCGATAAACGTGATGTTAATGGTCAATTAACTAAGCATGTGTGTAAGTAAGTAAGTTTCTATAGAGAAGTGCTTACTAAAATATTTCCATGTGGCGTCATTAGATTTGTTTATTGAGTTACAAGGTTAGGTTAGGTTAGAGGACGTGTACTTGTCAATTTAGGCAAGTGCAGTACCATGAGGTCGATTTGAACCATTGTACATAACGTCCTTAAGAAGGAATGATAAAATTGAACAAACAAAATAAAATTGAATGAATAAAATCACTTACCTTTTCGTTACACTGACAATTTTATCATTATTGCTGTGGGTGATGGTGACGTTGTTGTTTTTATATATGTTTGCTTTACTGTAGACAGAGTCGTATCTTTAAAATTGCACAACAAAATAAGCAAAGAAATTGAAATGAAGGTTAGAAAAATGCATAGAATAGTACAGTAAACACACGCATTTGGAATACAGTAAATATTCAAAGAGTGGGACCGTTAATCGTTTTTTTTAAATACGGCATGAAAACAGGTTCACAATAAGAAGATAACGTAACCGACGTTTAAAAGGTATTTACGATGCGATAAGTGCCTCTACACCACTGTTAATGCCCCTGTATGACATTGAATTCATTCTATGCATATTCATTGCATTATATGGAGCATGTTATAATGAAAGACGCATCATGATTTACTAACAAATTTTTTCAGGATTCACTTTCATTTTCATTCACACTTTTCACTTGAAAATTAAATTGTGGTTGCATTTGCATTTCAATGCTACGACTGAATGATGCTATTGTAACAGGTCTATTGATGGCTTTACATAAATAACAAGGAATTGAGATTAAATTTAGCTTCTGCATCTGCTCATAGCAATATGATATGAAAAATAGACAAACCTGTGTATGTATAACCTTGAACATTTCATTTCATTTGAAAGGGATTATTAGTTTTGATTGCAATGATTTCGAAAGCAAAACATGGTTCAATTATTAGATACAAAAGACTATATAACGAGGACAAAGTAGATTTTAGTAGACGGCCTTTTGTAAAATAAGTTTTCGGAAGCTAAAAGCCTAGTTATGGCATAAGGAAAATATCCGGTGGCAGAACGAGTATATCGCATCACATCCTGGTATAATTTAATTCATGTTTATTTATGTATGATGTATTTAAGTGTTAATTTTTGCTCTGTAGTATATACGTACAGTGGACAGCAAAAGCCTTAGTACGGCAATATATTTTTTTTTTTAGCAATTTCATGTATTTTAGCTAAAAGTTGTATACAAATTTATAGTTTACATGTTTATTTTATTAATTTATTTCTGTTTTATTATAAAACAAACAATTTTTTAATGTTTTTCATAAAACAAAAGAAAAATATAGAAAAGTTTCAAATGGTTTCCATAGGTACCCCAAGGAGAACCCTGAATACATTTAGAATTCAAAAGCCTAATAAATGAAAATATTATCCCTAGTATTTACTAGAACATCCTTTAAGGTCAAGCACTCCATGTAACCCATTTGGATTTGTATGTATACGTTTTATTTAGTGTTTTCTGCTAGCACCATGAGCAAGTTTTTCGGTTGACTTTTGTTTGAGGTTTATCGATTACGTAACCGTTCTTTACAATGATCTCCTAAATACACTCTTGAAGTCATATCGCAACTTTGTGCAAGAGTATTAAAAATGTGGGGACTTTTTTTGTTGAAATATATTGCCGTACTAAGACTTTTGCTGTCCGTTGTATATGTATGATGTATTTAAGTGTTCATTTTTGCTTTGTAGTATTTACATATGTAGTATATACGTATGTATATACTAGCAGGTAGTGTGCTGGCTTCTTAGACGTGAGGCCGCCGTTAAAATCCCAGGTCAGACACGTCCAACATAAACGAAGTGCAAAAATATGTTTTCGGCGACTGCATCTCAGCAAATTTCTGGCAAAAATCTGAAAATGAAAAATTTCCATGAAAAGTTTCTCAAAAGTTTATCTTCGACTCGACTTTAGACTATAGGTCCCGCCACTCATGTATAAAATTAACACACACAACATAAGCTGTATGTGAGGCTAGGGCGTAATCTTGACTAAAAGGTTGCAAAGACCAATTATATATGTATTATTACGTTTTTACCCTTTTACAAACGTTAAAAATATGAGTTCGTAGATTACAAATAAAATAAAAATAAATTTGTCTTCAGTTTTAAATCAATTCTTTACTGTTCGCACAATTCCGTGTGCCACCTTTGGCAACTTGATTTTAAACAACAACAATTTACTTTAATTTTTAGACTTATTTACACTCTTTCGTTAGACCTTAGTAACGTAGATCTTCAAACCACGATTATTCTCTTCACACGCAACGCGTCTTCACACAAGACTGACTTCTTTCTCATGCCGTTGCCTGCTTTGTCTTGCCTTTTATATCGCTGGGTAAACATTCTGATGAATGCTCTCGGAGGAGAATGACTTTGCCTTCGTGAAATCTCTTTAAATGTAAACATGTTGTTTTCGTTGTTGTTGTTTGTGTATTTTGTTTACGTTTGTCCTTGCAGTGTTATTGTTGCCTGTTTACTTTGTTTGTCCCCTTTTTAATACTGATTTTGTTGCTATATTTTTGATTATTCGTTGATCATGTTTGCCCACTGTTTTGTTTTTGTAGCTTTTGTTTATCATATTAATAACACCATTTCCATTTTCGTAACAGTATGTATGTATGTATGTATGTATATACACAACACTTTAATTTAATATTTCTTTTTCAATTTCACAAAATACCTGAATTTATTAATTTGTTCAATGAATTTTTCAACTCGACTCGTTAAAAAACGGAAATGAAATATGAAAATACACTTGGTTTTCCAACAACGTTTGAATGAAAGACAAAAAAGAAACATAGCGAATAAAAGAATGTATGTAAGCAAATATGCATGCTCCAGTTAAAATAGCATTGAACACTTAAACAGCAACAGTAGTAGAAAAATATCAATGCAGCTGTCATGTTAACAATGAAAAAGGAAGGCAGCCAGTCATGTATAAATTACACACGCAAAAATATGAACAGAATATCAACAATAACAACAACAGCAATTGCTAAATATCTTTATACGTGGACAGAAAAATATTTCTACTGATACACACATACATACATATACTATGAACATTCGTTAACAAAACATCAATACATCAAATATATGTTAAATAAAGAAAGAAAAAAAAGAACCGCCAGGATTATAAAAAGAGAAAACGTACAATAATACTTACAAATACTAGGCAACAATATCCTTGATAATGTTACTTACTACTACCAGTACCACTACAACTACAACTGGTTTATTTACAGTTTTCATTAAAATTCTTTCTCTTCTTTTTTGTTGTTTTTTATGCACTTGAATTTTTCTCCTAGTCCTTTAACAATGCATGCATGAGTTTGTATGTGAATCACAGAGTAAATCAATTTGTTGTATGTGTATACGTGAATAAATGCCTGTATGTATGTATGTATGTGCGAAATTGTGCATCAGATATTGTATTCTACTGTCATTTAATGATCTCGGCAATGAATCATTTCATGATTAATTTCATACGCCATCAATCATTTTGTTTTACTGGAGTTTTCATTTCATTTTAATACCCTACCGTTGCGTCATTGGATGACAGGAGAGTATATTACAAATAAGGCTTCCATAGTAAACTTCTGTCTTAAACAAGCCTTATATGAGCCAAATTTGTTTGTTGACAACAAGGGAGAATTGAACTTCATTATACAGTAAGCTAGAGTAAGATACGCTCCAATAAGTTCCACCGTTAAACGAGGCAACTAATAAATCAACTGTGACGCAGGAAAGATGCGTTCGTACTGTGATTGTGAATTCGGAAAATAAGGTTAAAATCTTTATTCTGGACAGACTAATAAAAGAGCGTTAAAAAAGATGCATAGTATACACATACTTAATTGGTCATTACAACCCTTCAGTCAGGATTACGACCTAGTTTCTCACACCACGCATGCTATGTGTGTTAATTTTTTTTATGCATGAGTGGTGGGGCCTACAGTTTAAAGTCGAAGTCCGAACGACAGATTTTTGAGAAACTTTTCATGGCAATTTTATTTACTCTCAGAGTTTTTGCCAGAAATCTGCTGAGAGGAAGTCGTCGAAGAAATACTTTTTGTATTTTATTTTTTGATGTCTGGCATGGGGCTCGAACCGTGGCTTTACGTTTAATAAGCCAATACACTACCTACTAGACCACGGCGACATCAATAGTATACATACAATTCACAGTATACACCGTCGCTATATATGCACCGCTTTTCTACTACCGCGTAATAGTGAAACAGCATTAAGCTGAGCAGCGTTAAGCGGGGTCTTACTGTACATAAATACGTAAAATTGAACATAACAATGCTTCCCAGCTTCTCACTCCACTTACGTTGTGAGTGTTGGTTTTATACACGAGTGGCGGGATTCACAGTTTAAAGTTGAATCCATAGGAAAACTTTACATGACAATTTTTTTTACACTCAGAGTTTTTGCCAGAAATCTGCTGAGAGGAAGTTGCCAAAGAAATATTTTCTTCGTTTTGTTGGAGCTGTGTGACATGGGGTTTGAACCAAGGCCTCACGTCCAATAAGCCAACGCACAACCTACTAGATTACGAAGACTTTACTTGCATTCTAACGTAGGGTATCATAAGGCCATACTTGGCCGAAAAAAATTGTTTCACTTGTCAGTTGTCGCCTGTTTTTTTTTTGATATTCTGTTTCTTTTATATGAGACGGAGTATAGGAAGAAATAGTGTGAAATTGAGTGATATATTGTTCTAACGGTTCTCTGCTTAAACTTATTGTTGCAATACTTTATACTTGTCCTCTACATTACCGAGCTGTTTATTATCCCTGGTGTGATTGTCGTTAATGAATTCTTAAAAATACAAACACAGTTGAATCTGAAAGGGCTAAACAATGGCAACAAAAGCATTCAAAAGCCAGATAAACGAAAAACAAAAGGAAAAAAATAAAAAAAAATTCAAAAATAATATGTATTGTTTACAAGGAAATTCGTGTTCTTTTTTCCATTACACTGTGATTAAATGGTTTTAAAAATAATCACCAGAAAAATGGCTTTTCGTGTTCTAAACGTATTATTATTAAAAATAAATATTTGTTTTTGTTATCAATTTTTAAATCCGATTTACATAAATTGTCCAACAACATGAAATAATAATAAAAGGGTACGAAATAATTTGTATAAAATGTTCCATAAACATTTCCTGTTCAAGTTTATGTTTTAATTTTTTTTCGTTCCATTTACGTGGCTTATATTCAATCGTTTATTATTTTGTAATTTTTCCCTTTCCTTCCATTTCAGCTTGACCCTAAATTAGTTGTTTGCATTGCCTTATAATTTTGTTGTTCCTGTTTGAGTGGCAAACAAAAATTTCTATTTTTCCAGGCATTAATTAAATACGTAGGGTTTGATAGGGGAACAAACAATAACGTGGTGTAATAAATTGTTGTAACATTTCCGAAATGAGTCAACAAAGTGCGTGTAATGTTTTTGCTGGTATAGAGGGTAAGGGCATCGTATAGTTGTAAGCAGAAGTAAACGTCTGAACGTTATAAGTTACATACTCGTACATATATAATTGGCCATTACAACCCTTCAGTCAGGATTACGGCCTAGCTTCTCACACCACTCATGTTATATGTGTTAATTTTATACATGAGAGGCGGGACCTACAGTTTAACGTCGGCTCCGAATGACAGATTTTTGAGAAACTTTTTCATTGGAGGTTTATTGACTCACAGAGTTTTTGCCAGAAATCTGCTGAGAGAAAATCGCCGAAGAAATATTTTTTTTATATTTCGTTTTGATGCCGGGCTTTACGTCTAATAAGCCAACACACTATCTATTAGACTACGGCGACTTTGCTATAAGTTAACCGGGGACAAAAACTTTAGTATTTCTATCTTCAAATACACAATATATATGGTGTACAAGTGTTTCCGAAGGCATTTTGCGCGCTGAACACGAATCTATTTTCAAAAACTTTCCATCAAGTCGGGTTTTCAAGAAAAAGTTGCGTTTTTGGCCATTTTTGAAACATTGTACAGCTAAACACTGACGTGCTAGAACCATCGCTATTGTCAGAAAATGACAATTGATCTTTGCTCTTAAAAATGAGCCTAAAGCCAAATTGTTTGCATGCACCCTTAAGGTACGGGATGGGTTTATATCAAGGAGTGCAAGAGAAAAAGTAACACATTACGGAGGACCTTAAAAATTAATCAGATTTACTTGAAAATTGATACTCAGGGGTTTTTGGGCTCGCTTATTACAGATCTTCATTAATTTTAAAAAAATTCAAAATGGCGGATCCAATATGGCGGTCGAGGTTTATAAAAATTAATCAGATTTACTTGACCGCCATATTGGATCCGCCATTTTGAATTTTTTTAAATTCAGATTTAAAACCAGATTCCTGTTCAGCGCGAAAAATGCCTTCGGAAACACCTGGAGCCATCTTATTTGCAAAACCCATGCAGGCCTGTGATATCTTTCAGACTTGATTCATTCCTAACGGCTCTGTTCGTATAAAAAAGGAAAACACTTTGTTGTTGCTACAATTTTCTGAGAGTAAAATACAATTGAAATGAAAAGTTTCTCAAATTTGTAATTCGGCGTCGACATTTAAGGGCAGGTCGAGCTACCCATGTCTAAAATTAACACACAATAAGAGTGATGTAAGAAGCTAGGTTGCCATCCTGACTAAAAGTTGTAACCAGGAATTAAGTAATTTGCTGGTTGAAAAAAGGAGAAAATCCCATCCTGCAGTTCTGTCTGATTTGTGTAATTTCCAAGTGTTCGAAAATATTTGTATGCGAGTGTGGACTTTAGTAGTTTTATGGCATGTTTCTGTTTGACTCTTTAATTATTTATTATTCAGCCAATAACAATATTTTATCAGAATAGTCAAAAATGTCATCACCTCATCAGCTTTTGTGAAAAAGCCTGAAGGAGAGAGAGAGACACATTATTTTATTGTTGTAGTTGTAATAAGTTGCATTTTTGTACATACTTTTTTAAAGCTATTAAAAGTGTCCTCATGAATCAAAAAATGTTGCCCAGAAGGGAAATGGGAAAAGCAGAAAGGAAAGAAAAAGATGTAGAAAGAGAATAACAAGAAAATAAATAAATGGACCATAAGCTCCTTAAATAGGGTTTTCAATAATTACCCACTTTCCTCTAACATCTGTTTTTTTTACCGTTATTGTCTTTTTTATTCATTTGAAAACATTTTTATGCTGGTCAATTTACGTTTTTTTCTCACAATTTTTTCTTTTATTTCCATGATGAACGTAGTTTTCTTTTCTTTTTCTTGTTGTATTTTAATTGATTCGTTTTACTCTCGTTCTTTATTAAGGAAACAACATAACCATAATTGTCTCATTTTTTATTGTATTTTTCATACTTTGATGTACATATGTATGTATGTACGAATATTTGTAAAAGGTGCCTGAGGATGCTGATGATAATTTTTCCTCTTTTGCTTATGATTTCTTTTAACTTTATTTCTGGATCTCTAATACGTCGGCGAGTGTGTGTGCATGTGTGTTGGTGTTTTCATATTCTCCAGAGAAATAGATTTTCATGTCTTTTTCTTTTACTTTTAAGTTGTTTTAAAGAGCTTAAGGGATTCTCGATTTTTTTCAGCTCAATAAACACACATCGGAAAAGAGGTTAAAAATTTTTCTGTTTCAGAACAAAAATAACAATTTTTTCAAATGAAATTCTAAATATTTGCAAATATTGAGAGGCATGTTGCAACATGGCTGTAAGCTGTTTTCAAATGCAAATAGAAAAAAAAAAACTTTTTAGGTCAGGGGAAAATATAGAAAATTTTAGAAATTCAAAGACCAGGTATTGACAGTTAACAAAAAAGAAATTGCAACACAGTACATACCAGAACCGTTGTAGCTTTAAGAACGGATTTGATTGTATTATCAATACAGACAATATAGTGAAGACAGAGTAGTCTAGCAGGTAGTGTGTTGGCTTATTAGATGCTTGGCCACGGTTCAAAACCTATGTCAGGCATCACAAATGGATACGAAATGAAAAATATTTCTTTAGGCATCTGTCTGTCAGCAGGTTTCTGGTAAAAACTCTGAGAGTAAATAAAATTACCATGAAAAGTTTGCCAAAAATCTGTCGTTCGGAGTCGTCTTTAAACTGTAGGTCCTGCCGCTCGTGTATAAAATTAACACACTAAACAGAAGTGGTGTGAGGAGCTAGGTTACAATCCCGAATGAAGGGTTGTAATGACCAATTATGTTATGTATGTGTTGTTGTTGCAGACAGATTTTTGAGAAACTTTTCATGGCAATTTTATTTACTCTCAGGTTTATGCTAGAAATCTGTTGACAGACAGTAGCCTAAAGAAATATTTCTTCATTTCGTTTACATTTTGTATTTTGTTTTGATGTCTGGCCTGGGGCTCGAACCCTGGCTTTTTCGTCTAATAAGCCAACACAACACTACTTACTAGACCACGGCGACAACAACACTGCAAGGACAAATGTAAACAAAATACACAAACAACAATAACGTAAATAACATGTTTACATTTATAGAGATTTCGCGAAGGCATTCATTCTCCTTGAAGGATATTCATCAGACTATTTACCCAGCGATATACATAAACGGCAAGACAAAGCGAGAAACGAGTTGAGAAAGAATTCAGTCAGTCTTGTGTGAAGACGCGTTGTATGTGAAGAGAATAATCGTGGTTTGAAGATCTCCGTTACTAAGGTCTAACGAACGAGTGTAAATAAGTCTAACAATTAAAGTAAATTGTTGTTGTTTAAAATCAAGTTGCCAAAGGTTGCACACGGAATTGGGCGAACAGTAAAGAATTGATTTGAAACTAAACACAAATTTATTTTTATTTTATTTGCAATCTACGAACTCATATTTTTTTAAAAGGGTAACAATATGTATGGTTGATTTGGTCTATTCTAGCAGTTAACAATATTTTCTGAGATAATATATCGGGAGTTGTCTGTCCTTTTAAGACTTTGCCATCATTTTCCAATTATATGCTGATGTATATAACATCTCTTTTAAGATATCCTTTCTTTTTTTTGCTATCGTATCCCCAAAAATTTTTCATGTTTTAACTAACTCGACTTCCACAGCACTAAACACGTTCTGGCTTATAATTACTACAACAAAAAGTAGGAAAACATTTTTGTTGGATTTTTTTGTTAAATTCTAATAAAACTTTTCTAGTTTCACTTTACAAATGTTGGTTTTGGTTGGTACTTTCCAAAGCAAGACAGGCATACGTAAATATGTATGTGTATGTGAGATACAATATTTTGTACAGCCTGTAAAGTTTTACAAGACCCAAGTAATTGTGAGTAAAAAAAAAATTTACAAAAATTATTCGTTTGGTTAGGCGTTACTAATCAGCTCGTTAGCCAGACAATTAATTTTAATTACTAACCATCATACTTAAAATTCTATCACGAATTTTTTCATATTTTAGTATGAAACATGGAAAACTTTGTAGACTTTGTGCCCGCACAAGGAAAGGAGAAGATGGTGTATAGTTATCTGTAAAATATTGTATTTCAAAGTATTGTACTAAAAATTATTTATAATTAAAACGAAAGAAAGAAAAGAAAAGAAAAAATTACTTTTCTTGTGTAAAAGTTTAGGATCTTTAACCAGGCAATGAAGCAGAAAAGAAATGTTCAAAAATTATGGCCAATAATTTTAAGGATTTCAAAAGTTGGAAAGCACCAGAATAAAGTATTCATAGATAAGCTTTTTGATTAAGAAAAATTGGTAACATTTTTGCACGTTTAATGTTAGTTTTTAAGCAGTTAAAATGCTGGAGAAAATTTTATTGCACTAAGGGAGTATAAGCAATAAGTATACCAATGGTTTTAGGGATGCTTTGTAATGGGAGAAAAATGGTAGAGTGGTACAAGTGTGTTGAATCGCGATACAGACTAGTTGGCTGGGTTTTCCATAGTTACCACAAGAATATCATCGCATAAATTTTAGAATGCTTTCCAATTGGCCACGATTGACTTTTGTATATTTCTCTCACCGTTCGGCCAGTTCCTTTTACAATTATGACAAGCTTGGCAACTATGGCAAGCCACATCACATACATACGTACTCTGATCAGTCAGGCATGATCTATCAACGTCAAATGATGGTGACCTGTTCAAATGATCGTTTTAAAGTACGCATTATATATTCTGGTGAAGTCGCCGCAGTCTAGTAGGTAGTGTGTTGGCTTACCAGACGTGAAGCCAGGGTTCGAGCCCCAGGCCAGACATCAAAACAAAATGCAAAAAGTATTTCTTTGGCGACTTCCTCTCAGTAGATTTCTGGCAAAAACTCTGAGAGTAAATAAAATTGCCATGAAAAGTTTCTCAAAATTCTGTCGTTCGGAGTCGACTTTAAACTGTAGGTCCCTCCACTCATGTATAAAACTAACACGCACAACATGAGTGGTGTGAGAAGCTAGGCCCTAATCCTGACTGAAGGGTTGTAATAGCCAATTATGTATGTATGTATTATACATTCTGGTAGAACGTTTTGAAAGATCACAATATTACACTGAATATGTACTCGTGACCTGTACTGGCATCAAGAGACTCCTTTAAATATTTTCAAACTCGACTGCGTGGGACTCTGAAAGTAAATAAAATTGCCATTCTTAAAAATCTATCGTTCGGATGTGACTTTAATTAGTAGGTCCCCCTACCCATGTATATAATTAACAAACAACGTAAGTGCTGTGAGAAGAAGGGTTGTAATACTGGCTGAAGTGTTGTAATGACTAATTAAGTATGTATCAGGGACTATTTAGAGGGATTGGATGAGAATTTATTTCTTTTATAATCATTGGCAAGCTTTTGGTTTAACTCTGTTGTGTACTTACAGTTCAACAATAATCCGAGTTGTATGTCGCTGAGCTGCTGGTCGCTTGACTACAGTGGTGGCTATTTAGAAGGCCATGTAGTAGTTATGGTATACACATATTCGTACAGTGTATAACCCCAAGGTCTCATGCATCCAAATTGATCAGAGAACGCCCGTCTAATACATTAATTTTTTTCCTTGAAGTAAGAAATGACTCTGAAGTCGCCGTAGACTAGTCGGTAGTGAGTTGGCTTATTAGACGTAAGGCCACATCAAAATGAAAATATAATAAAAAAATTCTCCGGTGGATGCCTCTTAGCAGATTTCTAGCAAAACGCCTGAGAGTAAATGAAAAATGACCATGAAACGTTTCTCAAAAAAATCTGTCGTTCGGAGTCGACTTTAAACTGTAGGTCCCGCCACTCATGTATAAAATTAACACACACAACATAAGTGGTGTGAGAAACTAAGTCCATAATCCTGACTGAAGGGTTGTAATGACCAATTATACTCGTATATGTAAGAAATGACTCTAGACTAACGGCAGGATTGACAAATTTTCTGAACGAAGTAGTTTTCAAAACTTAGAAGAAGCTTTCAGAATGAATTAGAGTTGTTTGATTAAAAATTATCTTAAAAATGGCTCCATCTACCTTAAAAGATATTATCAGCCTTATTTATTTTTTACAATTGAAACATTTTTGGGCACATTTAATGAAATTAATGACGTAATACAATATAATATTAAATATTTTAAACAGCTTTCTGTCTTTTGGTTTTATTCAAATCTCTTCTTATTTCATTTGCGAAATTTATTCACGAAAAGTTTTTCCACCCACACAAAGAGATATCATATCATTCGTTAAGTTTACATTATTCCTGTTTCTGTTTTGGTTTGTTTGTTCCTCTCGAAAACAGTTTATCTACTCAAAATGTCAATTGAAGAAAATAAATAAAAAAGAAAAATAAGAAAAAAAAAATACCGAAAGTAGGAAAGAAAACTTTGTTTTCCAAAATATTCTTTTACTTGATAAAACATTCATGTTATATGGCTTAAATACTTAAGTAGAACATAATTCTTCTTATACATGCAAGTAATTGTAAATACACACATACACATGCATATACTTCCATACGAGAGTATTTTCGTTTGTGTTTGTGGTAGTGGTAACAAATATAATAACACTTATGCACTTGCGTGTAAGAAGTTCTAAGAGTTCTAAGTAGCGAAACGTAATCATGAGTCAAGTAATGTGGAGTTTTGGTTTGCTCTACTGAACGTAGAAACATTCAAGACAAATTTACAGTTACATTTTGAAATCAGGACATGTATAGAATATATACAGGATCACAACCTAGCTTCTCACACAGTTTATGTTGTGTGTGTTAATTTTATACATGAGTGCCGAACCTGCAGTCTATAGTCGACTGATTTTTGATAGCCTTTTCCTGGCGAATTTTAGTTACTCCCTCAGAATTTTTGCTTGGGACACAGTTGCCCAATAAATATTTTCTTCACGTTTTTTTTTTGTTGAAAATGACTGACCTTGCGGTTTGAACTAACTATTAGATTATGGCAACTTCGATCGATTATAGCATTATGTGCTTATCTTCTTCTTAACTTTAATTGTCATTATAATATTGATACGTTTTTACCCTTTTAAATAAAATAAAAATAAATTTGTTTTTAGTTTTAAATCAATTCTTTATTGTTCACACAATTCCGTGTGCCACCTTTGTCAACTTGATTTCAAACAACAACAATTTACTTTAATTGTTAGACTTATTTACACTCGTTCGTTAGACCTTAGTAACGTAGATCTTCAAACCACAATTATTCTCTTCACACGCAACGCGTCTTCACACAAGACTGACTGAATTCTTTCCCATGCCGTTGCCTGATTTCTTTTGCCTTTTATATCGCTGGGTAAACAGTCTGATGAATGCTCTTGCAGGAGTATGACTTCCTTTGCGAAATCTCTATAAATGTAAACATGTTGTTTACGTTATTGTTGTTTGTGTATTTTGTTTACGTTTGTCCTTGCAGTGTTGTTGTTGTTGCTTCTTGTTTACTTGTTTAACCCCTTTCTTTTTATACTGACGTTGTTGCTATATTTTTGTTTATTCGTTGATCATGTAAACAAGTCCTTTGTTTTTGTAGCTTTTGTTTATTATTTTAATGTTAAATGATAACACCATTTCCATTTTCGTAAAAATATATAGCAATTGAATCTCTTTAAATTAAAATCATAAACAATAAAATTTTCTGCAAACCGAGTATCCTTGAAAGATGAACCAAAGCATCAGTGTATGCCTTTGTGAAGGTCATCACTAATACATTAACTTGCTTGCTTCACTAAAGTTAAATAATTTATATCGAATACTTTTTTAAAAACTATTGAGTTCTTAAATGAACACATGCAATCATAAATTTTGTTATCTTAAATTACTCAACAAGACTGAAAGTAGTGTGCACGGAAAGGAGATTAAAACCAACATTTAAATACGTAAAGACGTAAGCACGTGTGTGAATTTACAATGATTTGTACGGGGTATATATGCATATCCAAATCGTAGTAAACATAAAATATGTAGCAGCTGAAAACTTTTCAACAATTGTACGCAAATACTCTGGTGTTTCTTATTTTACTCTTCTTTTTTTTTGGTTTTAAAATATCAGAAGGTTTGTAGTGTGTAAAAATAAATAAGAAAACAAATCATAAGAAATAAGGTATTTACAATGTAGAATAGAGGCAGTGGCAGAACAACAGGCATAAATTGTAACATTTTTAATGTAAACATTTTAATAACATTTGAAATGGAAATATTTAAATTAAAAAAATCTAAATGACATCAAATTAAACTTCCATTAAATCAATGGCAGCTTTTTAATTTTGTCTTTTTGTTTTTATTAAAAGCAATCTGAAATCCTTTTATGTTTCATGGGTAGAGAGCCCATATGACGTAGATTTTTAAAGAAGATGATACCAATGCCTTGGCAATATATTTTGTTTTTCTCACCATTTATTTATTTAGCCTTCAATCTCATATTGAACTGCTATTAAGTTTTCTTGCCAGTCAAGGCAAGAAATATACTCAACTGTCGTTGTATTTATGTATCTGGTATGGAACTGAAAGTCAAACGCGATCACTGTAGTCCATGATGTTACAAACCAGTAGATTTGAGTCTAACAGTACCTTTTTGTAGTATTTCTGTGAATATTTATGAATCTTTGTATTAACTGCTGCCACGTTGGGATCCTAAAGTTCCATCTATCGGCTTAAATTTGAACCATAGATTGTTTTGAATCTAGCAATACTTATGTCATTCTATTCTGTCCCAAAATTCTGTATAGTATCACCATTAAACGTAATGAATCGATTTATGCTTGAGCAACGTTGGGATTTATTGTGTTAATGGGAAACTGCACGATGATGTCGATTTTGCAAAAAAAAAAAAAAATAAATAAAAAAATAATCTTTTCGGGTGAAGTTCCTTTTCGTCTTGGTGGGTTGGAATAAGCAAAATTGCCGTATTTATTTTAAACGTATTAGTTTCGTTATTTAAAATCTTAACATATAACATTTTTTTTTACTGTAATCATGTTAATATTTACATATGGTGCGTATAAGTAATATTATGCCAATGAATTAAATATCGCTCATACGCAACATATGTAAACACGGAAACGTTTACATATGGTGCGTATGAGTAATATTCTGTAAAACAATTAAATATTACTCATACGCTACATATGTAAACATGAAGATGTTATTGAATACTAACATATGTTTACATACTCGTACATATGATGCGTATTAACAATATTGAAAAAAATTTATGATTAAATGTTATTAAAAGTTGAATTAGCATTCGAACCAAGTTTTTCAATGAAATTATATTCTTGTAGTAGAAATGCATTCTAAATGTAAATAAAAGTGAAAACTTTTTCTGTGGCGACACAAATGACACAATCAGAGATGTCAGTTGCTATTAAGTACAAACTAGACGGAGCAAGTTGGTTTGTATAAGTACAGGGTGGGACATCTATCAGTTTAAATTTGAACCTTCGTTTATTTCTCATCTGTCAATACTTATGTCATTCTATGCTATCATAAAATGCAGTATATTATCTTCACTGAACGTAATGAATGGATTTACGCTTGAGCAGCGTTGGCATTTATTGGAAATTTATTTCCAAAACAAAGACAAATTGCCGGCAATTGCACAAAAATGTCGTACAAAATTTTCTTGCAGAGATGGATCAGCAGTGTCCGGTATACGCAAGTGTATTACTAAAGTTCGTGCAACTGGTTTCATTGTTGATGCGTCAAGACGTGAGCGTGCTCATACAGTGCGTACACCCAAAAATATCGAAACTGTGGCGGAGAGTATGCGTGAGATTCCATTAACATCAACTCGTCATCGTTCTCAAAAATTTAACATTTCACGAATCAATTTACATCGATGTTTACAAAAACAAAATTCAAGTGTTGAAGCCGCTTGATCACCCACTTCGTTTTCGCTTCGCTAGATGGGCTAGTGAGACACTGCAGGAAGATGTTGATTTTTTTTCGGGTGAAGCTCATTTTCATCTTGGCTCAGAAAACCCAGACATGGTGTTACAGAAGCCAATGTACCCATTAGGAATGGCTGTTTGATGCGGCATGTGGAGCGAAGGCATCATTGGCTCATATTTACTTGGAAATAAGGACGGCGCAACCTTTACGGTCAATGGAGACACCTATCGCACCATGATAATCGATTTCTTTTTGTACCCGCTCATCATGGTATTGATGTCCTCTTGGTTTCAAGAGGATGGTGCAACTTGCCACAAATCTCATGTCACAATCAATTTATTGCGTCAAACGTTTGGCAGCCAAGAAGCTGAGATTTGACAGCGTTGGACTATTTTCTGTCGGGCGCCGTTAAAGAAAAATACTGACAAACAAAACCACAATTGAGCATTTGAAGGTCAAAATTCATGATACCATTGCTGAGTTACGAACATATACTCTTGAAAAGGTGCAAGGAGATTGGTCCGATCGAGTGAGGTACTGTGAGGCCAGCTCCGTTAGCCATATGAAAGAAATAGTATTCCATTTCTAGGCGGAACAATTATACTTTACAACAAAAAACTAAATTTGGCAAAATTTCAAAACTCAAAACTTCCAAAAATTTCAACTTTTAAATGGCGCACCCTTTATATTTGTATATTTGACATACCACGCTGCAGCTGTAAGATCTTGCTAGCCTTGGCTATCACTTCATCGAGAGTAAACTTATTCCCTTTAGGGTTACTTACTGCGTTATTTGACACATGACAGTTCGATTACAAAAATTATTCCTTATGTTTATGGTTTTAATGTTATACGTAAGAACCTATATTTATTACAACACCCTGTATCTTTCCTCTTACACCTCCACTAATTATCAAAAATGAAATCTGAATTGTTTATTCAGGAAAACCCCTTTTTATGTTTTTCTCCATACCCAGAATTTTCTGTTTTTCCGTTTTTGTTTTTAATTTTTTATGATTTCTTTTGCTTATTGTTGCTGTTGTTGTTGGTATTTTAATATAAATTAATATTATTTTTCCCCAGCCTGCTGTTAATATGTATGGAATTCTTTATCGGCATCGGTGGGGTCGTTTTTGTTGTTGTTTTATCAATAGCACATCATTAAACCAATTATCACGTTGAAATGCAATTGAATGTTTATCTCTCCCTCTTCGTGTGTGTATGTTTTATTTATTTATTTATTTGTTGTTGTTTTTTTATACAAACCCACACACATGTCCGGTTGCTATCTTCAAGTGGACATAAGGCATAACAGATTAATTGTGTGGGGTATATGGTGCAATTGTATGTGTACATATATAATTGTGTGTGGGTTTATGTAAGTGTTTAATGAGTTAATAAAATTAAAAATAAATTGCATTTTATAACACTTCTCTTTAATGTTATTGCATATTTGTGTGTATGGTTAAATATGTACATACGATAAAAGAGCAGGAGTGTAACTGTAAGTGTGTATTGGAGAGACGTTGTTTTTTAACTCCTGCAATAAGTGTCATGTTTAATGCAATTTATTGCTTAAACGAATACTACAGTGAAAAAATTATAAAAAAATTAAAATGTACGAAATAAATATTTCATTTGAAGTGATCAAGAGTTATGAAGGATCACCGGCAGGTGAAAGTTAATATAAGATAAGAAGGGTGTGAGTGAAGTCGACGTCTAGTATGTAGTGCGTTGGCTTATTATACGAAAAGCCAGGGTTCGAGCCCCAGGCCAGACATCAAAATAAAATACAAAAAGTTTTTCTTCGACGACTTACTCTCAGCAGATTTCTGGAAAAAACTCTGAGAGTAAAATAAAATTGCCATGAAAAGTTTTTCAAAACTCTGTCGTTTGGAGTCAACTTTAAACTGTAGGTCCCGCCACTCATGTATAAAATTAACACATACAACATAAGTGGTGTGAGAAACTAGGTCGTAATCCTGACTGAAGGGTTGTAATAACCAATTATGTAAGAAGGGTGTGAATAGAAAACTATGAACTTATTTTAGGACGGTTTAAGCAGAGTTCTTTGAATTTTACTTCACATCCATACTAAAGCTGATTTCGCCTACTTTAAATAAGCAACATAACATAATGGGTCCTTATAATCCTCCAGTCATGGTTACGACCTAACTTCTCCTATATTGTGTGTGTTAATTTGATACATGAACGGCGGGATCTACAGTTTAAAGTCTACTCTTAACGACAGATTTGTGAGAAACTTTTTCCTGGCAGAGTTTTTGCCAGAGATCTGCTGAGGTATCTGAACTGGGGTTCGAACGATAGCCTCACGTCTAATAAGCCACGTATTATGTACTAAACTACGGCGACTTCAAACAAATGCATACAAGAATCAAATCAATTCATGGTATGTCACAAAAAGAAAACGAACTTAAAATTCTTTACAAAACATCTGAAGTACAAAAACATTTCATCGAATTTTTTTTCTGCTTTTTCGACACAATAACCAAATTGTTTATTACATACATACATGCATAATTGGTCATTACAACCCTGCAGTCAGGATCACGACCCAGTTTCTCACACCACTTTTGTGTGTTAATTTTATACATGAGTGGTGGGACCAACAGTTTAAAGTCGAATCCGAACGACAGATTTTTGAGAAACTTTTCATGGCAATTTTATTTTCATCAGACTTTTTGCCAGAAATATGCTGAGAGGAAATCGCCGAAGAAATACTTTTTGTATTTTATTTTGATGCCTGGCCTGGGCTTCGAACTCTGCCTTTTCGTCTACTAAGCCAACACAGTACCTACTAGACTACGGGGACTTCATTTATTTATTAAGAGCTCAAAACAAGAAAAAAATCTCTTACACAGTGCCTATCAAAGCAGCTAAAGCGATGGCATCACAAGCGGACACGCCGTCTACTGTCCTAGTAGACCTGCTCTGAAAAGCCCTGCTTTAGCTTGCAATAAAATAACGAATGGGTTGAATGTACAATTAACCGGAAGCGCCTACGTTTATTACGTTGTCATTAAATTTTATACAGTTTTTTCGGTCGCTCTCTTAAAGTGAATGTTCTTTTAATGGCTTTTTGTTCCGTTTGTTTAGTGGCAAGAAATGCAAGAAGCCGCTGACTCTTCGATCAATAACTGTGATGAGTTAAAACTGCATCAACTTTATGTTTTCGTTGTTATTAAAAAAATGATTTTTTTCATTTTCTTTTTGTTTATTGTTTAATAACAAAATAATTGGCATTTAATTTTAAAATAACAAGTTTATTATTTATTCAAATTTATTCATTATTATTATTATTATTCAAAATTTTAATTAATTAGCAGGCATAAAAACTTTATATTTTTCTGCTTCAAACTACTACTGCTACGAGATGTTTTATTCTCTCTTTTGTAAACTTTTTGCTTTTCTCATTCATTAGTCATTGCGGCATTATTTCAATAATTATTACTATTGATTTCACACTCGTCCAGATGAGTTCATTTCCGTGTATCATTCAACACTGCATGTATAATTAACACGATTATAATTAAATTTTAATTTTATCATGTTTTTCCAATTTATTTCATTGTTATTGTTGCTGGCGATGTTGTTATGTGTTTTCCAGGAATTAAGATTCAGTTTTTTTTATATGTGTTGAATGTACTAATTTATTAAAATATTAATGTATGATGCGTATACATACAATTCTTTGTGTATGTTGTACATAAATAAACATGTTTCATACGAGAGACAAAGAAGGAAGGCATTCTATAAAGAAAAAGCGATTGTGGGTTAAAAAATAATTGCAAATGCGGACAAAAAAAAAAAAAAAAAAAAAGGGAAATTAAAACAAATTGCATTGACATACAACGTAAATCATTGTATTAAGTATTCATGACTTTTATGCATTTTCAATTTTTCATTTTTCGTACTTAATTTATGAATTTTTTTTCCTTTGTTTTTTTTATTTCCATTTTTATTTTCATTGTCGAATTTTTGTTTTTTTATAATGGGTGATCCACTTTCTGATTCAAAAGCAAAATTAAGTAAGACAAACATAAAGATGTCGATGAAACTTTCATTAACAGACTACTAAATCCCCCTGGATGCGACTGATGCTTTTAATGTCTTTCACTCTTCCTTAATTCAAATTGAATTGACGTGTGTCTATCAACATTACAAACTAATGGATGCCTTATACCAAAAGGATACCCTTAACTAACATTGTTTCAGTATTAATTTCAAAAACTTAAGCTTTACAAACAGAAAAACAAAAAAAAAATTGAAATCGTCCACCAGCTTCCTATGCCATTTAAATTTTGAATTCAGCAGAAGGCCCTACATTTATAACCACCACTAAAAACAAACGGAACAAAAAGGCCATTAAAAGAACATTCACTTTAAGAGAACGACCGAAAAAAACTGTATAAAATTTAATGACAACGTAATAAAACGTAGGCGCTTCCGGTTAAATTGTACATTCAACCCGTTCGTTATTTTATTGCACGCTAAAGCAGAACTTTTCAGAGCAGCTCTACTAGGACAGTAGACGGCGTGTCCGTTTGTGTTGCCATTGCTTTAGCTGCTTTGTTAGGCACTGTGTAGGAGTTAAGGGATAGTTTGTGTTGTTAAACGATTTGGCTATTGTGCCAAAAATGCAGAAAATTTCCGGAAGAAATATTTTCTTATTGTTGTTGTTGATGTAACATATTGTACTTCATATATTTTTTAAAGAATTTTGTGTTTGTTTTCTTTTTTCCTACTTAACATGAATTGATTTGATTCTTGTATGCTTTTATTTAAAGTCGCCGTAGTTTAGTACATAGTACGTGGGTTATTAGACGTGAGGCCACCGTTCAAACCCCAGGTCAAACATCTTATGATAAAATTGTCATGAAAAAGTTTCTCATAAAATCTGGCGTTTGGAGGCTACTTTAATCTGTAGGACTCGCCTCTTATGCATAATTAACACACACATTATGGGTGGCGTGGGAAGCTAGGTTGTAATCTTTACTGAAGGGTTGTAATGACCAATTATGAATGTACATATATATTTGACATAAATAAAACGAAATGTTTCAAAAGTTGTGAAAAATTGAAAAGAAAACACGATCTTTTAAGTTCCTGTACTTCATTATACACATTCATAACATAATTGGTCATTACAATTCTTCAGTCAGGATTACGACCTAGTTTCTCACACCACTTATGTTGTGTGTGTTAATTTTTTTATACATAAGTGGCGGAATATACAGTTTTAAGTCGACTCCGAACTACAGATTTTTTGAGAAACTTTTCATGGCCATTTTATTTGCTCTCAGAGTTTTCGCCAGAAATCTGCTGAGAGGAAGTCGCCGAAGAAATACTTTTTGTATTTTGTTTTGATGTCTGGCCTGAGACTCAAACCCTGGCTTTACGTCTAATAAGCCAACACACTACCTACTAGAACACGGCGACTTCATTATTATATATATATATATATTTTAATATTCCACCGGTTTTGGTTTGTTTCTGGTGTGTATGTGTGTGGATTTATATGTTTGTCCCATTTTGTGTTTTTGCTTGTTTTTGTTACTTTTTTTTGTTACACTATCCTCTCCATACATTTTCATTTCTTTAAGTTCTATTGCCTCTTCCTTTGGCCCATTGCTGGTTGTTTAAGTTATTTTCATATAAGTTTTACAATGGCCTCAGGATAAAAGTATGCTATCCTATAATAAAACAACAACACCAACAGCAACATAAACATGTAAAACATTAGCAGCAATAACAATAATAACAATGAGAGAGAGTGAGAGCAAGAAGAAAAAAACAACAGCGTAAAGTAGGCACTCAACTTTGCATTTAGGCTTTGCTTTTGTCGTAAAAACATAAATTTAAGCATAGAAAGAGAGAAAGAGAGAGGAACATACAATTACAAAGAAGCACAGACATCTACCTTCACATATAATCTTACACTCGTACTCTATTTATTTACATTTAGAGCAGAATTCAGTCACATTTAGGAACAGAAATAAAAAAACAAAAATCATTTAGTTTCCCTTTGTTTCCTTGCCTTTTTTCTCTCTGTGTCTTTCTATACCTCGTTTACTTTATTTATTGTATTTTATTTTATTCTTTTCAAAAATGTAGGCTAAACACGAATGCAAAAAGAAACACAAAACAGGATATTATATGCCTTTCAACAACTAAATGTTAGAATTACAAAAATACTTAAAAAAAACACATAGACAAACAAATGCTAGTCTACTTAACATTTTAGGTTAAATATTTTGTTGAAAGAAAACTATTGGGTAAGGGAAAATTAATTTCCATATATTTCATACTTCTTTGAAAGAAATAATATTCAAGTAAGCAGCTAAAATACATACAGACATACATACATAATTGGTTATTACAACCCTACAGTCAGGATTACGACTTAGCTTCTCACGCCACGTATGCCGGGTGTGTTAATTTTTTACATGAGTGGCGGGATTTATAGTTTATAGTCGACTCCGGACGACAGGTTTTTTTGTTTTTTTTTTTGAGAAACTTTTCATGACAATTTTTATAACCTAACCTGAACGGGAAGTGGTAAATTGGTAGTAATGATTGTAGCGAGACTTGCACATTCAGTCGTAGTGTTACTCAAGAGTTGACGCTATCTAAGCTTCCAGTGATGTAAAGTGATGCTGAACAGAATATTAGAAGGAACTTTAAGCCTCTTCTTTTTTTCTCTTTCTTTATTTTTTCCTCTTTACCAAGCAGCTTAATTATAACAGGACTTCTGAAGTTAAACGTACTCCTTCCTTAATTAATTATTTTATAACCGGCCTTTGAATAATTTATTGAAATGAGTTGAAAACAAAACCTGGCTTACTTCTGCGTATGCGTCTGTGTATGTTTTTGCACAGATGTGGAGAGAATCTAATTGTATTTGTGGTTATTGTTAGCTATTTACTCTCGTTGACCATTAACCATTTAATATGTTGTTATCCATGTCCATTTGCATCAAATATCATCATTACCCAGTATTGTCATCGACAATATCATTTATGATCTGAGAATGTCGGTGTTGTTGATTTTCCAACATGCAATTCAGTTGCCCACTTGGTTTAAAATGCAGTCAAGGAAATTTACATAATAAAACAGACGTTTAAAATGACAATTTCATTGCTTAAAATAATTTTAATTTAAAAAATTAAATCAAATCAAACTTTCCACATTACAATATGATTCCATAGGTTCATTTACAAATTATTATTTTCTCTTTTGCATTATGTTAGCATTCCTTTACATCTCTGCTTTTGAATCTACCCACAACCACATGGGAGGAGAGCATCTTCCGTAATGTTCTATTCTGCTGGCAATTCATCAGTATTATCCGCATGTGTCTGTCAGTCAGTCAGTCGGTGTATTTATCATCAATACAAATTTGTTATTGAATATTGATTTGTATTCTATTTGATATAAACAATACAATATGAACAAAACAACAAAAACAGCAACTGAATATATGAATATATTCTGGCATATACTGCATTTTGAAATGCATTAACACACGCATTTTAGAGCTTAGCTGTTGTACTTCTGCTAAGATAGAAACAAACAAATGTACATATATTAGTTTGCTAAAAACATATTTCATGCATTTAGTCTTTCATTCATTCATGCATGAAAACATCTACAACAACTGTACAAAATAATTAAATAATCTTAATCAACTTGTTCGATTCATTCCTAAATGATGTTAGAATCTCTCATTTGCATTTGAATTTGAATTTTCATGTGTGGTTTTCAGCAATACAATATTGGATACATGCATTAATTTTCATCGTTTAAAGGTACATCTAGGCACTGGTGCCTATAATTGGGAGATAACTGACGAATGCTTAAGACAAGGACCAAAGTTTAATGACTTCCAAGGACATGAAGATGCTAACAGTTGGAACTCTCAGAAAACTCTGAACAGCACAAGATATGGATTATTTCCGGATTGTTAGATTAGCCTATGTATGATTGAAGGGTGTCTAAATCTTAAAGGGAAATAGTGGTGATTTGATGTTAGAAAGAGGAAGAAACATTTTTAAAAGCCAATACTTTGTGATCAAATGCGACCAAGTTGTACGGTGTAAAAAAATTTAAACAAAATAAAGCTTCTTAATCGACTGCAAAAAAAAAAAATAGGTGTAACTACTGGATAGCGTAAAAACTTGTGTGACTAGTGCAGTAATCAACTTAATATCATGAAGAAAATTTCAAATGCAGACTGGAGTAGATAAGTTTACGTCTTCAAAATTAGGCTTATTACACATAGCATGCCGAAAACATCATCACTGTAACATCTTTTATGATGTTACATTACACGATGAAGTCGCCGTAGTCTAGTAGGTAGTGTGTTGGCTTATTAGACGTAAAGCCAGGGTTCGAGCCCCAGGCCAGACATCAAAACAAAATACAAAAAGCATTTTCTTCGGCAACTTCCTCTCAGCAGATTTCTGGCATAAACTCTGAGAGTAAATAAAATTGCAATGAAAAAGTTTCTCAAAAATCTGTCGTTCGGAGTCGACTTTAAACTGTAGGTCCCGCCACTCATGTATAAAATTAACACACACAATATAAGTGGTGTGAGAGACTAGGACGTTGTACAATGGGTCAATTCGACCTCCGGGTACTGTACTTGTCTTAATTGACAAGTACACGTTCTCTGACCGAACCTAACCTACATTACAGGATGCAAAGTATAGTCCAGACACAGTCTTTCATTTCCCATAATCCTGGAAAGATTCGAGCTTCGATTCGGAGCTTTTACATTTTCCAATCTCGATAAGTCACTGAGAGCATCTGTAAAGGCGAAACCCAGGGCGTTTCTTTCTGTTTATGTAGATAAATAACGAACACTCCTCTTCCACATTCTGTCGAATAGTTGTAATGATGATGAGCATTACACACAGATTCTTATACCTTCTCTGACATAATCTCTTTGAGTAAACGAAAATTGCCAATGCAAAGTTTCTCAAATCTATCAAACGTATCAAAGTCTAAAGGACTGTAATGAAAAATTTGGTAAATTAAGTGCGTAAGTATGTAATGAACAAAATACAGATACAAGTGAAAGAGAAATACAGTGTTGAGCTCACTAATACCGACAACTGTTAGGTGCAGGAGAAATCTGATTGGTTTTTATAGACGATTTACTCGGCTTTATTAGAGAAGTAGTATTTGAACATGGTTTCCGATGTGTGTATTTCAATTTGGTGAACAATTGTTTGTGATGACAATGTAGCTAGTGTAAGTATGATTGTTGTTAACTGCTGCAGGTAATGCATAGATTATTGCACAGTTGGGACCACGGGGGTTTATCGATTTTTTTTCTATTGTCTTAGCTTTTCAGCGGTTATTAATATCGTTATAAAGTTATTAATATCGTTATATACATACATAATTGGTCATTACAACCCTTCAGTCAGGATTACGACCTAGTTTCTCACACCACTTATGTTGTGTGTGTTAATTTTCTACATGATTGTCGGGACATACAGTTTAAAGTCGACTCCGAACGACAGAAGTTTTGAGAAACTTTTCATGGCAATTTTCATTGACGCTCAGAGTTTTTGCCAGAAATCAGCTGAGAGGAAGTCGCCGAAGAAATACTTTTTGTATTTTGTTTTGATGTCCTTGGCTTTACGTTTAATAAGCCAACACACCACCTACTAGACTACGGCGACTGAAAAAGTGCTTACGTTATGAATATTTGTAGTTCAACAGTTTTATTAGTGTATTGCAGTTGTGCGTAAGTGTATTTGTATTGCAGTTTTGCGTTTATGACCTGACGGTCATAATACTAGGAGGGCTCTTGATGCATATGTATGTTTTAAGTGGCATTAGTTACATGATACTGCCTAAGAGTATTTTTGCTCAAAGCATTTATGTAAGCTTAGCTGGTTATATATGCGTGTGTGAATTTGAATTTACACATACATAAAGATGTATGTGTAAATGGAATTTTGCTTTTCAATGCTATTAATGCTATGAAGCTTAATACTGTGTAAAGCTGAAAACGTCAAAAAAGTAACGCCGGAATGAAAATTAATTTTCGGCAGAAAATCAAATCAGTTTTGGGCATAAATATTAAAAGCAATACATTTTGTATTTGCAAAAGTGGGAAAACAGTAACTTGGTTTTCATTACAAAAAAAGTGGAAAAAAGGAACAAATATAAGTTAAAAACCAGAAACAGATTATTGAACAATGTTGTGTGGAAATTTTAGACGAATCTAATAACATTGCATTTGGTCAGCGATTAAAAAATACAGGTTTCCTATGTAGCAGTTAAGTGGAAACCATTAAAAGTTTTTAAGCACTGCTTTCAGCAAAAACTTGGGATGAAAATATCGCACACCCAGTACAAAAGTGACTCGACTCAAAATTTTCATTTTACGAGTTTATATGCTTAAACTGTGTAGAATACACAATATGTATGTAATATTATGTAGACAGCCTGTAAATATTTTACTCAGAAGACAAACGCAAGAAGTAACGATTTGTAAAGCAACAATCGACATTGTCATCAAAAGTACTTAAACATGCTCAGGAGTTCAAGAGAAAAATGTACGTGGTCTTAGTCATACTCACACACAGTTGAGTGTATTCATTTATACAGGCTTCTTCATTCAATATAGAGCAGGCAGGCAAAGGTAATGACAGAAAACTGTCAACGAAAGCCTTAAATCGAATGTTCTACGATTTATCCTCAAAAACTCCTCAAAAAACTCATTCCTTTTGAATTCCCTTTTTTATTTAATCTTTCTTTCATTTTTTTAAACAGCAATTGTTGTGTGGCATACAAACGACTCCTATAGGTTGAGAACGAAGGAAATCCTGAATGAAAAATAAGAGAAAACTATCAAGCATATGGGTAATTTTAGTACAAAAACTTCTGAAAGCAATTGCTGCATTTATTTTTTATATTTGAAAAATACTTACAACCATTGAATATCCATCCACCAATTCACATTGTCTACATACACCGACATGTGTGCTGTGTGTAGTAGACGTTTCAACATTTCGTTGTGTACTCCTAAAATGCCTGTCTACTACTTGTCTGCCGCCTGCATGAAATGCTTTAAAAACAATTTTTCCTAACTTAACTAGTCTATATCATATACAATCTCTCACTTCTAAAGTATAGGTTCGTATTCTTATAAAAATCAAACAATATTCTATGTGCCCTTAGGTACATATATAAATAATTGGCCATTATAATCCCTTTAGGATTACAAAATATCTTCTTATACCACTTATGTTGTGTGTGTTAATTTTATACATTAGTGGTGGAACCCATAGTTTAAAGTCGATTCCGAAAGACAGATCTTTGAGAACCTTCTCATGGCAAATTAATTTTGCTTTCAAAGTTTTCGCCAAAAATCTGCTGAGAGACAGTTGCCTAAGAAATGTTTTTTCATATTTCATTTCGTTGTTGAAAATGTCTGACATGGGGTTTAAACCGTGGCCTAAATAAAATGAATTAAAAGTGTGTAAATGTGTGTTTATGTCTGCTGACCAAATACAGCTATTCAGCCCCTATAACGTATGATTATTATTATTTTGCCGTTTATCTGCTAAAGTGCGGAGTTAATCATACTCCACCATCCACAAGTAACGTGCACAATTGGAAAACAATTCCTCTGTTTTTATTTTTCTGGAGTTCCATTCATTTACATATATGTCGATCGAATGATACAACGTTAAATGGAAGAAATTTTAACGTCTATGCTCAGTAAAAGTCTTCACCAAAAACGCCATAATTGGCGGTATTCCCAGGTCGGGAAACCCATATAATATTGGTGAACAACATTTGAGGCTACTATCTCCCACTTTGGACTTATTTTTCGATGGAAGGTCAGAGAAGAGCCGATTAAAATATCAAAAATGTGCAATTACGAACATACTATTCTCTGGAAGAAAACGAACAAAAACAAACAACTTTGTCTATATATATAAAAATTAATGTTTGTTTGTATGTAATTAATAGAATCGTAAACTAAGCATTTGATCATGCTATGATCTTCAGCAAAGATGGTGCGCATGAGCCGGGAAGGTTTCTAAGTTGGCATGACCAATTTCCGACAGGTGGCGCCACTGAAAATTACTAAAAATGATTTAAATCGTGAACTGTGTATTTGATCATGTTATGAACTTTAGCAAAGTTGTTGCGCATGAGTCGACGAAAGTTTATAATTTGGTATGGCCCATTTAAGATAGGTGGCGTCACTGAAAATTACTCAAAATTAATTAAATGTGCATTTGATCACGATATGATCTTTAGCAAAGGTGTTGCGCATTATTCGACGGAGGTTTCTAAGTTGCTGTGATTAATTTCCGATAGATGGCGCCACTATGAATTATTCAAAATAAATTGAATCGTAAACTATGCATTTGATCATGTGTTGATCGGGCAAATACCAGACATTTTAGCATTTATGATTTATGATTTTCATAACATTTAGTGTAACTCATTCCCGTAAAATTTGAAACATTTTTCTCTAGGAAAATTATTCAAAATGCTGTTGGGTTCAATTGGATTGGGTACATTGTGAGATTCTAATAAATTTAACACATTTTTCACGTCATTCCCGTGCAATCATGCCTCCAAAGCGGCAGACGGGTAACTAGCATTGAGACTGGAAAATCTTCGACATTACTTTCCTTTCGATAAGACATTACTTTACTTTCCTTTCGATAAGACATTACTTTCCTTTCGATAACACATTACTTTACTTTCCTTTCGATAAGACATTACTTTACTTTCCTTTCGATAAGACATTACTTTCCTTTCGATAAGACATTACTTTACTTTCCTTTCGATAAGACATTACTTTCCTTTCGATAAGACATTACTTTCCTTTCGATAAGACTTTACTTTCCTTTCGATAAGACATTACTTTTCTTTCGATAAGACATTACTTTCCCTTCGATAAGACATTACTTTCCTTTCGATAAGACATTACTTTCCTTTCGATAAGACATTACTTTCCTTTCGATAAGACATTACTTTACTTTCCTTTCGATAAGACATTACTTTCCTTTGGATAAGACATTACTTTCCTTTTGATAAGACATTACTTTCCCTTCGATAAGACATTACTTTCCTTTCGATAAGACATTACTTTCCTTTCGATAAGACATTACTTTCCTTTCGATAAGACATTACTTTACTTTCCTTTCGATAAGACATTACTTTACTTTCCTTTCGATAAGACATTACTTTCCTTTCGATAAGACATTACTTTACTTTCCTTTCGATAAGACATTACTTTCCTTTCGATAAGACATTACTTTTCTTTCGATAAGACATTACTTTCCCTTCGATAAGACATTACTTTCCTTTCGATAAGACATTACTTTCCTTTCGATAAGACATTACTTTCCTTTCGATAAGACATTACTTTACTTTCCTTTCGATAAGACATTACTTTCCTTTGGGTAAGACATTACTTTTCTTTCGATAAGACATTACTTTCCCTTCGATAAGACATTACTTTCCTTTCGATAAGACATTACTTTCCTTTCGATAAGACATTACTTTCCTTTCGATAAGACATTACTTTACTTTCCTTTCGATAAGACATTACTTTCCTTTCGATAAGACATTACTTTCCTTTCGATAAGACATTACTTTTCTTTCGATAAGACATTACTTTCCCTTCGATAAGACATTACTTTCCTTTCGATAAGACATTACTTTCCTTTCGCTAAGACATTACTTTCCTTTCGATAAGACATTACTTTCCTTTCGATAAGACATTACTTTCCTTTCGATAAGACATTACTTTCCTTTCGATAAGACATTACTTTCCTTTCGATAAGACATTACTTTCCTTTCGATAAGACATTACTTTCCTTTTGATAAGACATTACTTTTCTTTCGATAAGACATTACTTTCCTTTCGATAAGACATTACTTTCCTTTCGATAAGACATTACTTTCCTTTCGATAAGACATTACTTTCCTTTCGATAAGACATTACTTTCCTTTCGATAAGACATTACTTTCCTTTCGATAAGACATTACTTTCCTTCCGATAAGACATTACTTTCCTTTCGATAAGACATTACTTTCCTTTCGATAAGACATTACTTTCCTTTCGATAAGATATTACTTTCCTTTCGATAAGACATTACTTTCCTTTCGATAAGACATTACTTTCCTTTCGATAAGACATTACTTTCCTTTCGATAAGACATTACTTTCCTTTCGATAAGACATTACTTTCCTTTCGATAAGACATTACTTTCCTTTCGATAAGACATTACTTTCCTTTCGATAAGACATTACTTTCCTTTCGATAAGACATTACTTTCCTTTCGATAAGATATTACTTTCCTTTCGATAAGACATTACTTTCCTTTCGATAAGACATTACTTTCCTATCGATAAGACATTACTTTCCTTTCGATAAGACATTACTTTCCTTTCGATAAGACATTACTTTCCTTTCGATAAGATATTACTTTCCTTTCGATAAGACATTACTTTACTTTCCTTTCGATAAGACATTACTTTCCTTTCGATAAGACATTACTTTCCTTTCGATAAGACATTACTTTCCTTTCGATAAGACATTACTTTACTTTCCTTTCGATAAGACATTACTTTCCTTTCGATAAGGCATTACTTTCCTTTCGATAAGACATTACTTTACTTTCCTTTCGATAAGATATTACTTTCCTTTCGATAAGACATTACTTTCCATTCGATAAGACATTACTTTACTTTCCTTTCGATAAGACATTACTTTCCTTTCGATAAGACATTACTTTCCTTTCGATAAGACATTACTTTACTTTCCTTTCGATAAGACATTACTTTCCTTTCGATAAGACATTACTTTCCTTGCGATAAGACATTACTTTCCTTTCGATAAGACCTTACTTTCCTTTCGATAAGACATTACTTTCCTTTCGATAAGACATTACTTTCCTTTCGATAAGACATTACTTTCCTTTCGATAAGACATTACTTTCCTATCGATAAGACATTACTTTCCTTTCGATAAGACATTACTTTCCTTTCGATAAGACATTACTTTCCTTTCGATAAGACATTACTTTCCTTTCGATAAGACATTACTTTCCTTTCGATAAGACATTACTTTCCTTTCGATAAGACATTACTTTCCTTTCGATAAGACATTACTTTCCTTTCGATAAGACATTACTTTCCTATCGATAAGACATTGCTTTCCTTTCGATAAGACATTACTTTCCTTTCGATAAGACATTACTTTCCTTTCGATAAGACATTACTTTCCTTTCGATAAGACATTACTTTCCTTTCGATAAGACATTACTTTCCTTTCGATAAGACATTACTTTCCTTTCAATAAGACATTACTTTCCTTTCGATAAGACATTACTTTCCTTTCAATAAGACATTACTTTCCTTTCGATAAGACCTTACTTTCCTTTCGATAAGACATTACTTTCCTTTCGATAAGACATTACTTTCCTTTCGATAAGACATTACTTTCCTTTCGATAAGGCATTACTTTCCTTTCGATAAGACATTACTTTCCTATCGATAAGACATTACTTTCCTTTCGATAAGACATTACTTTCCTTTCGATAAGACATTACTTTCCTTTCGATAAGACATTACTTTCCTTTCGATAAGACATTACTTTCCTTTCGATAAGACATTACTTTCCTTTCGATAAGACATTACTTTCCTTTCGATAAGACATTACTTTCCTTTCGATAAGAAATTACTTTCCTATCGATAAGACATTACTTTCCTTTCGATAAGACATTACTTTCCTTTCGATAAGACATTACTTTCCTTTCGATAAGACATTACTTTACTTTCCTTTCGATAAGACATTACTTTCCTTTCGATAAGACATTACTTTCCTTTCGATAAGACATTACTTTACTTTCCTTTCGATAAGACATTGCTTTCCTTTCGATAAGACATTACTTTCCTTTCGATAAGACATTACTTTCCTTTCGATAAGACATTACTTTCCTTTCGATAAGACATTACTTTCCTTTCGATAAGACATTACTTTCCTTTCGATAAGACATTACTTTCCTTTCGATAAGACATTACTTTCCTTTCAATAAGACATTACTTTCCTTTCGATAAGACATTACCTTCCTTTCGATAAGACATTACTTTCCGTTCGATAAGACATTACTTTTCTTTCGATAAGACATTACTTTCCTTTCGATAAGACATTACTTTCCTTTCGATAAGACATTACTTTCCTTTCGATAAGACATTACTTTCCTTTCGATAAGACATTACTTTCCTTTCGATAAGACATTACTTTCCTTTCGATAAGACATTACTTTCCTTTCGATAAGACATTACTTTCCTTTCGATAAGATATTACTTTCCTTTCAATAAGACATTACTTTCCTTTCGATAAGACATTACCTTCCTTTCGATAAGGCATTACTTTCCTTTCGATAAGACATTACTTTCCTTTCGATAAGACATTACTTTCCTTTCGATAAGACATTACTTTCCTTTCGATAAGACATTACTTTCCTTTCGATAAGACATTACTTTCCGTTCGATAAGACATTACTTTTCTTTCGATAAGATGTTCTCTTCCTTTCGATAAGACATTTCTTTCCTTTCGATAAGACATTACTTTCCTTTCGATAAGACATTACTTTCCTTTCGATAAGACATTACTTTCCTTTCGATAAGACATTACTTTCCTTTCGATAAGACATTACTTTCCTTTCGATAAGGCATTACTTTCCTTTCGATAAGGCATTACTTTCCTTTCGATAAGACATTACTTTCCTTTCGATAAGACATTACTTTCCTTTCGATAAGACATTACTTTCCTTTCGATAAGACATTACTTTCCTTTCGATAAGACATTACTTTCCTTTCGATAAGACATTACTTTCCTTTCGATAAGACATTACTTTCCTTTCGATAAGACATTACTTTCCTTTCGATAAGACATTACTTTCCTTTCGATAAGACATTACTTTACTTTCCTTTCGATAAGACATTACTTTACTTTCCTTTCGATAAGATATAACTTTCCTTTCGATAAGACATTACTTTACTTTCCTTTCGATAAGACATTACTTTCCTTTCGCTAAGACATTACTTTCCTTTCGATAAGACATTACTTTCCTTTCGATAAGACATTACTTTCCTTTCGATAAGACATTACTTTCCTTTCGATAAGACATTACTTTCCTTTCGATAAGACATTACTTTCCTTTCGATAAGACATTACTTTCCTTTCGATAAGACATTACTTTCCTTTCGATAAGACATTACTTTCCTTTCGATAAGATATTACTTTCCTTTCGATAAGACATTACTTTCCTTTCAATAAGACATTACTTTCCTTTCGATAAGACATTACTTTCCTTTCGATAAGACATTACTTTCCTTTCGATAAGACATTACTTTCCTATCGATAAGATATTACTTTCCTTTCGATAAGACATTACTTTCCTTTCGATAAGACATTACTTTCCTTTCGATAAGACATTACTTTCCTTTCGATAAGACATTACTTTCCTTTCGATAAGACATTACTTTCCTTTCGATAAGACATTACTTTCCTTTCGATAAGAAATTACATTCCTTTCGATAAGAAATTACTTTCCTATCGATAAGACATTACTTTCCTTTCGATAAGACATTACTTTCCTTTCGATAAGACATTACTTTCCTTTCGATAAGGCATTACTTTCCTTTCGATAAGACATTACTTTCCTTTCGATAAGACATTACTTTCCTTTCGATAAGACATTACTTTCCTTTCGATAAGACATTCCTTTCCTTTCGATAAGTAATTACTTTCCTTTCGATAAGACATTCCTTTCCTTTCGATAAGACAATACTTTCCTTTCGATAAGACATTACTTTTCTTTCGATAAGACATTACTTTCCTTTCGATAAGACATTACTTTCCTTTCGATAAGACATTACTTTCCTTTCGATAAGACATTACTTTCCTTTCGATAAGACATTACTTTCCTTTCGATAAGACATTACTTTACTTTCCTTTCGATAAGACATTACTTTACTTTCCTTTCGATAAGACATTACTTTCCTTTCGATAAGACATTACTTTCCTTTCGATAAGACATTACTTTCCTTTCGATAAGACATTACTTTCCTTTCGATAAGACATTACTGTCCTTTCGATAAGACATTACTTTCCTTTCGATAAGACATTACTTTCCTTTCGATAAGACATTACTTTCCTTTCGATAAGACATTACTTTCCTTTCGATAAGACATTACTTTCCTTTCGATAAGACATTACTTTCCTTTCGATAAGATATTACTTTCCTTTCGATAAGACATTACTTTCCTTTCGATAAGACATTACTTTCCTTTCGATAAGACATTACTTTACTTTCCTTTCGATAAGACATTACTTTCCTTTCGATGAGATATTACTTTCCTTTCGATAAGACATTACTTTACTTTCCTTTCGATAAGACATTACTTTCCTTTCGATAAGACATTAATTTCCTTTCGATAAGACATTACTTTCCTTTCGATAAGACATTACTTTCCTTCGATGAGATATTACTTTCCTTTCGATAAGACATTACTTTACTTTCCTTTCGATAAGACATTACTTTCCTTTCGATAAGACATTAATTTCCTTTCGATAAGACATTACTTTCCTTTCGATAAGACATTAATTTCCTTTCGATAAGACATTACTTTCCTTTCGATAAGACATTACTTTCCTTCGATAAGACATTACTTTCCTTTCGATAAGACATTACTTTACTTTCCTTTCGATAAGACATTACTTTACTTTCCTTTCGATAAGACATTACTTTCCTTTCGATAAGGCATTACTTTCCTTTCGATAAGACATTACTTTACTTTCCTTTCGATAAGATATTACTTTCCTTTCGATAAGATATTACTTTCCTTTCGATAAGACATTACTTTCCTTTCGATAAGACATTACTTTCCTTTCGATAAGACATTACTTTCCTTTCGATAAGACATTACTTTACTTTCCTTTCGATAAGACATTACTTTACTTTCCTTTCGATAAGACATTACTTTCTTTTCGATAAGACATTACTTTCCTTTCGATAAGACATTACTTTCCTTTCGATAAGACATTACTTTCCTTTCGATAAGACATTACTTTCCTTTCGATAAGACATTACTTTCCTTTCGATAAGACATTACTTTCCTTTCGATAAGACATTACTTTCCTTTCGATAAGACATTACTTTCCTTTCGATAAGACATTACTTTCCTTTCGATAAGACATTACTTTCCTTTCGATAAGACATTACTTTCCTTTCGATAAGACATTACTTTCCTTTCGATAAGACATTACTTTCCTTTCGATAAGACATTACTTTCCTTTCGATAAGACATTACTTTCCTTTCGATAAGACATTACTTTCCTATCGATAAGACATTACTTTCCTTTCGATAAGACATTACTTTCCTTTCGATAAGACATTACTTTCCTTTCGATAAGACATTACTTTCCTTTCGATAAGACATTACTTTCCTTTCGATAAGACATTACTTTCCTTTCGATAAGACATTACTTTCCTATCGATAAGACATTACTTTCCTTTCGATAAGACATTACTTTCCTTTCGATAAGACATTACTTTCCTTTCGATAAGACATTACTTTCCTTTCGATAAGACCTTACTTGCCTTTCGATAAGACATTACTTTCCTTTCGATAAGACATTACTTTCCTTTCGATAAGACATTACTTTCCTTTCGATAAGACATTACTTTCCTTTCGATAAGACATTACTTTCCTTTCGATAAGACATTACTTTCCTTCGATAAGACATTACTTTCCTTTCGATAAGACATTACTTTACTTTCCTTTCGATAAGACATTACTTTACTTTCCTTTCGATAAGACATTACTTTCTTTTCGATAAGACATTACTTTCCTTTCGATAAGACATTACTTTCCTTTCGATAAGACATTACTTTCCTTTCGATAAGACATTACTTTCCTTTCGATAAGACATTACTTTCCTTTCGATAAGTCATTACTTTCCTTTCGATAAGACATTACTTTCCTTTCGATAAGACATTACTTTCCTTTCGATAAGACATTACTTTCCTTTCGATAAGACATTACTTTCCTTTCGATAAGATATTACTTTCCTTTCGATAAGACATTACTTTCCTTTCGATAAGACATTACTTTACTTTCCTTTCGATAAGACATTACTTTCCTTTCGATGAGATATTACTTTCCTTTCGATAAGACATTACTTTACTTTCCTTTCGATAAGACATTACTTTCCTTTCGATAAGACATTACTTTCCTTTCGATAAGACATTACTTTCATTTCGATAAGACATTACTTTACTTTCCTTTCGATAAGACATTACTTTCCTTTCGATAAGACATTACTTTCCTTTCGATAAGACATTACTTTCCTTTCGATAAGACATTACTTTCCTTTCGATAAGGCATTACTTTCCTTTCGATAAGGCATTACTTTCCTTTCGATAAGACATTACTTTCCTTTCGATAAGACATTACTTTCCTTTCGATAAGACATTACTTTCCTTTCGATAAGACATTACTTTCCTTTCGATAAGACATTACTTTCCTTTCGATAAGACATTACTTTCCTTTCGATAAGACATTACTTTCCTTTCGATAAGACATTACTTTCCTTTCAATAAGACATTACTTTCCTTTCGATAAGACATTACTTTCCTTTCGATAAGACATTACTTTCCTTTCGATAAGACATTACTTTCCTTTCGCTAAGACATTACTTTCCTTTCGATAAGACATTACTTTCCTTTCAATAAGACATTACTTTCCTTTCGATAAGACATTACTTTCCTTTCGATAAGACATTACTTTCCTTTCGATAAGACATTACTTTCCTTTCGATAAGACATTACTTTACTTTCCTTTCGATAAGACATTACTTTACTTTCCTTTCGATAAGACATAACTTTCCTTTCGATAAGACATAACTTTCCTTTCGATAAGACATTACTTTCCTTTCGATAAGACATTACTTTCCTTTCGATAAGACATTACTTTCCTTTCGATAAGACATTACTTTCCTTTCGATAAGACATTACTTTCCTTTCGACAAGACACTACTTTCCTTTCGATAAGACATTACTTTCCTTTCGATAAGACATTACTTTCCTTTCGATAAGACATTACTTTCCTTTCGATAAGACATTACTTTCCTTTCGATAAGACATTCCTTTCCTTTCGATAAGACATTACTTTCCTTTCGCTAAGACATTACTTTCCTTTCGATAAGACATTACTTTCCTTTCGATAAGACATTACTTTCCTTTCGATAAGACATTACTTTCCTTTCGATAAGACATTACTTTCCTTTCGATAAGACATTACTTTCCTTTCGATAAGATACTACTTTCCTTTCGATAAGGCATTACTTTCCTTTCGATAAGACATTACTTTCCTTTCTATAAGACATTACTTTCCTTTCGATAAGACATTACTTTCCTTTCTATAAGACATTACTTTCCTTTCGATAAGACATTACTTTCCTCTCGATAAGGCATTACTTTCCTTTCGATAAGACATTACTTTCCTTTCGATAAGACACTACTTTCCTTTCGATAAGACATTACTTTCCTTTCGATAAGACATTACTTTCCTTTCGATAAGATATTACTTTCCTTTCGATAAGACATTACTTTCCTTTCGATAAGACATTCCTTTCCTTTCGATAAGACATTACTTTCCTTTCGATAAGACATTCCTTTCCTTTCGATAAGACAATACTTTCCTTTCGATAAGACAGTACTTTACTTTCCTTTCGATAAGACATTACTTTAATTTCCTTTCGATAAGACATTACTTTCTTTTCGATAAGACATTACTTTACTTTCCTTTCGATAAGACATTACTTTCCTTTCGATAAGACATTACTTTCCTTTCGATAAGACATTACTTTCCTTTCGATAAGACATTACTTTCCTTTCAATAAGACATTACTTTCCTTTCGATAAGACATTACCTTCCTTTCGATAAGGCATTACTTTCCTTTCGATAAGACATTACTTTCCTTTCGATAAGACATTACTTTCCTTTCGATAAGACATTACTTTCCTTTCGATAAGACATTACTTTCCTTTCGATAAGACATTACTTTCCTTTCGATAAGACATTACTTTCCTTTCGATAAGACATTACTTTCCTTTCGATAAGACATTACTTTCCTTTCGATAAGACATTACTTTCCTTTCGATAAGACATTACTTTCCTTTCGATAAGACATTACTTTCCTTTCGATAAGACATTACTTTCCTTTCGATAAGACATTACTTTCCTTTCGATAAGACATTACTTTCCTTTCGATAAGACATTACTTTCCTATCGATAAGACATTACTTTCCTTTCGATAAGACATTACTTTCCTTTCGATAAGACATTACTTTCCTTTCGATAAGACATTACTTTCCTTTCGATAAGACATTACTTTCCTTTCGATAAGACATTACTTTCATTTCGATAAGACATTACTTTCCTATCGATAAGACATTACTTTCCTTTCGATAAGACATTACTTTCCTTTCGATAAGACATTACTTTCCTTTCGATAAGACATTACTTTCCTTTCGATAAGACCTTACTTGCCTTTCGATAAGACATTACTTTCCTTTCGATAAGACATTACTTTCCTTTCGATAAGACATTACTTTCCTTTCGATAAGACATTACTTTCCTTTCGATAAGACATTACTTTCCTTTCGATAAGACATTACTTTCCTTCGATAAGACATTACTTTCTTTCGATAAGACATTACTTTACTTTCCTTTCGATAAGACATTACTTTACTTTCCTTTCGATAAGACATTACTTTCTTTTCGATAAGACATTACTTTCCTTTCGATAAGACATTACTTTCCTTTCGATAAGACATTACTTTCCTTTCGATAAGACATTACTTTCCTTTCGATAAGACATTACTTTCCTTTCGATAAGACATTACTTTCCTTTCGATAAGACATTACTTTCCTTTCGATAAGACATTACTTTCCTTTCGATAAGACATTACTTTCCTTTCGATAAGACATTACTTTCCTTTCGATAAGATATTACTTTCCTTTCGATAAGACATTACTTTCCTTTCGATAAGACATTACTTTACTTTCCTTTCGATAAGACATTACTTTCCTTTCGATGAGATATTACTTTCCTTTCGATAAGACATTACTTTACTTTCCTTTCGATAAGACATTACTTTCCTTTCGATAAGACATTACTTTCCTTTCGATAAGACATTACTTTCATTTCGATAAGACATTACTTTACTTTCCTTTCGATAAGACATTACTTTCCTTTCGATAAGACATTACTTTCCTTTCGATAAGACATTACTTTCCTTTTGATAAGACATTACTTTCCTTTCGATAAGGCATTACTTTCCTTTCGATAAGGCATTACTTTCCTTTCGATAAGACATTACTTTCCTTTCGATAAGACATTACTTTCCTTTCAATAAGACATTACTTTCCTTTCGATAAGACATTACTTTCCTTTCGATAAGACATTACTTTCCTTTCGATAAGACATTACTTTCCTTTCGATAAGACATTACTTTACTTTCCTTTCGATAAGACATTACTTTCCTTTCGCTAAGACATTACTTTCCTTTCGATAAGACATTACTTTCCTTTCGATAAGACATTACTTTCCTTTCGATAAGACATTACTTTCCTTTCGATAAGACATTACTTTCCTTTCGATAAGATATTACTTTCCTTTCGATAAGATACTACTTTCCTTTCGATAAGGCATTACTTTCCTTTCGATAAGACATTACTTTCCTTTCTATAAGACATTACTTTCCTTTCGATAAGACATTACTTTCCTTTCTATAAGACATTACTTTCCTTTCGATAAGACATTACTTTCCTCTCGATAAGGCATTACTTTCCTTTCGATAAGACATTACTTTCCTTTCGATAAGACACTACTTTCCTTTCGATAAGACATTACTTTCCTTTCGATAAGACATTACTTTCCTTTCGATAAGATATTACTTTCCTTTCGATAAGACATTACTTTCCTTTCGATAAGACATTCCTTTCCTTTCGATAAGACATTACTTTCCTTTCGATAAGACATTCCTTTCCTTTCGATAAGACAATACTTTCCTTTCGATAAGACAGTACTTTACTTTCCTTTCGATAAGACATTACTTTACTTTCCTTTCGATAAGACATTACTTTCTTTTCGATAAGACATTACTTTTCTTTCCTTTCGATAAGACATTACTTTCCTTTCGATAAGACATTACTTTCCTTTCGATAAGACATTACTTTCCTTTCGATAAGATATTACTTTCCTTTCAATAAGACATTACTTTCCTTTCGATAAGACATTACCTTCCTTTCGATAAGGCATTACTTTCCTTTCGATAAGACATTACTTTCCTTTCGATAAGACATTACTTTCCTTTCGATAAGACATTACTTTCCTTTCGATAAGACATTACTTTCCTTTCGATAAGACATTACTTTCCGTTCGATAAGACATTACTTTTCTTTCGATAAGACGTTACTTTCCTTTCGATAAGACATTACTTTCCTTTCGATAAGACATTACTTTCCTTTCGATAAGACATTACTTTCCTTTCGATAAGACATTACTTTCCTTTCGATAAGACATTACTTTCCTTTCGATAAGACATTACTTTCCTTTCGATAAGGCATTACTTTCCTTTCGATAAGGCATTACTTTCCTTTCGATAAGACATTACTTTCCTTTCGATAAGACATTACTTTCCTTTCGATAAGACATTACTTTCCTTTCGATAAGACATTACTTTCCTTTCGATAAGACATTACTTTCCTTTCGATAAGACATTACTTTCCTTTCGATAAGACATTACTTTCCTTTCGATAAGACATTACTTTCCTTTCGATAAGACATTACTTTACTTTCCTTTCGATAAGACATTACTTTACTTTCCTTTCGATAAGATATAACTTTCCTTTCGATAAGACATTACTTTACTTTCCTTTCGATAAGACATTACTTTCCTTTCGCTAAGACATTACTTTCCTTTCGATAAGACATTACTTTCCTTTCGATAAGACATTACTTTCCTTTCGATAAGACATTACTTTCCTTTCGATAAGACATTACTTTCCTTTCGATAAGACATTACTTTCCTTTCGATAAGACATTACTTTCCTTTCGATAAGACATTACTTTCCTTTCGATAAGACATTACTTTCCTTTCGATAAGACATTACTTTCCTTTCGATAAGACATTACTTTCCTTTCGATAAGGCATTACTTTCCTTTCGATAAGACATTACTTTCCTTTCGACAAGACACTACTTTCCTTTCGATAAGACATTACTTTCCTTTCGATAAGACATTACTTTCCTTTCGATAAGACATTACTTTCCTTTCGATAAGACATTACTTTCCTTTCGATAAGATATTACTTTCCTTTCGATAAGACATTACTTTCCTTTCGATAAGACATTACTTTCCTTTCGATAAGACATTACTTTCCTTTCGATAAGACATTACTTTCCTTTCGATAAGACATTACTTTCCTATCGATAAGACATTACTTTCCTTTCGATAAGACATTACTTTCCTTTCGATAAGACATTACTTTCCTTTCGATAAGACATTACTTTCCTTTCGATAAGACATTACTTTCCTTTCGATAAGACATTACTTTCCTTTCGATAAGACATTACTTTCCTTTCGATAAGAAATTACTTTCCTTTCGATAAGAAATTACTTTCCTATCGATAAGACATTACTTTCCTTTCGATAAGACATTACTTTTCTTTCGATAAGACATTACTTTCATTTCGATAAGACATTACTTTCCTTTCGATAAGACATTACTTTCCTTTCGATAAGACATTACTTTCCTTTCGATAAGACATTACTTTCCTTTCGATAAGACATTACTTTACTTTCCTTTCGATAAGACATTACTTTACTTTCCTTTCGATAAGACATTACTTTCCTTTCGATAAGACATTACTTTCCTTTCGATAAGACATTACTTTCCTTTCGATAAGACATTACTTTCCTTTCGATAAGACATTACTGTCCTTTCGATAAGACATTACTTTCCTTTCGATAAGACATTACTTTCCTTTCGATAAGACATTACTTTCCTTTCGATAAGACATTACTTTCCTTTCGATAAGACATTACTTTCCTTTCGATAAGACATTACTTTCCTTTCGATAAGATATTACTTTCCTTTCGATAAGACATTACTTTCCTTTCGATAAGACATTACTTTCCTTTCGATAAGACATTACTTTACTTTCCTTTCGATAAGACATTACTTTCCTTTCGATGAGATATTACTTTCCTTTCGATAAGACATTACTTTACTTTCCTTTCGATAAGACATTACTTTCCTTTCGATAAGACATTAATTTCCTTTCGATAAGACATTACTTTCCTTTCGATAAGACATTACTTTACTTTCCTTTCGATAAGACATTACTTTCCTTTCGATAAGGCATTACTTTCCTTTCGATAAGACATTACTTTACTTTCCTTTCGATAAGATATTACTTTCCTTTCGATAAGACATTACTTTCCTTTCGATAAGACATTACTTTCCTTTCGATAAGACATTACTTTCCTTTCGATAAGACATTACTTTCCTTTCGATAAGACATTACTTTACTTTCCTTTCGATAAGACATTACTTTACTTTCCTTTCGATAAGACATTACTTTCTTTTCGATAAGACATTACTTTCCTTTCGATAAGACATTACTTTCCTTTCGATAAGACATTACTTTCCTTTCGATAAGACATTACTTTCCTTTCGATAAGACATTACTTTCCTTTCGATAAGACATTACTTTCCTTTCGATAAGACATTACTTTCCTTTCGATAAGACATTACTTTCCTTTCGATAAGACATTACTTTCCTTTCGATAAGACATTACTTTCCTTTCGATAAGACATTACTTTCCTTTCGATAAGACATTACTTTCCTTTCGATAAGACATTACTTTCCTTTCGATAAGACCTTACTTGCCTTTCGATAAGACATTACTTTCCTTTCGATAAGACATTACTTTCCTTTCGATAAGACATTACTTTCCTTTCGATAAGACATTACTTTCCTTTCGATAAGACATTACTTTCCTTTCGATAAGACATTACTTTCCTTCGATAAGACATTACTTTCCTTTCGATAAGACATTACTTTACTTTCCTTTCGATAAGACATTACTTTACTTTCCTTTCGATAAGACATTACTTTCTTTTCGATAAGACATTACTTTCCTTTCGATAAGACATTACTTTCCTTTCGATAAGACATTACTTTCCTTTCGATAAGACATTACTTTCCTTTCGATAAGACATTACTTTCCTTTCGATAAGACATTACTTTCCTTTCGATAAGACATTACTTTCCTTTCGATAAGACATTACTTTCCTTTCGATAAGACATTACTTTCCTTTCGATAAGACATTACTTTCCTTTCGATAAGACATTACTTTCCTTTCGATAAGACATTACTTTCCTTTCGATAAGACATTACTTTACTTTCCTTTCGATAAGACATTACTTTCCTTTCGATGAGATATTACTTTCCTTTCGATAAGACATTACTTTACTTTCCTTTCGATAAGACATTACTTTCCTTTCGATAAGACATTACTTTCCTTTCGATAAGACATTACTTTCATTTCGATAAGACATTACTTTACTTTCCTTTCGATAAGACATTACTTTCCTTTCGATAAGACATTACTTTCCTTTCGATAAGACATTACTTTCCTTTTGATAAGACATTACTTTCCTTTCGATAAGGCATTACTTTCCTTTCGATAAGGCATTACTTTCCTTTCGATAAGACATTACTTTCCTTTCGATAAGACATTACTTTCCTTTCGATAAGACATTACTTTCCTTTCGATAAGACATTACTTTCCTTTCGATAAGACATTACTTTCCTTTCGATAAGACATTACTTTCCTTTCGATAAGACATTACTTTCCTTTCGATAAGACATTACTTTCCTTTCAATAAGACATTACTTTCCTTTCGATAAGACATTACTTTCCTTTCGATAAGACATTACTTTCCTTTCGATAAGACATTACTTTCCTTTCGCTAAGACATTACTTTCCTTTCGATAAGACATTACTTTCCTTTCAATAAGACATTACTTTCCTTTCGATAAGACATTACTTTCCTTTCGATAAGACATTACTTTCCTTTCGATAAGACATTACTTTCCTTTCGATAAGACCTTACTTGCCTTTCGATAAGACATTACTTTCCTTTCGATAAGACATTACTTTCCTTTCGATAAGACATTACTTTCCTTTCGATAAGACATTACTTTCCTTTCGATAAGACATTACTTTCCTTTCGATAAGACATTACTTTCCTTCGATAAGACATTACTTTCCTTTCGATAAGACATTACTTTACTTTCCTTTCGATAAGACATTACTTTACTTTCCTTTCGATAAGACATTACTTTCTTTTCGATAAGACATTACTTTCCTTTCGATAAGACATTACTTTCCTTTCGATAAGACATTACTTTCCTTTCGATAAGACATTACTTTCCTTTCGATAAGACATTACTTTCCTTTCGATAAGACATTACTTTCCTTTCGATAAGACATTACTTTCCTTTCGATAAGACATTACTTTCCTTTCGATAAGACATTACTTTCCTTTCGATAAGACATTACTTTCCTTTCGATAAGATATTACTTTCCTTTCGATAAGACATTACTTTCCTTTCGATAAGACATTACTTTACTTTCCTTTCGATAAGACATTACTTTCCTTTCGATGAGATATTACTTTCCTTTCGATAAGACATTACTTTACTTTCCTTTCGATAAGACATTACTTTCCTTTCGATAAGACATTACTTTCCTTTCGATAAGACATTACTTTCATTTCGATAAGACATTACTTTACTTTCCTTTCGATAAGACATTACTTTCCTTTCGATAAGACATTACTTTCCTTCCGATAAGACATTACTTTCCTTTTGATAAGACATTACTTTCCTTTCGATAAGGCATTACTTTCCTTTCGATAAGGCATTACTTTCCTTTCGATAAGACATTACTTTCCTTTCGATAAGACATTACTTTCCTTTCGATAAGACATTACTTTCCTTTCGATAAGACATTACTTTCCTTTCGATAAGACATTACTTTCCTTTCGATAAGACATTACTTTCCTTTCGATAAGACATTACTTTCCTTTCGATAAGACATTACTTTCCTTTCAATAAGACATTACTTTCCTTTCGATAAGACATTACTTTCCTTTCGATAAGACATTACTTTCCTTTCGATAAGACATTACTTTCCTTTCGCTAAGACATTACTTTCCTTTCGATAAGACATTACTTTCCTTTCGATAAGACATTACTTTCCTTTCGATAAGACATTACTTTCCTTTCGATAAGACATTACTTTCCTTTCGATAAGACATTACTTTCCTTTCGATAACACATTACTTTACTTTCCTTTCGATAAGACATTACTTTACTTTCCTTTCGATAAGACATAACTTTCCTTTCGATAAGACATAACTTTCCTTTCGATAAGACATTACTTTCCTTTCGATAAGACATTACTTTCCTTTCGATAAGACATTACTTTCCTTTCGATAAGACATTACTTTCCTTTCGATAAGACATTACTTTCCTTTCGACAAGACACTACTTTCCTTTCGATAAGACATTACTTTCCTTTCGATAAGACATTACTTCCCTTTCGATAAGACATTACTTTCCTTTCGATAAGACATTACTTTCCTTTCGATAAGACATTCCTTTCCTTTCGATAAGACATTACTTTCCTTTCGCTAAGACATTACTTTCCTTTCGATAAGACATTACTATCCTTTCGATAAGACATTACTTTCCTTTCGATAAGACATTACTTTCCTTTCGATAAGACATTACTTTCCTTTCGATAAGACATTACTTTCCTTTCGATAAGATACTACTTTCCTTTCGATAAGGCATTACTTTCCTTTCGATAAGACATTACTTTCCTTTCTATAAGACATTACTTTCCTTTCGATAAGACATTACTTTCCTTTCTATAAGACATTACTTTCCTTTCGATAAGACATTACTTTCCTCTCGATAAGGCATTACTTTCCTTTCGATAAGACATTACTTTCCTTTCGATAAGACATTACTTTCCTTTCGATAAGACATTACTTTCCTTTCGATAAGACATTACTTTCCTTTCGATAAGATATTACTTTCCTTTCGATAAGACATTACTTTCCTTTCGATAAGACATTCCTTTCCTTTCGATAAGACATTACTTTCCTTTCGATAAGACATTCCTTTCCTTTCGATAAGACAATACTTTCCTTTCGATAAGACAGTACTTTACTTTCCTTTCGATAAGACATTACTTTACTTTCCTTTCGATAAGACATTACTTTCTTTTCGATAAGACATTACTTTACTTTCCTTTCGATAAGACATTACTTTCCTTTCGATAAGACATTACTTTCCTTTCGATAAGACATTACTTTCCTTTCGATAAGATATTACTTTCCTTTCAATAAGACATTACTTTCCTTTCGATAAGACATTACCTTCCTTTCGATAAGGCATTACTTTCCTTTCGATAAGACATTACTTTCCTTTCGATAAGACATTACTTTCCTTTCGATAAGACATTACTTTCCTTTCGATAAGACATTACTTTCCTTTCGATAAGACATTACTTTCCGTTCGATAAGACATTACTTTTCTTTCGATAAGACGTTACTTTCCTTTCGATAAGACATTACTTTCCTTTCGATAAGACATTACTTTCCTTTCGATAAGACATTACTTTCCTTTCGATAAGACATTACTTTCCTTTCGATAAGACATTACTTTCCTTTCGATAAGACATTACTTTCCTTTCGATAAGGCATTACTTTCCTTTCGATAAGGCATTACTTTCCTTTCGATAAGACATTACTTTCCTTTCGATAAGACATTACTTTCCTTTCGATAAGACATTACTTTCCTTTCGATAAGACATTACTTTCCTTTCCTTTCGATAAGATATAACTTTCCTTTCGATAAGACATTACTTTACTTTCCTTTCGATAAGACATTACTTTCCTTTCGCTAAGACATTACTTTCCTTTCGATAAGACATTACTTTCCTTTCGATAAGACATTACTTTCCTTTCGATAAGACATTACTTTCCTTTCGATAAGACATTACTTTCCTTTCGATAAGACATTACTTTCCTTTCGATAAGACATTACTTTCCTTTCGATAAGACATTACTTTCCTTTCGATAAGACATTACTTTCCTTTCGATAAGACATTACTTTCCTTTCGATAAGGCATTACTTTCCTTTCGATAAGACATTACTTTCCTTTCGACAAGACACTACTTTCCTTTCGATAAGACATTACTTTCCTTTCGATAAGACATTACTTTCCTTTCGATAAGACATAACTTTCCTTTCGATAAGACATTACTTTCCTTTCGATAAGATATTACTTTCCTTTCGATAAGACATTACTTTCCTTTCGATAAGACATTACTTTCCTTTCGATAAGACATTACTTTCCTTTCGATAAGACATTACTTTCCTTTCGATAAGACATTACTTTCCTATCGATAAGACATTACTTTCCTTTCGATAAGACATTACTTTCCTTTCGATAAGACATTACTTTCCTTTCGATAAGACATTACTTTCCTTTCGATAAGACATTACTTTCCTTTCGATAAGACATTACTTTCCTTTCGATAAGACATTACTTTCCTTTCGATAAGAAATTACTTTCCTTTCGATAAGAAATTACTTTCCTATCGATAAGACATTACTTTCCTTTCGATAAGACATTACTTTCCTTTCGATAAGACATTACTTTCCTTTCGATAAGGCATTACTTTCCTTTCGATAAGACATTACTTTCCTTTCGATAAGACATTACTTTCCTTTCGATAAGACATTACTTTCCTTTCGATAAGACATTCCTTTCCTTTCGATAAGAAATTACTTTCCTTTCGATAAGACATTCCTTTCCTTTCGATAAGACAATACTTTCCTTTCGATAAGACATTACTTTTCTTTCGATAAGACATTACTTTCCTTTCGATAAGACATTACTTTCCTTTCGATAAGACATTACTTTCCTTTCGATAAGACATTACTTTCCTTTCGATAAGACATTACTTTCCTTTCGATAAGACATTACTTTACTTTCCTTTCGATAAGACATTACTTTACTTTCCTTTCGATAAGACATTACTTTCTTTTCGATAAGACATTACTTTCCTTTCGATAAGACATTACTTTCCTTTCGATAGGACATTACTTTCCTTTCGATAAGACATTACTGTCCTTTCGATAAGACATTACTTTCCTTTCGATAAGACATTACTTTCCTTTCGATAAGACATTACTTTCCTTTCGATAAGACATTACTTTCCTTTCGATAAGACATTACTTTCCTTTCGATAAGACATTACTTTCCTTTCGATAAGATATTATTTTCCTTTCGATAAGACATTACTTTCCTTTCGATAAGACATTACTTTCCTTTCGATAAGACATTACTTTACTTTCCTTTCGATAAGACATTACTTTCCTTTCGATGAGATATTACTTTCCTTTCGATAAGACATTACTTTACTTTCCTTTCGATAGGACATTACTTTCCTTTCGATAAGACATTAATTTCCTTTCGATAAGACATTACTTTCCTTTCGATAAGACATTACTTTACTTTCCTTTCGATAAGACATTACTTTCCTTTCGATAAGGCATTACTTTCCTTTCGATAAGACATTACTTTACTTTCCTTTCGATAAGATATTACTTTCCTTTCGATAAGACATTACTTTCCTTTCGATAAGACATTACTTTCCTTTCGATAAGACATTACTTTCCTTTCGATAAGACATTACTTTCCTTTCGATAAGACATTACTTTACTTTCCTTTCGATAAGACATTACTTTACTTTCCTTTCGATAAGACATTACTTTCCTTTCGATAAGACATTACTTTCCTTTCGATAAGACATTACTTTCCTTTCGATAAGACATTACTTTCCTTTCGATAAGACATTACTTTCCTTTCGATAAGACATTACTTTCCTTTCGATAAGACATTACTTTCCTTTCGATAAGACATTACTTTCCTTTCGATAAGACATTACTTTCCTTTCGATAAGACATTACTTTCCTTTCGATAAGACATTACTTTCCTTTCGATAAGACATTACTTTCCTTTCGATAAGACATTACTTTCCTTTCGATAAGACATTACTTTCCTTTCGATAAGACATTACTTTCCTTTCGATAAGACATTACTTTCCTTTCGATAAGACATTACTTTCCTTTCGAGAAGACATTACTTTCCTATCGATAAGACATTACTTTCCTTTCGAGAAGACATTACTTTCCTTTCGATAAGACATTACTTTCCTTTCGATAAGACATTACTTTCCTTTCGATAAGACATTACTTTCCTTTCGATAAGACATTACTTTCCTTTCGATAAGACATTACTTTCCTTTCGAGAAGACATTACTTTCCTATCGATAAGACATTACTTTCCTTTCGAGAAGACATTACTTTCCTTTCGATAAGACATTACTTTCCTTTCGATAAGACATTACTTTCCTTTCGATAAGACATTACTTTCCTTTCGAGAAGACATTACTTTCCTATCGATAAGACATTACTTTCCTTTCGATAAGACATTACTTTCCTTTCGATAAGACATTACTTTCCTTTCGATAAGACATTACTTTCCTTTCGATAAGACATTACTTTCCTTTCGATAAGACATTACTTTCCTTTCGATAAGACATTACTTTCCTATCGATAAGACATTACTTTCCTTTCGATAAGACATTACTTTCCTTTCGATAAGACCTTACTTGCCTTTCGATAAGACATTACTTTCCTTTCGATAAGACATTACTTTCCTTTCGATAAGACATTACTTTCCTTTCGATAAGACATTACTTTCCTTTCGATAAGACATTACTTTCCTTTCGATAAGACATTACTTTCCTTCGATAAGACATTACTTTCCTTTCGATAAGACATTACTTTACTTTCCTTTCGATAAGACATTACTTTACTTTCCTTTCGATAAGACATTACTTTCCTTTCGATAAGACATTACTTTCCTTTCGATAAGACATTACTTTCCTTTCGATAAGACATTACTTTCCTTTCGATAAGACATTACTTTCCTTTCGATAAGACATTACTTTCCTTTCGATAAGACATTACTTTCCTTTCGATAAGACATTACTTTCCTTTCGATAAGACATTACTTTCCTTTCGATAAGACATTACTTTCCTTTCGATAAGACATTACTTTCCTTTCGATAAGATATTACTTTCCTTTCGATAAGACATTACTTTCCTTTCGATAAGACATTACTTTACTTTCCTTTCGATAAGACATTACTTTCCTTTCGATGAGATATTACTTTCCTTTCGATAAGACATTACTTTACTTTCCTTTCGATAAGACATTACTTTCCTTTCGATAAGACATTACTTTCCTTTCGATAAGACATTACTTTCATTTCGATAAGACATTACTTTACTTTCCTTTCGATAAGACATTACTTTCCTTTCGATAAGACATTACTTTCCTTTCGATAAGACATTACTTTCCTTTTGATAAGACATTACTTTCCTTTCGATAAGGCATTACTTTCCTTTCGATAAGGCATTACTTTCCTTTCGATAAGACATTACTTTCCTTTCGATAAGACATTACTTTCCTTTCGATAAGACATTACTTTCCTTTCGATAAGACATTACTTTCCTTTCGATAAGACATTACTTTCCTTTCGATAAGACATTACTTTCCTTTCGATAAGACATTACTTTCCTTTCGATAAGACATTACTTTCCTTTCAATAAGACATTACTTTCCTTTCGATAAGACATTACTTTCCTTTCGATAAGACTTTACTTTCCTTTCGATAAGACATTACTTTCCTTTCGCTAAGACATTACTTTCCTTTCGATAAGACATTACTTTCCCTTCAATAAGACATTACTTTCCTTTCGATAAGACATTACTTTCCTTTCGATAAGACATTACTTTCCTTTCGATAAGACATTACTTTCCTTTCGATAAGACATTACTTTACTTTCCTTTCGATAAGACATTACTTTACTTTCCTTTCGATAAGACATAACTTTCCTTTCGATAAGACATAACTTTCCTTTCGATAAGACATTACTTTCCTTTCGATAAGACATTACTTTCCTTTCGATAAGACATTACTTTCCTTTCGATAAGACATTACTTTCCTTTCGATAGGACATTACTTTCCTTTCGACAAGACACTACTTTCCTTTCGATAAGACATTACTTTCCTTTCGATAAGACATTACTTTCCTTTCGATAAGACATTACTTTCCTTTCGATAAGACATTCCTTTCCTTTCGATAAGACATTACTTTCCTTTCGCTAAGACATTACTTTCCTTTCGATAAGACATTACTTTCCTTTCGATAAGACGTTACTTTCCTTTCGATAAGACATTACTTTCCTTTCGATAAGACATTACTTTCCTTTCGATAAGACATTACTTTCCTTTCGATAAGATACTACTTTCCTTTCGATAAGGCATTACTTTCCTTTCGATAAGACATTACTTTCCTTTCTATAAGACATTACTTTCCTTTCGATAAGACATTACTTTCCTTTCTATAAGACATTACTTTCCTTTCGATAAGACATTACTTTCCTCTCGATAAGGCATTACTTTCCTTTCGATAAGACATTACTTTCCTTTCGATAAGACATTACTTTCCTTTCGATAAGACATTACTTTCCTTTCGATAAGACATTACTTTCCTTTCGATAAGATATTACTTTCCTTTCGATAAGACATTACTTTCCTTTCGATAAGACATTCCTTTCCTTTCGATAAGACATTACTTTCCTTTCGATAAGACATTCCTTTCCTTTCGATAAGACAATACTTTCCTTTCGATAAGACAGTACTTTACTTTCCTTTCGATAAGACATTACTTTAATTTCCTTTCGATAAGACATTACTTTCTTTTCGATAAGACATTACTTTACTTTCCTTTCGATAAGACATTACTTTCCTTTCGCTAAGACATTACTTTTCTTTCGATAAGACATTACTTTCCTTTCGATAAGACATTACTTTCCTTTCGATAAGACATTACTTTCCTTTCGATAAGACATTACTTTCCTTTCGATAAGACATTACTTTCCTTTCGATAAGACATTACTTTCCTTTCGATAAGACATTACTTTCCTTTCGATAAGACATTACTTTCCTTTCGATAAGACATTACTTTCCTTTCGATAAGACATTACTTTCCTTTCGATAAGACATTACTTTCCTTTCGATAAGACATTACTTTCCTTTCGATAAGGCATTACTTTCCTTTCGATAAGACATTACTTTCCTTTCGATAAGACATTACTTTCCTTTCGATAAGACATTACTTTCCTTTCGATAAGACATTACTTTCCTTTCGATAAGACATTACTTTACTTTCCTTTCGATAAGACATTACTTTCCTTTCGATAAGACATTACTTTCCTTTCGATAAGACATTACTTTCCTTTCGATAAGACATTACTTTACTCTCCTTTCGATAAGACATTACTTTCCTTTCGATAACACATTACTTTGCTTTCGATAAGACATTACTTTACTTTCCTTTCGATAAGACATTACTTTCCTTTCGATAAGATATTACTTTCCTTTCGATAAGACATTACTTTCCTCTCGATAAGACATTACTTTCCTTTCGATAGGACATTACTTTCCTTTCGATAAGACATTACTTTCCTTTCGATAAGACATTACTTTCTTTTCGATAAGACATTACTTTCCTTTCGATAAGACATTACTTTCATTTCGATAAGACATTACTTTCCTTTCGATAAGACATTACTTTCCTTTCGATAAGACATTACTTTCCTTTCGATAGGACATTACTTTCCTTTCGATAAGACATTACTTTCCTTTCGATGAGACATTACTTTCCCTTCGATAAGACATTACTTTCCTTTCGATAAGACATTACTTTCCTTTCGATAAGACATTACTTTCCTTTCGATAAGACATTACTTTCCTTTCGATAAGACATTACTTTCCTTTCGATAAGACATTACTTTCCTTTCGATAAGACATTACTTTGCTTTCGATAAGACATTACTTTCCTTTAGATAAGACATTACTTTCCTTTCGATATGACATTACTTTCCTTTCGATAAGACATTACTTTCCTTTCGATATGACATTACCTTCCTTTCGATAAGACATTACTTTCCTTTCGATAAGACATTACTTTCCTTTCGATAAGACATAACTTTCCTTTCGATAAGACATTACTTTCCTTTCGATAAGACATTACTTTCCTTTCGATAAGACATTACTTTCCCTTCGATAAGCCATTACTTTCCTTTCGATAAGACATTACTTTCCTTTCGATAAGACATTACTTTCCTTTCGATAAGGCATTACTTTCCTTTCGATAAGACATTACTTTCCTTTCGATAAGACATTACTTTCCTTTCGATAAGACATTACTTTCCTTTCGATAAGATATTACTTTCCTTTCGATAAGATATTACTTTCCTTTCGATAAGACATTACTTTGCTTTCGATAAGACATTACTTTCCTTTCGATAAGACATTACTTTCCTTTCGATAAGACATTACTTTCCTTTCGATAAGACATTACTTTCCTTTCGATAAGACATTACTTTCCTTTCGATAAGACATTACTTTCCTTTCGATAAGACATTACTTTACTTTCGATAAGACATTACTTTCCTTTCGATAAGACATTACTTTCCTTTCGATAAGACATTACTTTACTTTCGATAAGACATTACTTTCCTTTCGATAAGACATTACTTTACTTTCTATAAGACATTACTTTCCATTCGATAAGACATTACTTTCCTTTCGATAAGACATTACTTTACTTTCGATAAGACATTACTTTACTTTCGATAAGACGTTACTTTACTTTCGATAAGACATTACTTTCCTTTCGATAAGACATTACTTTCCTTTCGATAAGACATTACTTTCCTTTCGATAAGACATTACTTTCCTTTCGATAAGACATTACTTTCCTTTCGATAAGACATTACTTTCCTTTCGATAAGACATTACTTTCCTTTCGATAAGACATTACTTTCCTTTCCATAAGACATTACTTTCCTTTCGATAAGACATTACTTTCCTTTCGATAAGACATTACTTTCCTTTCGATAAGACATTACTTTCCTTTCGATAAGACATGACTTTCCTTTCGAAAAGACATTACTTTCCTTTCGAAAAGACATTACTTTCCTTTCGAAAAGACATTACTTTCCTTTCGATAAGACATTGCTTTCCTTTCGATAAGACATTACTTTCCTTTCGATAAGACATTACTTTCCTTTCGATAAGACATTACTTTCCTTTCGATAAGACATGACTTTCCTTTCGATAAAACATTACTTTACTTTCGATAAGACATTACTTTCGATAAGATATTAGTTTCCTTTCGAAAAGACATTACTTTCCTTTCGATAAGACATTACTTTCCTTTCGATAAGACATTACTTTCCTTTCGATAAGAGATTACTTTCCTTTCGATAAGGCATTGCTTTCCTTTCGATAAGACATTACTTTCCTTTCGATAAGACATTACTTCCTTTCGATAAGGCATTGCTTTCCCTTCGATAAGACATTACTTTCCTTTCGATAAGACATTACTTTCCTTTCGATAAAACATTACTTTCCTTTCGATAAGGCATTGCTTTCCTTTCGATAAGACATTACTTTCCTTTCGATAAGACATTACTTTCCTTTCGATAAGACATTACTTTCCTTACGATAAGGCATTGCTTTCCTTTCGATAAGACATTGCTTTCCTTTCGATAAGGCATTGCTTTCCCTTCGATAAGACATTACTTTCCTTTCGATAAGACATTACTTTCCTTTCGATAAGACATTACTTTCCTTTCGATAAGACATTACATTCCTTTCGATAAGACATTACTTTCCTTTCGATAAGACATTACTTTCCTTTCGATAAGACATTACTTTCCTTTCGATAAGGCATTGCTTTCCTTTCGATAAGGCATTGCTTTCCTTTCGATAAGACATTACTTTCCTTTCGATAAGACATTACTTCCCTTTCGATAAGGCATTGCTTTCCTTTCGATAAGACATTACTTTCCTTTCGATAAGACATTACTTTCCTTTCGATAAGACATTACTTTCCTTTCGATAGGACACAATTTTCCTTTCGATAAGACATTACTTTCCTTTCGATAAGACATTACTTTCCTTTCGATAAGACATTACTTTCCTTTCGATAAGACATTACTTTCCTTTCGATAAGAGATTACTTTCCTTTCGATAAGGCATTGCTTTCCTTTCGATAAGACATTACTTTCCTTTCGATAAGACATTACATCCTTTCGATAAGGCATTGCTTTCCCTTCGATAAGACATTACTTTCCTTTCGATAAGACATTACTTTCCTTTCGATAAGACATTACTTTCCTTTCGATAAGGCATTGCTTTCCTTTCGATAAGACATTACTTTCCTTTCGATAAGACATTACTTTCCTTTCGATAAGACATTACTTGCCTTACGATAAGGCATTCCTTTCCTTTCGATAAGACATTACTTTCCTTTCGATAAGGCATTGCTTTCGATAAGACATTACTTTCCTTTCGATAAGACATTACTTTCCTTTCGATAAGACATTACTTTCCTTTCGATAAGACATTACTTTCCTTTCGATAAGACATTACTTTCCTTTCGATAAGACATTACATTCCTTTCGATAAGACATTACTTTCCTTTCGATAAGGCATTGCTTTCCTTTCGATAAGGCATTGCTTTCCTTTCGATAAGACATTACTCTCCTTTCGATAAGACATTACTTCCCTTTCGATAAGGCATTGCTTTCCTTTCGATAAGACATTACTTTCCTTTCGACAAGACATTACTTTCCTTTCGATAAGACATTACTTTCCTTTCGATAAGGCATTGCTTTCCTTTCGATAAGGCGTTGCTTTCCTTTCGATAAGGCATTGCTTTCCTTGCGATAAGACATTACTTTCCTTTCGATAAGACATTACTTTCCTTTCGATAAGGCATTGCTTTCCTTTCGATCAGACATTACTTTCCTTTCGATAAGACATTACTTTCCTTTCGATAGGACATTATTTTCCTTTCGATAAGACATTACTTTCCTTTCGATAAGACATTACTTTCCTTTCGATAAGACATTACTTTCCTTTCGATAAGACATTACTTTCTTTTCGATAAGACATTACTTTCCTTTCGGTAAGACATTACTTTTCTTTCGATAAGACATTACTTTCATTTCGATAAGACATTACTTTCCTTTCGATAAGACATTACTTTCCTTTCGATAAGACATTACTTTCCTTTCGATAAGACATTACTTTCCTTTCGATAACACATTACTTTCCTTTCGATAAGACATTACTTTCCTTTCGATAAGACATTACTTTCCTTTCGATAAGACATTACTTTCCTTTCGATAAGACATTACTTTCCTTTCGATAAAACATTACTTTCCTTTCGATAAGACATTACTTTCCTTTCGATAAGACATTACTTTCCTTTCGATAAGACATTACTTTCCTTTCGATAAGACTTTACTTTCCTTTCGATAAGACATTACTTTCCTTTCGATAAGACATTACTTTCCTTTCGATAAGACATTACTTTCCTTTCGATAAGACATTACTTTCCTTTCGATAAGACATTACTTTCCTTTCGATAAGACATTACTTTCCTTTCGATAAGACATTACTTTCCTTTCGATAAGACATTACTTTCCTTTCGATAAGACATTACTTTCCTTTCGATAAGATATTACTTTCCTTTCGATAAGACACTACTTTCCTTTCGATAAGACATTACTTTCCTTTCGATAAGACATTACTTTCCTTTCGATAAGACATTACTTTCCTTTCGATAAGACATTACTTTCTTTTCGATAAGACATTTATTTCCTTTCGATAAGACATTATTTTCTTTTCCATAAGACATTACTTTCCTTTCGATAAGACATTACTTTCCTTTCGATAAGACATTACTTTCCCTTCGATAAGACATTACTTTCCTTTCGATAAGACATTACTTCCCTTTCGATAAGGCATTACTTTCCGTTCGATAAGACATTACTTTCCTTTCGATAAGACATTACTTTCCTTTCGATAAGACATTACTTTCCTTTCGATAAGACGTTACTTCCCTTTCGATAAGACATTACTTCCCTTTCGATAAGACATTACTTTCCTTTCGATAAGACATTACTTTCCTTTCGATAAGACATTACTTTCCTTTCGATACGACATTACTTTACTTTCCTTTCGATAAGACATTACTTTCCTTTCGATAAGACATTACTTTCCTTTCGATAATACATTACTTTCCTTTCGATAAGACATTACTTTCCTTTCAATAAGACATTACTTTCCTTTCGATAAGACATTACTTTCCTTTCGATAAGACTTTACTTTCCTTTCGATAAGACATTACTTTCCTTTCGATAAGAGATTACTTTCCTTTCGATAAGACATTACTTTCCTTTCGATAAGACATTACTTTCCTTTCGATAAGACATTACTTTCCTTTCGATAAGACTTTACTTTCCTTTCGATAAGACATTACTTTCCTTTCGATAATGCATTACTTTCTTTTCGATAAGACATTACTTTCCTTTCGATAAGGCATTACTTTCCTTTCGATAAGACATTACTTTCCTTTCGATAAGACATTACTTTCCTTTCGATAAGACATTACTTTCCTTTCGATAAGACGTTACTTTCCTTTCGATAAGACATTACTTTCCTTTCGATAAGACATTACTTTCCTTTCGATAAGACATTACTTTCCTTTCGATAAGACATTACTTTCCTTTCGATAAGACATTACTTTCCTTTCGATAAGACATTACTTTCCTTTCGATAAGACATTACTTTCCTTTCGATAAGACACTACTTTCCTTTCGATAACACATTACTTTCCTTTCGGTAAGACATTACTTTCCTTTCGATAAGGCATTAATTTCCTTTCGATAAGACATTACATTCCTTTCGATAAGACATTACTTTCCTTTCGATAAGACATTACTTTCCTTTCGATAAGACATTACTTTCCTTTCGATAAGACATTACTTTCCTTTCGATAAGACATTACTTTCCTTTCGATAAGACATTACATTCCTTTCGATAAGACGTTACTTTACTTTCGAAAAGACATTACTTTCTTTTCGATAAAACATTACTTTCCTTTCGATAAGACATTACTTTCCTTTCGATAAGACATTACTTTCCTTTCGATAAGACATTACATTCCTTTCGATAAGACATTACTTTCCTTTCGATAAGACATTACTTTCCTTTCGATAAGACATTACTTTCCTTTCGATAAGATATTACTTTCCTTTCGATAAGACATTACTTTCCCTTCGATAAGACATTACTTTCCTTTCGATAAGACATTACTTTCCTTTCGATAAGACATTACTTTCCTTTCGATAAGGCATTGCTTTCCTTTCGATAAGACATTACTTTCCTTTCGATAAGACATTACTTTCCTTTCGATAAGACATTACTTGCCTTACGATAAGGCATTGCTTTCCTTTCGATAAGACATTACTTTCCTTTCGATAAGGCATTGCTTTCCCTTCGATAAGACATTACTTTCCTTTCGATAAGACATTACTTTCCTTTCGATAAGACATTACTTTCCTTTCGATAAGACATTACATTCCTTTCGATAAGACATTACTTTCCTTTCGATAAGACATTACATTCCTTTCGATAAGACATTACTTTCCTTTCGATAAGGCATTGCTTTCCTTTCGATAAGGCATTGCTTTCCTTTCGATAAGACATTACTCTCCTTTCGATAAGACATTACTTCCCTTTCGATAAGGCATTGCTTTCCTTTCGATAAGACATTACTTTCCTTTCGATAAGACATTACTTTCCTTTCGATAAGACATTACTCTCCTTTCGATAAGACATTACTCTCCTTTCGATAAGACATTACTTCCCTTTCGATAAGGCATTGCTTTCCTTTCGATAAGACATTACTTTCCTTTCGATAAGGCATTGCTTTCCTTTCGATAAGGCATTGCTTTCCTTTCGATAAGGCATTGCTTTCCTTTCGATAAGGCGTTGCTTTCCTTTCGATAAGGCATTGCTTTCCTTTCGATCAGACATTAATTTCCTTTCGATAAGACATTACTTTCCTTTCGATAAGACATTACTTTCCTTTCGATAAGACATTACTTTCCTTTCGATAAGACACTACTTTCCTTTCGATAACACATTACTTTCCTTTCGGTAAGACATTACTTTCCTTTCGATAAGGCATTAATTTCCTTTCGATAAGACATTACATTCCTTTCGATAAGACATTACTTTCCTTTCGATAAGACATTACTTTCCTTTCGATAAGACATTACTTTCCTTTCGATAAGACATTACTTTCCTTTCGATAAGACATTACTTTCCTTTCGATAAGACATTACATTCCTTTCGATAAGACGTTACTTTCCTTTCGAAAAGACATTACTTTCTTTTCGATAAAACATTACTTTCCTTTCGATAAGACATTACTTTCCTTTCGATAAGACATTACTTTCCTTTCGATAAGACATTACATTCCTTTCGATAAGACATTACTTTCCTTTCGATAAGACATTACATTCCTTTCGATAAGACATTACTTTCCTTTCGATAAGACATTACTTTCCTTTCGATAAGACATTACTTTCCTTTCGATAAGACATTACTTTCCTTTCGATAAGACATTACTTTCCTTTCGATAAGACATTACTTTCCTTTCGATAAGGCATTGCTTTCCTTTCGATAAGACATTACTTTCCTTTCGATAAGACATTACTTTCCTTTCGATAAGACATTACTTTCCTTTCGATAAGGCATTGCTTTCCTTTCGATAAGACATTACTTTCCTTTCGATAAGGCATTGCTTTCCTTTCGATAAGACATTACTTTCCTTTCGATAAGACATTACTTTCCTTTCGATAAGACATTACTTTCCTTTCGATAAGACATTACATTCCTTTCGATAAGACATTACTTTCCTTTCGATAAGACATTACATTCCTTTCGATAAGACATTACTTTCCTTTCGATAAGGCATTGCTTTCCTTTCGATAAGGCATTGCTTTCCTTTCGATAAGACATTACTCTCCTTTCGATAAGACATTACTTCCCTTTCGATAAGGCATTGCTTTCCTTTCGATAAGACATTACTTTCCTTTCGATAAGACATTACTTTCCTTTCGATAAGACATTACTCTCCTTTCGATAAGACATTACTCTCCTTTCGATAAGACATTACTTCCCTTTCGATAAGGCATTGCTTTCCTTTCGATAAGACATTACTTTCCTTTCGATAAGGCATTGCTTTCCTTTCGATAAGGCATTGCTTTCCTTTCGATAAGGCATTGCTTTCCTTTCGATAAGGCGTTGCTTTCCTTTCGATAAGGCATTGCTTTCCTTTCGATAAGACATTACTTTCCTTTCGATAAGACATTACTTTCCTTTCGATAAGGCATTGCTTTCCTTTCGATCAGACATTAATTTCCTTTCGATAAGACATTACTTTCCTTTCGATAGGACATTATTTTCCTTTCGATAAGACATTACTTTCCTTTCGATAAGACATTACTTTCCTTTCGATAAGACATTACTTTCCTTTCGATAAGACATTACTTTCCTTTCGATAAGACATTACTTTCCTTTCGATAAGACATTACTTTCCTTTCGATAAGGCATTGCTTTCCTTTCGATAAGACATTACTTTCCTTTCGATAAGACATTACTTTCCTTTCGATAAGACATTACTTTCCTTACGATAAGGCATTGCTTTCCTTTCGATAAGACATTGCTTTCCTTTCGATAAGGCATTGCTTTCCCTTCGATAAGACATTACTTTCCTTTCGATAAGACATTACTTTCCTTTCGATAAGACATTACTTTCCTTTCGATAAGACATTACTTTCCTTTCGAGAAGACATTACTTTCCTATCGATAAGACATTACTTTCCTTTCGAGAAGACATTACTTTCCTTTCGATAAGACATTACTTTCCTTTCGATAAGACATTACTTTCCTTTCGATAAGACATTACTTTCCTTTCGAGAAGACATTACTTTCCTATCGATAAGACATTACTTTCCTTTCGATAAGACATTACTTTCCTTTCGATAAGACATTACTTTCCTTTCGATAAGACATTACTTTCCTTTCGATAAGACATTACTTTCCTTTCGATAAGACATTACTTTCCTTTCGATAAGACATTACTTTCCTATCGATAAGACATTACTTTCCTTTCGATAAGACATTACTTTCCTTTCGATAAGACCTTACTTGCCTTTCGATAAGACATTACTTTCCTTTCGATAAGACATTACTTTCCTTTCGATAAGACATTACTTTCCTTTCGATAAGACGTTACTTTCCTTTCGATAAGACATTACTTTCCTTTCGATAAGACATTACTTTCCTTCGATAAGACATTACTTTCCTTTCGATAAGACATTACTTTACTTTCCTTTCGATAAGACATTACTTTACTTTCCTTTCGATAAGACATTACTTTCCTTTCGATAAGACATTACTTTCCTTTCGATAAGACATTACTTTCCTTTCGATAAGACATTACTTTCCTTTCGATAAGACATTACTTTCCTTTCGATAAGACATTACTTTCCTTTCGATAAGACATTACTTTCCTTTCGATAAGACATTACTTTCCTTTCGATAAGACATTACTTTCCTTTCGATAAGACATTACTTTCCTTTCGATAAGACATTACTTTCCTTTCGATAAGACATTACTTTCCTTTCGATAAGACATTACTTTCCTTTCGATAAGACATTACTTTACTTTCCTTTCGATAAGACATTACTTTCCTTTCGATGAGATATTACTTTCCTTTCGATAAGACATTACTTTACTTTCCTTTCGATAAGACATTACTTTCCTTTCGATAAGACATTACTTTCCTTTCGATAAGACATTACTTTCCTTTCGATAAGACATTACTTTACTTTCCTTTCGATAAGACATTACTTTCCTTTCGATAAGACATTACTTTCCTTTCGATAAGACATTACTTTCCTTTTGATAAGACATTACTTTCCTTTCGATAAGGCATTACTTTCCTTTCGATAAGGCATTACTTTCCTTTCGATAAGACATTACTTTCCTTTCGATAAGACATTACTTTCCTTTCGATAAGACATTACTTTCCTTTCGATAAGACATTACTTTCCTTTCGATAAGACATTACTTTCCTTTCGATAAGACATTACTTTCCTTTCGATAAGACATTACTTTCCTTTCGATAAGACATTACTTTCCTTTCAATAAGACATTACTTTCCTTTCGATAAGACATTACTTTCCTTTCGATAAGACATTACTTTCCTTTCGATAAGACATTACTTTCCTTTCGCTAAGACATTACTTTCCTTTCGATAAGACATTACTTTCCCTTCAATAAGACATTACTTTCCTTTCGATAAGACATTACTTTCCTTTCGATAAGACATTACTTTCCTTTCGATAAGACATTACTTTCCTTTCGATAAGACATTACTTTACTTTCCTTTCGATAAGACATTACTTTACTTTCCTTTCGATAAGACATAACTTTCCTTTCGATAAGACATAACTTTCCTTTCGATAAGACATTACTTTCCTTTCGATAAGACATTACTTTCCTTTCGATAAGACATTACTTTCCTTTCGATAAGACATTACTTTCCTTTCGATAGGACATTACTTTCCTTTCGACAAGACACTACTTTCCTTTCGATAAGACATTACTTTCCTTTCGATAAGACATTACTTTCCTTTCGATAAGACATTACTTTCCTTTCGATAAGACATTCCTTTCCTTTCGATAAGACATTACTTTCCTTTCGCTAAGACATTACTTTCCTTTCGATAAGACATTACTTTCCTTTCGATAAGACGTTACTTTCCTTTCGATAAGACATTACTTTCCTTTCGATAAGACATTACTTTCCTTTCGATAAGACATTACTTTCCTTTCGATAAGACATTACTTTCCTTTCGATAAGGCATTACTTTCCTTTCGATAAGACATTACTTTCCTTTCTATAAGACATTACTTTCCTTTCGATAAGACATTACTTTCCTTTCTATAAGACATTACTTTCCTTTCGATAAGACATTACTTTCCTTTCGATAAGGCATTACTTTCCTTTCGATAAGACATTACTTTCCTTTCGATAAGACACTACTTTCCTTTCGATAAGACATTACTTTCCTTTCGATAAGACATTACTTTCCTTTCGATAAGATATTACTTTCCTTTCGATAAGACATTACTTTCCTTTCGATAAGACATAACTTTCCTTTCGATAAGACATTACTTTCCTTTCGATAAGACATTCCTTTCCTTTCGATAAGACAATACTTTCCTTTCGATAAGACAGTACTTTACTTTCCTTTCGATAAGACATTACTTTAATTTCCTTTCGATAAGACATTACTTTCTTTTCGATAAGACATTACTTTACTTTCCTTTCGATAAGACATTACTTTCCTTTCGCTAAGACATTACTTTTCTTTCGATAAGACATTACTTTCCTTTCGATAAGACATTACTTTCCTTTCGATAAGACATTACTTTCCTTTCGATAAGACATTACTTTCCTTTCGATAAGACATTACTTTCCTTTCGATAAGACATTACTTTCCTTTCGATAAGACATTACTTTCCTTTCGATAAGACATTACTTTCCTTTCGATAAGACATTACTTTCCTTTCGATAAGACATTACTTTCCTTTCGATAAGACATTACTTTCCTTTCGATAAGACATTACTTTCCTTTCGATAAGGCATTACTTTCCTTTCGATAAGACATTACTTTCCTTTCGATAAGACATTACTTTCCTTTCGATAAGACATTACTTTCCTTTCGATAAGACATTACTTTCCTTTCGATAAGACATTACTTTACTTTCCTTTCGATAAGACATTACTTTCCTTTCGATAAGACATTACTTTCCTTTCGATAAGACATTACTTTCCTTTCGATAAGACATTACTTTACTCTCCTTTCGATAAGACATTACTTTCCTTTCGATAACACATTACTTTGCTTTCGATAAGACATTACTTTACTTTCCTTTCGATAAGACATTACTTTCCTTTCGATAAGATATTACTTTCCTTTCGATAAGACATTACTTTCCTTTCGATAAGACATTACTTTCCTTTCGATAGGACATTACTTTCCTTTCGATAAGACATTACTTTCCTTTCGATAAGACATTACTTTCTTTTCGATAAGACATTACTTTCCTTTCGATAAGACATTACTTTCATTTCGATAAGACATTACTTTCCTTTCGATAAGACATTACTTTCCTTTCGATAAGACATTACTTTCCTTTCGATAGGACATTACTTTCCTTTCGATAAGACATTACTTTCCTTTCGATGAGACATTACTTTCCCTTCGATAAGACATTACTTTCCTTTCGATAAGACATTACTTTCCTTTCGATAAGACATTACTTTCCTTTCGATAAGACATTACTTTCCTTTCGATAAGACATTACTTTCCTTTCGATAAGACATTACTTTCCTTTCGATAAGACATTACTTTCCTTTCGATAAGACATTACTTTCCTTTAGATAAGACATTACTTTCCTTTCGATATGACATTACTTTCCTTTCGATAAGACATTACTTTCCTTTCGATATGACATTACCTTCCTTTCGATAAGACATTACTTTCCTTTCGATAAGACATTACTTTCCTTTCGATAAGACATAACTTTCCTTTCGATAAGACATTACTTTCCTTTCGATAAGACATTACTTTCCTTTCGATAAGACATTACTTTCCCTTCGATAAGCCATTACTTTCCTTTCGATAAGACATTACTTTCCTTTCGATAAGACATTACTTTCCTTTCGATAAGGCATTACTTTCCTTTCGATAAGACATTACTTTCCTTTCGATAAGACATTACTTTCCTTTCGATAAGACATTACTTTCCTTTCGATAAGATATTACTTTCCTTTCGATAAGATATTACTTTCCTTTCGATAAGACATTACTTTGCTTTCGATAAGACATTACTTTCCTTTCGATAAGACATTACTTTCCTTTCGATAAGACATTACTTTCCTTTCGATAAGACATTACTTTCCTTTCGATAAGACATTACTTTCCTTTCGATAAGACATTACTTTCCTTTCGATAAGACATTACTTTACTTTCGATAAGACATTACTTTCCTTTCGATAAGACATTACTTTCCTTTCGATAAGACATTACTTTACTTTCGATAAGACATTACTTTCCTTTCGATAAGACATTACTTTACTTTCTATAAGACATTACTTTCCATTCGATAAGACATTACTTTCCTTTCGATAAGACATTACTTTACTTTCGATAAGACATTACTTTACTTTCGATAAGACGTTACTTTACTTTCGATAAGACATTACTTTCCTTTCGATAAGACATTACTTTCCTTTCGATAAGACATTACTTTCCTTTCGATAAGACATTACTTTCCTTTCGATAAGACATTACTTTCCTTTCGATAAGACATTACTTTCCTTTCGATAAGACATTACTTTCCTTTCGATAAGACATTACTTTCCTTTCCATAAGACATTACTTTCCTTTCGATAAGACATTACTTTCCTTTCGATAAGACATTACTTTCCTTTCGATAAGACATTACTTTCCTTTCGATAAGACATGACTTTCCTTTCGAAAAGACATTACTTTCCTTTCGAAAAGACATTACTTTCCTTTCGAAAAGACATTACTTTCCTTTCGATAAGACATTGCTTTCCTTTCGATAAGACATTACTTTCCTTTCGATAAGACATTACTTTCCTTTCGATAAGACATTACTTTCCTTTCGATAAGACATGACTTTCCTTTCGATAAAACATTACTTTACTTTCGATAAGACATTACTTTCGATAAGATATTAGTTTCCTTTCGAAAAGACATTACTTTCCTTTCGATAAGACATTACTTTCCTTTCGATAAGACATTACTTTCCTTTCGATAAGAGATTACTTTCCTTTCGATAAGGCATTGCTTTCCTTTCGATAAGACATTACTTTCCTTTCGATAAGACATTACTTCCTTTCGATAAGGCATTGCTTTCCCTTCGATAAGACATTACTTTCCTTTCGATAAGACATTACTTTCCTTTCGATAAAACATTACTTTCCTTTCGATAAGGCATTGCTTTCCTTTCGATAAGACATTACTTTCCTTTCGATAAGACATTACTTTCCTTTCGATAAGACATTACTTTCCTTACGATAAGGCATTGCTTTCCTTTCGATAAGACATTGCTTTCCTTTCGATAAGGCATTGCTTTCCCTTCGATAAGACATTACTTTCCTTTCGATAAGACATTACTTTCCTTTCGATAAGACATTACTTTCCTTTCGATAAGACATTACTTTCCTTTCGATAAGACATTACTTTCCTTTCGATAAGACATTACATTCCTTTCGATAAGACATTACTTTCCTTTCGATAAGGCATTGCTTTCCTTTCGATAAGGCATTGCTTTCCTTTCGATAAGACATTACTTTCCTTTCGATAAGACATTACTTCCCTTTCGATAAGGCATTGCTTTCCTTTCGATAAGACATTACTTTCCTTTCGATAAGACATTACTTTCCTTTCGATAAGACATTACTTTCCTTTCGATAGGACACAATTTTCCTTTCGATAAGACATTACTTTCCTTTCGATAAGACATTACTTTCCTTTCGATAAGACATTACTTTCCTTTCGATAAGACATTACTTTCCTTTCGATAAGACATTACTTTCCTTTCGATAAGGCATTGCTTTCCTTTCGATAAGACATTACTTTCCTTTCGATAAGACATTACATCCTTTCGATAAGGCATTGCTTTCCCTTCGATAAGACATTACTTTCCTTTCGATAAGACATTACTTTCCTTTCGATAAGACATTACTTTCCTTTCGATAAGGCATTGCTTTCCTTTCGATAAGACATTACTTTCCTTTCGATAAGACATTACTTTCCTTTCGATAAGACATTACTTTCCTTACGATAAGGCATTGCTTTCCTTTCGATAAGACATTACTTTCCTTTCGATAAGGCATTGCTTTCCCTTCGATAAGACATTACTTTCCTTTCGATAAGACATTACTTTCCTTTCGATAAGACATTACTTTCCTTTCGATAAGACATTACTTTCCTTTCGATAAGACATTACTTTCCTTTCGATAAGACATTACATTCCTTTCGATAAGACATTACTTTCCTTTCGATAAGGCATTGCTTTCCTTTCGATAAGGCATTGCTTTCCTTTCGATAAGACATTACTCTCCTTTCGATAAGACATTACTTCCCTTTCGATAAGGCATTGCTTTCCTTTCGATAAGACATTACTTTCCTTTCGACAAGACATTACATTCCTTTCGATAAGACATTACTTTCCTTTCGATAAGGCATTGCTTTCCTTTCGATAAGGCGTTGCTTTCCTTTCGATAAGGCATTGCTTTCCTTTCGATAAGACATTACTTTCCTTTCGATAAGACATTACTTTCCTTTCGATAAGGCATTGCTTTCCTTTCGATCAGACATTACTTTCCTTTCGATAAGACATTACTTTCCTTTCGATAGGACATTATTTTCCTTTCGATAAGACATTACTTTCCTTTCGATAAGACATTACTTTCCTTTCGATAAGACATTACTTTCCTTTCGATAAGACATTACTTTCTTTTCGATAAGACATTACTTTCCTTTCGGTAAGACATTACTTTTCTTTCGATAAGACATTACTTTCATTTCGATAAGACATTACTTTCCTTTCGATAAGACATTACTTTCCTTTCGATAAGACATTACTTTCCTTTCGATAAGACATTACTTTCCTTTCGATAACACATTACTTTCCTTTCGATAAGACATTACTTTCCTTTCGATAAGACATTACTTTCCTTTCGATAAGACATTACTTTCCTTTCGATAAGACATTACTTTCCTTTCGATAAAACATTACTTTCCTTTCGATAAGACATTACTTTCCTTTCGATAAGACATTACTTTCCTTTCGATAAGACATTACTTTCCTTTCGATAAGACATTACTTTCCTTTCGATAAGACATTACTTTACTTTCGATAAGACATTACTTTCCTTTCGATAAGACATTACTTTCCTTTCGATAAGACATTACTTTCCTTTCGATAAGACATTACTTTCCTTTCGATAAGACATTACTTTCCTTTCGATAAGACATTACTTTCCTTTCGATAAGACATTACTTTCCTTTCGATAAGACATTACTTTCCTTTCGATAAGATATTACTTTCCTTTCGATAAGACACTACTTTCCTTTCGATAAGACATTACTTTCCTTTCGATAAGACATTACTTTCCTTTCGATAAGACATTACTTTCCTTTCGATAAGACATTACTTTCTTTTCGATAAGACATTTATTTCCTTTCGATAAGACATTATTTTCTTTTCCATAAGACATTACTTTCCTTTCGATAAGACATTACTTTCTTTCGATAAGACATTACTTTCCCTTCGATAAGACATTACTTTCCTTTCGATAAGACATTACTTCCCTTTCGATAAGGCATTACTTTCCGTTCGATAAGACATTACTTTCCTTTCGATAAGACATTACTTTCCTTTCGATAAGACATTACTTTCCTTTCGATAAGACGTTACTTCCCTTTCGATAAGACATTACTTCCCTTTCGATAAGACATTACTTTCCTTTCGATAAGACATTACTTTCCTTTCGATAAGACATTACTTTCCTTTCGATACGACATTACTTTACTTTCCTTTCGATAAGACATTACTTTCCTTTCGATAAGACATTACTTTCCTTTCGATAAGACATTACTTTCCTTTCGATAAGACATTACTTTCCTTTCAATAAGACATTACTTTCCTTTCGATAAGACATTACTTTCCTTTCGATAAGACTTTACTTTCCTTTCGATAAGACATTACTTTCCTTTCGATAAGAGATTACTTTCCTTTCGATAAGACATTACTTTCCTTTCGATAAGACATTACTTTCCTTTCGATAAGACATTACTTTCCTTTCGATAAGACTTTACTTTCCTTTCGATAAGACATTACTTTCCTTTCGATAATGCATTACTTTACTTTCCTTTCGATAAGACATTACTTTCCTTTCGATAAGACATTACTTTCCTTTCGATAAGACATTACTTTCCTTTCGATAAGACATTACTTTCCTTTCGATAAGACATTACTTTCCTTTCGATAAGACGTTACTTTCCTTTCGATAAGACATTACTTTCCTTTCGATAAGACATTACTTTCCTTTCGATAAGACATTACTTTCCTTTCGATAAGACATTACTTTCCTTTCGATAAGACATTACTTTCCTTTCGATAAGACATTACTTTCCTTTCGATAAGACATTACTTTCCTTTCGATAAGACACTACTTTCCTTTCGATAACACATTACTTTCCTTTCGGTAAGACATTACTTTCCTTTCGATAAGGCATTAATTTCCTTTCGATAAGACATTACATTCCTTTCGATAAGACATTACTTTCCTTTCGATAAGACATTACTTTCCTTTCGATAAGACATTACTTTCCTTTCGATAAGACATTACTTTCCTTTCGATAAGACATTACTTTCCTTTCGATAAGACATTACATTCCTTTCGATAAGACGTTACTTTCCTTTCGAAAAGACATTACTTTCTTTTCGATAAAACATTACTTTCCTTTCGATAAGACATTACTTTCCTTTCGATAAGACATTACTTTCCTTTCGATAAGACATTACATTCCTTTCGATAAGACATTACTTTCCTTTCGATAAGACATTACATTCCTTTCGATAAGACATTACTTTCCTTTCGATAAGATATTACTTTCCTTTCGATAAGACATTACTTTCCCTTCGATAAGACATTACTTTCCTTTCGATAAGACATTACTTTCCTTTCGATAAGACATTACTTTCCTTTCGATAAGGCATTGCTTTCCTTTCGATAAGACATTACTTTCCTTTCGATAAGACATTACTTTCCTTTCGATAAGACATTACTTGCCTTACGATAAGGCATTGCTTTCCTTTCGATAAGACATTACTTTCCTTTCGATAAGGCATTGCTTTCCCTTCGATAAGACATTACTTTCCTTTCGATAAGACATTACTTTCCTTTCGATAAGACATTACTTTCCTTTCGATAAGACATTACTTTCCTTTCGATAAGACATTACTTTCCTTTCGATAAGACATTACTTTCCTTTCGATAAGACATTACTTTCCTTTCGATAAGGCATTGCTTCCTTTCGATAAGGCATTGCTTTCCTTTCGATAAGACATTACTCTCCTTTCGATAAGACATTACTTTCCTTTCGATAAGGCATTGCTTTCCTTTCGATAAGACATTACTTTCCTTTCGATAAGACATTACTTTCCTTTCGATAAGACATTACTCTCCTTTCGATAAGACATTACTCTCCTTTCGATAAGACATTACTTCCCTTTCGATAAGGCATTGCTTTCCTTTCGATAAGACATTACTTTCCTTTCGATAAGGCATTGCTTTCCTTTCGATAAGGCATTGCTTTCCTTTCGATAAGGCATTGCTTTCCTTTCGATAAGGCGTTGCTTTCCTTTCGATAAGGCATTGCTTTCCTTTCGATAAGACATTACTTTCCTTTCGATAAGACATTACTTTCCTTTCGATAAGGCATTGCTTTCCTTTCGATCAGACATTAATTTCCTTTCGATAAGACATTACTTTCCTTTCGATAGGACATTATTTTCCTTTCGATAAGACATTACTTTCCTTTCGATAAGACATTACTTTCCTTTCGATAAGACATTACTTTCCTTTCGATAAGACATTACTTTCCTTTCGATAAGACATTACTTTCCTTTCGATAAGACATTACTTTCCTTTCGATAAGGCATTGCTTTCCTTTCGATAAGACATTACTTTCCTTTCGATAAGACATTACTTTCCTTTCGATAAGACATTACTTTCCTTACGATAAGGCATTGCTTTCCTTTCGATAAGACATTGCTTTCCTTTCGATAAGGCATTGCTTTCCCTTCGATAAGACATTACTTTCCTTTCGATAAGACATTACTTTCCTTTCGATAAGACATTACTTTCCTTTCGATAAGACATTACATTCCTTTCGATAAGACATTACTTTCCTTTCGATAAGACATTACATTCCTTTCGATAAGACATTACTTTCCTTTCGATAAGGCATTGCTTTCCTTTCGATAAGACATTGCTTTCCTTTCGATAAGACATTACTTTCCTTTCGATAAGACATTACTTCCCTTTCGATAAGGCATTGCTTTCCTTTCGATAAGACATTACTTTCCTTTCGATAAGACATTACTTTCCTTTCGATAAGACATTACTTTCCTTTCGATAGGACACAATTTTCCTTTCGATAAGACATTACTTTCCTTTCGATAAGACATTACTTTCCTTTCGATAAGACATTACTTTCCTTTCGATAAGACATTACTTTCCTTTCGATAAGACATTACTTTCCTTTCGGTAAGACATTACTTTCCTTTCGATAAGATATTACTTTCATTTCGATAAGACATTACTTTCCTTTCGATAAGACATTACTTTCCTTTCGATAAGACATTAATTTCCTTTCGATAAGACATTACTTTCCTTTCGATAAGACATTACTTTCCTTTCGATAAGACATTACTTTCCTTTCCATAATACATTACTTTCCTTTCGATAAGACATTACTTTCCTTTCGATAAGACATTACTTTCCTTTCGAAAAGACATTACTTTCCTTTCGATAAGACATTACTTTCCTTTCGATAAGACATTACTTTCCTTTCGATAAGAGATTACTTTCCTTTCGATAAGGCATTGCTTTCCTTTCGATAAGACATTACATCCTTTCGATAAGGCATTGCTTTCCCTTCGATAAGACATTACTTTCCTTTCGATAAGACATTACTTTCCTTTCGATAAGACATTACTTTCCTTTCGATAAGGCATTGCTTTCCTTTCGATAAGACATTACTTTCCTTTCGATAAGGCATTACTTTCCTTTCGATAAGACATTACTTGCCTTACGATAAGGCATTGCTTTCCTTTCGATAAGACATTACTTTCCTTTCGATAAGGCATTGCTTTCCCTTCGATAAGACATTACTTTCCTTTCGATAAGACATTACTTTCCTTTCGATAAGACATTACTTTCCTTTCGATAAGACATTACATTCCTTTCGATAAGACATTACTTTCCTTTCGATAAGACATTACATTCCTTTCGATAAGACATTACTTTCCTTTCGATAAGGCATTGCTTTCCTTTCGATAAGGCATTGCTTTCCTTTCGATAAGACATTACTCTCCTTTCGATAAGACATTACTTCCCTTTCGATAAGGCATTGCTTTCCTTTCGATAAGACATTACTTTCCTTTCGACAAGACATTACTTTCCTCTCGATAAGACATTACTTTCCTTTCGATAAGGCATTGCTTTCCTTTCGATAAGGCGTTGCTTTCCTTTCGATAAGGCATTGCTTTCCTTGCGATAAGACATTACTTTCCTTTCGATAAGACATTACTTTCCTTTCGATAAGGCATTGCTTTCCTTTCGATCAGACATTACTTTCCTTTCGATAAGACATTACTTTCCTTTCGATAGGACATTATTTTCCTTTCGATAAGACATTACTTTCCTTTCGATAAGACATTACTTTCCTTTCGATAAGACATTACTTTCCTTTCGATAAGACATTACTTTCTTTTCGATAAGACATTACTTTCCTTTCGGTAAGACATTACTTTTCTTTCGATAAGACATTACTTTCATTTCGATAAGACATTACTTTCCTTTCGATAAGACATTACTTTCCTTTCGATAAGACATTACTTTCCTTTCGATAAGACATTACTTTCCTTTCGATAACACATTACTTTCCTTTCGATAAGACATTACTTTCCTTTCGATAAGACATTACTTTCCTTTCGATAAGACATTACTTTCCTTTCGATAAGACATTACTTTCCTTTCGATAAAACATTACTTTCCTTTCGATAAGACATTACTTTCCTTTCGATAAGACATTACTTTCCTTTCGATAAGACATTACTTTCCTTTCGATAAGACATTACTTTCCTTTCGATAAGACATTACTTTCTTTTCGATAAGACATTACTTTCCTTTCGGTAAGACATTACTTTTCTTTCGATAAGACATTACTTTCATTTCGATAAGACATTACTTTCCTTTCGATAAGACATTACTTTCCTTTCGATAAGACATTACTTTCCTTTCGATAAGACATTACTTTCCTTTCGATAACACATTACTTTCCTTTCGATAAGACATTACTTATCTTTCGATAAGACATTACTTTCCTTTCGATAAGACATTACTTTCCTTTCGATAAGACATTACTTTCCTTTCGATAAGACATTACTTTCCTTTCGATAAGACATTACTTTCCTTTCGATAATACATTACTTTCCTTTCGATAAGACATTACTTTCCTTTCAATAAGACATTACTTTCCTTTCGATAAGACATTACTTTCCTTTCGATAAGACATTACTTTCCTTTCGATAAGACATTACTTTCCTTTCGATAAGAGATTAATTTCCTTTCGATAAGACATTACTTTCCTTTCGATAAGACATTACTTTCCTTTCGATAAGACATTACTTTCCTTTCGATAAGACTTTACTTTCCTTTCGATAAGACATTACTTTCCTTTCGATAATGCATTACTTTCTTTTCGATAAGACATTACTTTCCTTTCGGTAAGGCATTACTTTCCTTTCGATGAGACATTACTTTCCTTTCGATAAGACATTACTTTCCTTTAGATAAGACATTACTTTCCTTTCGATAAGACGTTACTTTCCTTTCGATAAGACATTACTTTCCTTCCGATAAGACATTACTTTCCTTTCGATAAGACATTACTTTCCTTTCGATAAGACATTACTTTCCTTTCGATAAGACATTACTTTCCTTTCGATAAGACATTACTTTCCTTTCGATACGACATTACTTTCCTTTCGGTAAGACATTACTTTCCTTTCGATAAGGCATTAATTTCCTTTCGATAAGACATTACATTCCTTTCGATAAGACATTACTTTCCTTTCGATAAGACATTACTTTCCTTTCGATAAGACATTACTTTCCTTTCGATAAGACATTACTTTCCTTTCGATAAGACATTACTTTCCTTTCGATAAGACATTACATTCCTTTCGATAAGATGTTACTTTACTTTCGAAAAGACATTACTTTCTTTTCGATAAAACATTACTTTCCTTTCGATAAGACATTACTTTCCTTTCAAAAAGACATTACTTTCCTTTCGATAAGACATTACATTCCTTTCGATAAGACATTACTTTCCTTTCGATAAGACATTACATTCCTTTCGATAAGACATTACTTTCCTTTCGATAAGACATTACTTTCCTTTCGATAAGACATTACTTTCCTTTCGATAAGACATTACTTTCCTTTCGATAAGACGTTACATTCCTTTCGATAAGACATTACTTTCCTTTCGATAAGACATTACTTTCCTTTCGAAAAGACATTACTTTCTTTTCGATAAAACATTACTTTCCTTTCGATAAGATATTACTTTCCTTTCGATAAGACATTACTTTCCTTTCGGTAAGGCATTACTTTCCTTTCGATAAGACATTACTTTCCTTTCGATAAGACATTACTTTCCTTTCGATAAAACATTACATTCCTTTCGATAAGACATTACTTTCCTTTCGATAAGACATTACATTCCTTTCGATAAGACATTACTTTCCTTTCGATAAGACATTACTTTCCTTTCGATAAGGCATTAATTTCCTTTCGATAAGACATTACATTCCTTTCGATAAGACATTACTTTCCTTTCGATAAAACATTACTTTCCTTTCGATAAGACATTACTTTCTTTTCGATAAGACATTACTTTCCTTTCGGTAAGGCATTACTTTCCTTTCGATAAGACATTACTTTCCTTTCGATAAGACATTACTTTCCTTTCGATGAGACATTACATTCCTTTCGATAAGACATTACTTTCCTTTCGATAAGACATTACATTCCTTTCGATAAGACATTACTTTCCTTTCGATAAGACATTACTTTCCTTTCGATAAGGCATTAATTTCCTTTCGATAAGACATTACATTCCTTTCGATAAGACATTACTTTCCTTTCGATAAGACATTACTTTCCTTTCGATAAGACATTACTTTCCTTTCGAAAAGACATTACTTTCTTTTCGATAAAACATTACTTTCCTTTCGATAAGACATTACTTTCCTTTCGATAAGACATTACTTTCCTTTCAATAAGACATTACATTCCTTTCGATAAGACATTACTTTCCTTTCGATAAGACATTACTTTCCTTTCGATAAGACATTACTTTCCTTTCGATAAGACATTACTTTCCTTTCGATAAGATATTACTTTCCTTTCGATAAGACATTACTTTCCTTTCGATAAGACGTTACATTCCATTCGATAAGACATTACTTTCCTTTCGATAAGACATTACTTTCCTTTCGATAAGACATTACTTTCCTTTCGATAAGACATTACTTTCCTTTCGATAAGACATTACTTTCCTTCCGATAAGACATTACTTTCTTTTCGATAAGACATTACTTTCCTTCCGATAAGACATTACTTTCCTTCCGATAAGACATTACTTTCTTTTCGATAAGACATTACTTTCCTTTCGATAAGACATTACTTTCCTTCCGATAAGACATTACTTTCCTTCCGATAAGACATTACTTTCCTTCCGATAAGACATTACTTTCTTTTCGATAAGACATTACTTTCCTTCCGATAAGACATTACTTTCCTTCCGATAAGACATTACTTTCCTTTCGATAAGACATTACTTTCCTTTCGATAAGACATTACTTTCCTTCCGATAAGACATTACTTTCCTTCCGATAAGACATTACTTTCCTTCCGATAAGACATTACTTTCTTTTCGATAAGACATTACTTTCCTTCCGATAAGACATTACTTTCCTTTCGATAAGACATTACTTTCCTTTCGATAAGACATTACTTTCCTTTCGATAAGACATTACTTTCCTTTCGATAAGACATTACTTTCCTTTCGATAAGACATTACTTTCCTTTCGATAAGACATTACTTTCCTTTCGATAAGACATTACTTTCCTTTCGATAAGACATTACTTTCCTTTCGATAAGACATTACTTTCCTTTCGATAAGACATTACTTTCCTTTCGATAAGACATTACTTTCCTTCCGATAAGACATTACTTTCCTTTCGATAAGACATTACTTTCCTTTCGATAAGACATTACTTTCCTTCCGATAAGACATTACTTTCCTTCCGATAAGACATTACTTTCCTTCCGATATGACATTACTTTCCTTCCGATAAGACATTACTTTCCTTTCGATAAGACATTACTTTCCTTTCGATAAGACATTACTTTCCTTTCGATAAGACATTACTTTCCTTTCGATAAGACATTACTTTCCTTTCGATAAGACTTTACTTTCCTTTCGATAAGACATTACTTTCCTTTCGATAAGACATTACTTTCCTTTCGATAAGACATTACTTTCCTTTCGATAAGACATTACTTTCCTTTCGATAAGACATTACTTTCCTTTCGATAAGACATTACTTTCCTTTCGATAAGACATTACTTTCCTTTCGGTATGACATTACTTTCCTTTCGATAACACATTACTTTCCTTTCGATAAGACATTACTTTCCTTTCGATAAGACATTACTTTCCTTTCGATAAGACATTACTTTCCTTCCAATAAGACATTACTTTCCTTTCGATAAGACATTACTTTCCTTGTGATAAGACATTACTTTCCTTTCGATAAGACATTACTTTCCTTGCGATAAGACATTACTTTCCTTTCGATAAGACATTACTTTCCTTTCGATAAGACATTACTTTCCTTTCGATAAGACATTGCTTTCCTTTCGATTAGACATTACTTTCCTTTCGATAAGACATTACTTTCCTTTCGATTAGACATTAATTTCCTTTCGATAAGACATTGCTTTCCTTTCGATAAGACATTACTTTCCTTTCGATTAGACATTACTTTCCTTTCGATAAGACATTGTTTTCCTTTCGATAAGACATTACTTTCCTTTCGATAAGACATTACTTTCCTTTCGATAAGACATTACTTTCCTTTCGATAAGACATTACTTTTCTTTCGATAAGACATTACTTTCCTTTCGATAAGACATTACTTTCCTTACGATAAGACATTACTTTCCTTTCGATAAGACATTACTTTCCTTTCGATAAGACATTACTTTCCTTTCGATAAGACATTACTTTCCTTTCGATAAGACATTACTTTCCTTCCGATAAGACATTACTTTCCTTCCGATAAGATATTACTTTCCTTCCGATAAGACATTACTTTCCTTCCGATAAGACATTACTTTCCTTCCGATAAGACATTACTTTCCTTCCGATAAGACATTACTTTCCTTCCGATAAGACATTAGTTTCCTTCCGATAAGACATTACTTTCCTTCCGATAAGACATTACTTTCCTTTCGATAAGACATTACTTTCCTTTCGATAAGACATTACTTTCCTTTCGATAAGACATTACTTTCCTTTCGATAAGACATTACTTTCCTTTCGATAAGACATTACTTTCCTTTCGATAAGATATTACTTTCCTTTCGATAAGACATTACTTTCCTTTCGATAAGACATTACTTTCCTTTCGATAAGACATTACTTTCCTTTCGATAAGACATTACTTTCCTTTCGATAAGACATTACTTTCCTTTCGATAAGACATTACTTTCCTTTCGATAAGACATTACTTTCCTTTCGATAAGACATTACTTTCCTTTCGATAAGACATTACTTTCCTTTCGATAAGACATTACTTTCCTGTCGATAAGACATTACTTTCCTTTCGTTAAGATATTACTTTCCTTTCGATAAGACATTACTTTCCTTTCGATAAGACATTGCTTTCCTTTCGATAAGACATTACTTTCCTTTCGATAAGACATTACTTTCCTTTCGATAAGACATTACTTTCCTTTCGATAAGACATTGCTTTCCTTTCGATAAGACATTACTTTCCTTTCGATAAGACATTGCTTTCCTTTCGATAAGACATTACTTTCCTTTCGATAAGACATTACTTCCCTTTCGATAAGACATTACTTTCCTTTCAATAAGACATTACTTCCCTTTCGATAAGACATTACTTTCCTTTCGATAAGACATTACTTTCCTTTCGATAAGACATTACTTTCCTTTCGATAAGACATTACTTTCCTTTCGATAAGACATTACTTTCCTTTCGATAAGACATTACTTTCCTTTCGATAAGACATTACTTTCCTTTCGATAAGACATTACTTTCCTTTCGATAAGACATTACTTTCCTTTCGATAAGACATTACTTCCCTTTCGATAGGACATTACTTCCCTTTCGATAAGACATTACTTCCCTTTCGATAAGACATTACTTTCCTTTCGATAAGACATTACTTTCCTTTCGATAAGACATTACTAACTTTTCGATAAGACATTACTTTCCTTTCGATAAGATATTACTTTCCTTTCGATAAAACATTACTTTCCTTTAGATAAGACATTACATTCCTTTCGATAGGGCATTACTTTCCTTTCGATAAAACATTACTTTCCTTTCGATAAGACATTACTTTCCTTTCGATAAGACATTACTTTCCTTTCGATAAGACATTACTTTCCTTTCGATAAGACATTACATTCCTCTCGTATAGTTTCATTACTTTCCTTTCGATAAGACATTACTTTCCTTTCGTATACTTTCATTACTTTCATTACATTCATTACTTTCATTACTTTCATTACTTTCATTACTTTCATTACTTTCATTACTTTCATTACTTTCATTACTTTCATTACTTTCATTACTTTCATTACTTATATTACTTTCATTACTTTCATTACTTTCATTACTTTCATTACTTTCATTACTTTCATTACTTTCATTACTTTCATTACTTTCATTACTTTCATTACTTTCATTACTTTCATTACTTTCATTACTTTCATTACTTTCATTACTTTCATTACTTTCATTACTTTCATTACTTTCATTACTTTCATTACTTTCATTAATTTCATTACTTTCATTACTTTCATTACTTTCATTACTTTCATTACTTTCATTACTTTCATTACTTTCATTACTTTCATTACTTTCATTACTTTCATTACTTTCATTACTTTCATTACTTTCATTACTTTCATTACTTTCATTACTTTCATTACTTTCATTACTTTCATTACTTTCATTACTTTCATTACTTTCATTACTTTCATTACTTTCATTACTTTCATTACTTTCATTACTTTCATTACTTTCATTACTTTCATTACTTTCATTACTTTCATTACTTTCATTACTTTCATTACTTTCATTACTTTCATTACTTTCATTACTTTCATTACTTTCATTACTTTCATTACTTTCATTACTTTCACTACTTTCATTACTTTCATTACTTTCATTACTTTCATTACTTTCATTACTTTCATTACTTTCATTACTTTCATTACTTTCATTACTTTCATTACTTTCATTACTTTCATTACTTTCATTACTTTCATTACTTTCATTACTTTCATTACTTTCATTACTTTCATTACTTTCATTACTTTCATTACTTTCATTACTTTCATTACTTTCATTACTTTCATTACTTTCATTACTTTCATTACTTTCATTACTTTCATTACTTTCATTACTTTCATTACTTTCATTACTTTCATTACTTTCATTACTTCATTACTTTCATTACTTTCATTACTTTCATTACTTTCATTACTTTCATTACTTTCATTACTTTCATTACTTTCATTACTTTCATTACTTTCATTACTTTCATTACTTTCATTACTTTCATTACTTTCATTACTTTCATTACTTTCATTACTTTCATTACTTTCATTACTTTCATTACTTTCATTACTTTCATTACTTTCATTACTTTCATTACTTTCATTACTTTCATTACTTTCATTACTTTCATTACTTTCGTTACTTTCATTACTTTCATTACTTTCATTACTTTCATTACTTTCATTACTTTCATTACTTTCATTACTTTCATTACTTTCATTACTTTCATTACTTTCATTACTTTCATTACTTTCATTACTTTCATTACTTTCATTACTTTCATTACTTTCATTACTTTCATTACTTTCATTACTTTCATTACTTTCATTACTTTCATTACTTTCATTACTTTCATTACTTTCATTACTTTCATTACTTTCATTACTTTCATTACTTTCATTACTTTCATTACTTTCATTACTTTCATTACTTTCATTACTTTCATTACTTTCATTACTTTCATTACTTTCATTACTTTCATTACTTTCATTACTTTCATTACTTTCATTACTTTCATTACTTTCATTACTTTCATTACTTTCATTACTTTCATTACTTTCATTACTTTCATTACTTTCATTACTTTCATTACTTTCATTACTTTCATTACTTTCATTACTTTCATTACTTTCATTACTTTCATTACTTTCATTACTTTCATTACTTTCATTACTTTCATTACTTTCATTACTTTCATTACTTTCATTACTTTCATTACTTTCATTACTTTCATTACCTTCATTACTTTCATTACTTTCATTACTTTCATTACTTTCATTACTTTCATTACTTTCATTACTTTCATTACTTTCATTACTTTCATTACTTTCATTACTTTCATTACTTTCATTACTTTCATTACTTTCATTACTTTCATTACTTTCATTACTTTCATTACTTTCATTACTTTCATTACTTTCATTACTTTCATTACTTTCATTACTTTCATTACTTTCATTACTTTCATTACTTTCATTACTTTCATTACTTTCATTACTTTCATTACTTTCATTACTTTCATTACTTTCATTACTTTCATTACTTTCATTACTTTCATTACTTTCATTACTTTCATTACTTTCATTACTTTCATTACTTTCATTACTTTCATTACTTTCATTACTTTCATTACTTTCATTACTTTCATTACTTTCATTACTTTCATTACTTTCATTACTTTCATTACTTTCATTACTTTCATTACTTTCATTACTTTCATTACTTTCATTACTTTCATTACTTTCATTACTTTCATTACTTTCATTACTTTCATTACTTTCATTACTTTCATTACTTTCATTACTTTCATTACTTTCATTACTTTCATTACTTTCATTACTTTCATTACTTTCATTACTTTCATTACTTTCATTACTTTCATTACTTTCATTACTTTCATTACTTTCATTACTTTCATTACTTTCATTACTTTCATTACTTTCATTACTTTCATTACTTTCATTACTTTCATTACTTTCATTACTTTCATTACCTTCATTACTTTCATTACTTTCATTACTTTCATTACTTTCATTACTTTCATTACTTTCATTACTTTCATTACTTTCATTACTTTCATTACTTTCATTACTTTCATTACTTTCATTACTTTCATTACTTTCATTACTTTCATTACTTTCATTACTTTCATTACTTTCATTACTTTCATTACTTTCATTACTTTCATTACTTTCATTACTTTCATTACTTTCATTACTTTCATTACTTTCATTACTTTCATTACTTTCATTACTTTCATTACTTTCATTACTTTCATTACTTTCATTACTTTCATTACTTTCATTACTTTCATTACTTTCATTACTTTCATTACTTTCATTACTTTCATTACTTTCATTACTTTCATTACTTTCATTACTTTCATTACTTTCATTACTTTCATTACTTTCATTACTTTCATTACTTTCATTACTTTCATTACTTTCATTACTTTCATTACTTTCATTACTTTCATTACTTTCATTACTTTCATTACTTTCATTAATTTCATTACTTTCATTACTTTCATTACTTTCATTACTTTCATTAATTTCATTACTTTCATTACTTTCATTACTTTCATTACTTTCATTACTTTCATTACTTTCATTACTTTCATTACTTTCATTACTTTCATTACTTTCATTACTTTCATTACTTTCATTACTTTCATTACTTTCATTACTTTCATTACTTTCATTAC